>OY757911.1:31416460-31598960 GCA_963585895.1 Sepioteuthis lessoniana | reverse complement strand
AATCCAATGTCATAATATATCATTTTAGGGTTGTATTTATTGGCTGAAATTCGATCAGACAAGCAATTAGACCCAAAACTTCATAGTAATAAATAAAAACGCTCTTTATTACATTTGAGGGGCTTTGATTAAATTTCAGACGGAGTTAACATTTTCATTCATTTCGAATCTTTCAATAGAAGTAGAATGTTTTATTAAGTAGAAATGATTTGAACGTTTTATTCTTGTGTTCAGTTTTAGATGCAATCGGAAAGAAGACATTTTCTGTCTTCGCTTGTAGATCTCAAGATGTTTGGTCAAGATCAAGGGAAAATTTTGGCCTTTATTATTAATCTAGAATTAAAGAAATTATGATCTTACACTTCTCAAATCTGCTCAAGCTGAATCACTGCTGTATCACTGCCTGGAGCAAGCAACAAATGTATCAGTCTCTATATGAACTCAAGTAAAACCGAGTCCGTGTGTTTTAATCAAAATAGTGCTATTTAAATGACAAGCCTCTGAAATCAGTAGAGCAGTTCATATACCTTGGTAGAAATATCTCATCAACTGAAAGAAATATAATCATATACATAGACAAAGCTTGTGCCGTTATAGATACGTTATAGACCATATGTAAATCTGATCTCTCAGAATAAAACGGGAATTTTTCAAGATACGGGGCCGTGGCAATACTAATGTATGGTTGCACCACTTGAATTTAAATGAAATGCTTTGAGAAAAGGCAAGGTGAGAACTACGCAAAGATACAGCATGTTCATTTAAACAAACCCTGGATGTAGTATCCTAACTCTCCTCCCCCCAAAAGTTGCACGTCCATTTATCTCTCATCTCACAAACCATCAGAGAAATGTATGTTGGACTGCTTCCCATCCTCTATTTCTCCATGTTAGATGAGCAAAACATGCTGAACACTGCTAGAGAAAGAAGGGCAAACTCATAATCGACGTTTTCTCATGGACTCCTACACATGGACACACCAATATTGCCTGAGGAACAAAAATTCATTAGCTCAGTGTAGACACTGGATGCCGTCTAAAAGACTTAACAAGAGCATGATATGTGTGTATGTGTGTGTGAGATAGAGAGAGGACGAGAACGAGTCAAAGGATTCTAGTTGATGACACGCATTGATGATGATGATGATGATGATAAATATTGCCTTCCTATTTTTCGCGTTCCTAAACTACTGATAAATGTTTTAACATTTGTGATGAATCAATCAGTTCGTTCATATAGAAATCCATAATATACTTCAATGTGAGACTTGTTAAATTGAAATATCGACAATATCGAAAAGTCCATTAAAAATATTTTTTATTAAATTTTCCATGGGTAGATCATATTTTTATTCTCGAATAATCAAGAAAACTTCCTTCCCCAGGGTAAATCGATTTTCGGATTTTCTCTAGCACTGAATTCAAATAAATTCTCTGTTTTGAATGCAGTAGCTTTTGGCAAATTCACCGATAGCCTCGTCATCATAAACTATTTTGAATGTAATTACAGAAGTTTCCCTTCATTTCAAAAAACCACAACAACTCCCCAGACGTAAGTTATCTTATTAATAACGAGAGTATTTAATCATTTTAAGGCCATAGAAAATGTTGTCTAAGTCATACTGAATATCATCATTATCAATAATTCTGACTAGCATTATCCTTCATCTTCCCAATTCAGGTGCCCGTGGTGTAATGGTTATCGTCGCAGGATATGGACACGGCGACACGAGTTCAAATCCTGGACCTGACTGATTGCATTTCACATAGCACTAATACCCTTGGGAAAGGTATGAATCCAAATATTCTCCCTCCAGCTATGGGTAAATAGTAGGGCAGACTAGGTTCTTCAGCCTTGGTGAGGCAACTAGTCTAGGAGAAGGAAAACTCTGAATTCAAACCTGTTAAACTCTGCTTAAAAATTGACTTTGTGTCATATCCTGCCCGAGCGGAGGGGTTGGGTAAATAGGATCTTCCCAATTCAAAAGCAAGTAGCAATTGGGAAGGTGAAGGATAATACTACTCAGAATTATAATGATTGGTAAAACTGCACGACAGGAAAGGCATAAGTAAAGTAAAGTTGGCGACCATAGTCGAGGGTGACCCGAAGGCTCCCTTTTCGATAGCTACTACACCAAGGTGTAGGGGAGGGCGCTACTCCTTTCCCTGGATTGCTCCACTTTACCCGTCATCCGTACCTTATAATGCTGAGTGTTAAGCAAGGAGACATCAAGTACCATTTTTAAAGTCTTTGGTATGACTCGGCCTGGGATTGAACGCAGGTCTCCCGGGCCATTGGCGAACACTCTAACCGCTAGGCCAATGTCCGGTGAAAGGACGTGAAAGGAAAGACATGAAGCACCTTATTTTCCCAGCTATTCAATACTACCAAGACTGCTTTTCTTCATAGTTTGCTTTTGGCAGCAAATAACACACAAATGTCAAAGTACTCTTAAACAAAGAAACTTAGATATATCGGAAAGGATCTTCAGTGATGTTTGTGTGCGACTTCATAGTGGCTGACTTTCAAAATCAGATCTTCTCACTTAACTGACCCAGCTACTGTTTATCGTTCGATGGTTGACAACCTGGAAGCAGCGAAATACTACTTTCCTTTTATGATGAAAAATCAAATTTCTGAAAGATACATATAAAACTAATTACCTTGTCAGTATCTTAACAGGTAATCACCGATTATATATCTACATTACCGGAATGGTTGAAATTTTCAGCTCGTCAATCATCTTTTAGGAGTTCAATTTTCTGAGGGTGCTCCATTCTTGCGATCTTGTATCTGAATAAGGAAGCGCTCATGACATAACGGTTATCGTCGAAGGAAATAGACTCGGCTACCCGAATCCAAACTCTGTATAAGATTTATATTTCACATAGTGTTAATACCTCTGGGAATGAATTCGACTTTATTCCCGCTAACAAAGGGTAAATAGTAGAGCAGACCGGACTCCCATACCTCGCTGTTGCAACCTGCTTAGGAGAAAGAAAATACTGAATTGAAACCAAATTATAGAGGAGGATGGGTACCGCCAGGGTATTACTGCGCAAGACATGTTGTGCCCCCTCAACAAAACCAGCTTACGAGATAAGTTTTTTTTTAATAAATTTAATATCTATAATTTATGTCTCATTGAATACTGCCAAGGAGTAAACCCTCAATTTATCTTGTGCCACGCTATACTCAATTTAGTTGATATCTACGTATGGAAGAATCAATTATATGAACAGCAAATTGGCTAATTCCTTTATTTTTGACATTATTTTATTAATTCTTATGCAACAAATTATATAGGATTTGACGCGTGTGATATTTTCAATAAAGTGCCAATTATTAAGGAATTATATTTTGCGTGTAATTTCCCCGGTGAGAGATGACTTGTGAAATGAGCTAATTTACAACGAAGCAGAAATTATCAAACATTCATGAATAACATATGTTTCGATAATTTGACTCGTATTTGTTGCATATTGCATTGACTGCAAATAAAGTCGAAATTATATCAACACTATGAAATACTTTTTTCTTGTGAATACGTTTATTTTTGTAGATGAAACGATCAATGCAGAGATACTTGTTTCTCCAATACTCTACCCGACAAAAAAATGACGGTCTCTTTTTCCTTCTTCAAAATAAAGTCTGGTTCTTTCGACGACAATGTTAATTTCTTTACGAGCTCTCACAAACTAAGGGACACTCTAGCCTTAGGTCGCTAAAGACTGCTGTTTAGCGCTTACGTACAGAACAACTTTCGCATATCCGTATGTTATGGTAATATTTTTAGAGATCCGATCATATTGCAAATGACCATTTATAAAAGAAACACAAGAAACATGATTCTGGACATCCTTCCTTCAGATAGGCCCATATTAGTCAGGCTGCTTTTGGATTATTTAATTTAGGTTCCCTCCGCCCGTCCAACTCTTCCCCTGGTCGATTTCGATACATGTCATTAGAAAGTTGTTCCTCGAAATAAATTTCCATATACTTTTCTAATCAGCACGCAACCTAAGCCGTTCGAAAAAGAAATATTCTCGGTCAAGATTTCTCAAGGGTTTTATTAACAAGTAAGATAACTGTATTCCTCATTGACATTATCAACTAATTTAAGAAGAATGTGTTCAATTTTCTCCTTGAAACATTTGTTTCTTTTGTGTCCAGGTCGATTTACAAAAAATAACAACAAACTTGTACAACTATTTTTGAAGAGGAATGGAATTTTTAGAAATAAAATAATTTCAGCAAAGAGAGAAAGCAGCCATTTTTTTAAATCCAAAATCCCGGTTGAAAGAATTGAAAATTCCTTATTCCAGAGAATAGCCGGGAAAAAATTTTTCACTGAGGTTTGATTAGTTCTCTCCAATTGGTTCGTAGTAATATCTCAGTCTACCTGATATTCAGTATGTATTGTTAACTTCTGCCCACAAATATCTCGTAGTTGTGGGTTATAGTGTCAGTCACTCTCCATGTAAGATAACTGTATTCACGTTAGTGTTAAAAATACTGATATTATTTTTGAAGAGTCAGTGTCTCGGAGATTCAGATGTATCACAGCGTCTGTCTTGCTTACTTTGACAATTTTTCCAAGATGGTGATTTATATCCACTTGATGTTCCCTCTCTTCGGAACTGGACAATTCTGCTCGTTTCTGAATTGTATTATCTGTGTCTATTTTGTATTGATAGTAAGTTCGGCTTTTTTTCTACCTTTTTGGAGAGTGGTATAAGTGGTGACTGTGTATATTGTTGTTGAGAGAAAAGGCTGTGGACTTGTCGGCAAAATCGAGTTCTCCAAACTGCTTATTGAGTGCCCAGTGAATGCTCGCATTACAGACCTTAGTATAACCACTGGGAAATAATAGGATCTCCACACGTAAAGGATGCTTATCAAGATTATATCTTAAAAGTTACAGATATTTTCATTTTAAAGCTTCCAGCTAAAAGTCATTGTTTTAACTCATGGGATATCTTTTTTTTCTTTTTTAGATAAAACTGATCGATTTTACGGCATATCAACCCATCAAGGCTGATTTTATACGAATGGGTAAGGGAACCACATTCGTTGTACGTTCATATTTACATTTTAGTGTTGCTGCTTCTTAAGAGAATTACTGCACGTGGTCCTATTGAATTCGAATAATTTTGAAACAGATCTATATGACCCATGGATGGGACCCTAACAGATACTACATTTCCAGGTCAGAGTAATGGCAGTGAAAGGATACTGCACATTCACGAGAGGTCTAGAACTATAGCCTAACCACTGAATGCAGTTTAGTGTCATACCTAGGACATTCTGTTCCAGTTCTTTATTCTGTTTTTGCTTTTGTCATTAGAAAGTTGTTCCTCGAAATAAATTTCCATATACTTTTCTAATCAATACGTAACCTAAGCCGTTCGAAAGAGAAATATTCTCGACCAAGATCTCTCAAGGGTTTTATTAACAAGTAAGTTTCCCTTAGCAGATATGTTATCCCTTAGTTCCAACTCATTTTAATCCGAGTTTGGGATCGGTAAGATTACATAAAAGAGATAATTTCTTAACTGGCCTAAATATGTGCCCGTGGTGTAATGGTTATCGTCGCAGGAAATGGACACGGTGACATGAGTTCAAATCCTGGACAAGACTGATTGCATTTCACATGGCAGTAATACCCTTGGGAAAGGTATGAATCCAAATATTCTCCCTCCAGCTATGGGTAAATAGTAGGGCAGACTGGGTTCATCTGCCTTGGCGAGGCAACTAGTCTAGGAGAAGGAAAACTCTGAATTCAAACCTGTTAAACTCCGCTTAAAAATTGTCCTTGTGTCATATCCTGCCCGAGCGGAGGGGTTGGTAAATATTATAAAGATGTTATTCATCTTTTGATTTTAAACATTAAACTTTTTTTTAATGTAAAAATAAACTTTACTTCATCGAAATGCTGCAATTTCCTGTTGTATTTTTTGTTTTGTTCATACGATATTTTGACCGGTAAATTCTCCAACTTTTTCAAAAGTAATATCCGTAAGCGACATTAATATTTGTCGACTTTACCAAGGCTTTCGATTCCATTCACAGAGGAAAGATGGAACAAATCCTACTAGCGTACGGCATACCTAAAGAAACCGTAGCGGCAATAACGATTCTCTATAGAAACACTAAAGTAAAAGTACGATCACCGGATGGAGACACAGAATACTTTGACATTGTAGCAGGAGTACTACAAGGGGACACGCTGGCCCCGTACCTCTTTATCATTTGTCTAGACTACGTACTTAGAACATCGATTGACAAAATCAAAGAGAATGGCTTCGAACTGACGAAGAAAAGAAGCAGAAGATACCCCGCAACAACAATTACCGATGCCGACTACGCCGATGACATAGCGATACTGACAAATACACCTGACCAAGCCGAAACACTTCTGCATAGTTTGGAACGAGCAGCAGCAAGCATAGGCCTCCATGTTAATGCACACAAAACGGAATATATGTGCTATAACCAAACGGGGGACATCTCCACTCTAGAAGGAACCCCACTTAAACTAGTAGACAAATTCACTTACCTAGGAAGCAGCGTCGAATCAACCGAAAAGGACATCGAAACGAGGTTAACGAAAGCATGGACAGCTATCAATAGGCTATCGATTATATGGAAATCAGACCTAACCGATAAAATGAAACGCAGTTTCTTCCAGGCAGCGGTCACATCGATACTGCTATATGGATGCACTACATGGACGCTAACAAAACGACTGGAGAAGAAGCTAGATGGCAATTACACAAGAATGCTGCGTGCAATCCTGAACAAGTCCTGGCAGCAACACCCCACAAGACACCAACTGTACGGCCACCTGCCCCCTATCACGAAAACTATTCAAGTTAGACGAACCAGACATGCAGGACACTGCTGGAGAAGCAGAGATGAACTCATAAGAGATGTACTCTTATGGATCCCCACACACGGCCGCGCAAAAGCAGGACGACCAGCTCGAACGTACATTCAGCAGCTATGTGAGGATACAGGGTGTTGAACTGAAGACCTACCTAGGGCGATGAACGATAGGGAGGAGTGGCGAGAGAGGGTCAGGGATATCCGTGCTACCAGTGCGATATGATGATGATGATGATAATGTTTGTTCAAGGGTTAATATTCGCCGACTCTTTATAATCTCTTTACTTTTGTACAATGCCGAATACCGAATTTAACACCGAGAAATGAATACTGAGTACGGAATACTGATTAGACAGCTGTACTACACTTCAGACGTCTGTTCGAATGATTTATATATTTACTCTTTCTGGTCACGTGACCCTTGTTGCACAATCCATTTCAACAGTTGTATTCGTTGTCTGGAGATCTGTCTTTGACTACACGTGTCGGTATCAGCACATTCTTCTTACAAAACAGGTAACTAGCATCATTTTTATACAAGGAATTGTTCTTAGATCTTTTCCCAAAACTCTATTCGTCTCTCCATTCTTTAAAATCAATTTTTTTTTTTAATAGCGAAATCAACAATAAGTTGGATACCGTGTTTGTATGATGGAAAATGTATGAAGCGTTGTCACCGACTACTGCTATAACACTTATGACTAATTGTGGGATCAGCAAAGTAAAACACAAAAACACAACTCTTCTTAACTGTCATGTCTTCTGTTGTTTTATTCTCTCGGTTCAGTTTCTCAGAACGAAGATGGAAATGATTATCTGACACGTTATGCGTGGTAGATTCTTCGTTCTAGCGGGAACCGGCTCTTTCCGTGTGTTTGAATCGTACTCTGTACACACGAACGCTTGCCTCCACCAAAATGAATGCAAATAGAGAATATCAATCATATCTTGCAACTAAATGCCAACGGGACGAGATGTTGAACATTGTCAACTCCTGCAATTTTTTCCTAACTTATCTATTCGAATTTTGCCACCATTTGCTTGCAATGTTACATGCACTGGTCAAAACACCGAATGAACTGAAAAAAACAAAAAACAAAACAGTATTTCAATAGTTTTAATGATTTTTTTAATGTTCATGGTCTTCTTGACCTCTGACCATGCCAAGCTGTCAAAAGAAGAAATGCATCTGTGTAAATAACTGATGCATCCGGTCGAAGATATCAGGGGCGACCTTGACTGTCGAGGGGTTGAATTTGCGAATTCTGATGCTCGCAGGAAGTAGGTGGACGTAAAATTATTATATAACCCCAGTGACAGGAAGTTCAGATCAGTTGGAGAGAAGATGCTGGAGTGAGGACCATGTCCCAGCAGATGCTGGGCCCCCAAGCCCTCGGTTGATCAGCCCATGAGAACGGGAAAGAAAGGCTGTGATGGCCGGAAGACTTGGGAGGTCAATATGTTGCAGTCTTTGTTCGGTCTCCAACTCCCTCTCACACGCAACCCTTTCAATAAAATGAGAGGTATATTTTTCTAAAGAACTGTGTCCGCTCGTCTTTATTGCATCGTTATGTTTCTGCATGCATATGTTTATGTATAGTTGTTCATGGCTATACAACATTAACACGGCAGTCAGCCCTACTATTTACTCATAGCTGGAGTGGGGATAGTTAGATTCATACCTTTCTTAGGGATATCAATTAGTGCTATGTGAAATGCAAAAAGAGTCGGACAGGATTGGAACTCGGGTAGACGAATCCACTTTCAACGACGATAACTGTTACGCCACCGATGTTCATTTTCGTAAATTCCTCGTGAACCTATTTTCAGAGATTATGATGTTTTCTATGAAATTTTCAACGTAATATTGTTGACTGATTGCACAAACTATGAATAGCAATGTAACCTTCATAAAGACATTCGAGATTTCCTCAGCATTGTGAAACTTTTGAATTAACTCAATACAATAGACAAGCGATCCTTCACTTGTGGTAACCGCAGGGTCACTAAAAATTCTCTGCAATTACGAATCATGATTATTCCACGAGTTGTTCGTAGAAATATTTTAATAATTGCTTCGGATGTTGAATGATTGTAATAAAATTGCTGCAGTGTTGGTGCAGTCAGGAATATTTTTTCTGTGTGAAAAACCGAACAAGTTTTAAACATAATTGCTATTGCTATTTTTTATTTAGGAAAAGTGGAGGCAATTTGTAGACTCATTTGCGATAGTGACGTTGGTCATACTTAACGAAATATTTTGGCAGATCATCCATATTGCTGTGATTTTGAACCTTATTATACACCCCCCACACACACACCTATATATATATATATATGAAATGAGATTAAAAATCACAACTACATGGATGATCTATAATATTTCGAAAGAGAGAGAGAGAGAGAGAGACAGAGAGTGACAGACAAAAGAATGTGAGACATAGAGAGATACAAAGGGGCAGGAAGAAGTGTCAGTACAGGCTCATCTGAAGATCAGCCACGTGAAACTTGGAGTCATGAGATTTACCTTATTTTATGGATTTTCTAATTAAAGTATTATATTATCATCATCATGTCGCACCGCTAGCATAGATTTCCCCAACTCTCTATCGCCATTCGTCTCTATCGTCCATCGCTTCCGGCTGGTCTTCTAGACTATATCCTGTGTCCATACAGAGCTGTTGTTGATAAGTTCTAGCCGGTCGTCCAACATTTGCCCGTTTGTATGAATGAGTTCAAAGTATTATATATATATATATATATATAGGAGGTGCATACGATAAGTTTTCCAGACTTTTTTGAAAATTCTTGAAAATTCAATATGTTATTGATATACATCTTATGAGATGACTGACCAGTTTTTATAATTTCAGGTTCAAATAAACAGCTACAGCAAGGATTGGAATACACCCTACTAAAGTCTGATTGTCAGAGTTGGGGAATTTCAAAAATGCAATCTGACACTTTAGAAGAACGATATGCAATAAAATTCTGTTTTAAACTTGGAAAAATGCCACAGAAACGTATGGAATGCTTCAGACTGCTTTTCGACCATCTTGCATAAATCGAGCATCAGTTTCTGAGTGGCATAAGAGATTCAAGAATGGCAGGGAGTCTGTGAGAGATGATGAGAGGTGTGGGAGGAGTAAGGAAGTCAATACACCAAAGTTGATTGGCCAAAGGGTTAGGGTTACTATGTTGAGGTTTTAAGGGAGTTCAAGGAGAGATTCCGTTGAAAGAGGCCAGCTCTTCAAATCGTGTCAATGCCATTTCCACCAGGACAATGCACCAGTCCACAACTCCATCCTTGTCACAGACTATTTGACCAAGATGGGCATCAAGACAGTTCCTCAGCCTCTCTATAGTCCAGACCTTGCTCCCAGTGACTTTTGGTTATTCCATAAGCTGAGAGGCTGTCGTTATGAGACAATTGAGGAGATGAGAGAGGCTGTGACGAAGGTCATTGATACGCTCACACAAGAGGACTTCCATGGGGCCTTCAAGAAGTTGTTGGAACGGTACAACAAGTGCATTACAGCCGGAAGAGATTACTTGGAAGGGGACTAGAGTTTCATGTGTGTACTATCAATAAAAGTGCTAATACGAAAAAAAGCCTGGACTTATCGTATGCACCTCGTATATCACTTGATAAACCTTCGACCTTGGGAAAAAGATTTTAACACGGGCCAGTGTAACCAATCAAATTTGGTTCTTTTGCCCAGTCGGTGGGGTTAACTGTATACCAACTGTATCCCCTGCAGAAGCATAAGACCCACGAAAATGGAATGCCCTGTGTATGAAACTAAACTGCATGTAATAGAGAAGCTTTACTCCGATGAAACAGGGAATATGGAATACTTTATTTCCATTACTAACGTCCACTATGAGCTTGAGTGGTACTACCTGTTAAGCTCCCATCTTCGAGGCAATTATACCTGTTTAAAATAATTCATATTCGATAAGAATACTTGATGCCATCTAACTGGAAATTATTATAGCTGAAACCATTTAATAATGCAATAAACTGACTTAGATTAAATCAAAATAATCATTGGAAACAATATTATTATCAGTATTAAATAAGAATACTTGAAACAAATAGAATCTTTTTGAATTATGTAAGCATTCTTAATATCATATTACTGCGAACAAAAAACAAAAAAACAAAACTTTTAAAAATCAAATCCACCAGAAATTTAAATGTAAACGTACAATAAACGCGATTCCTTCCTCCCTATGCATAAAATAACTCTAGACATGTTGCAGTTCTATTAAAATCAATCACTCAGTTTATCAAATCAAATATTTATTCATCGAGTTAGAAAATTACTGAATATGACATTTAACCTTAACTTAGTCTGGCACAAGGCTACAAAAGCTGAGATATATTCGAGAATAGAATACACAAAATTAACGAACAATCAAGCAAAATACGCTTGTTAGTCAATATTTTTACATGGGTTCAGGAGGGGACTGTTTTTTTTTTTATCTCTGTCTTCGGCCAAGCTAAACATGAATGGCAATAAAAATGTCCTTCCACTCGCCTTTGACATTTAGAGAGAGAGAGAGAGAAAGAGAAAGATAGAGAGATGGACAGATAGAGAGAGGGGGGAAGAAAGCGAAACATTATGGCGTAGGCAGAAGCTAATGAAATAAATCAGTCGACCATTTTGCCATCAGGCTATGGAAGGAAAATCTTGCAAGATTTCTGTTTTTATCAGTTTTTTCTCCAAAATGTGCGTGGGTGTTAATGGCAAGTATTATTTTGTTTGCTTGTTTTTGTTTTGTTATTTTTTTTTGTCGTAATGTCCAGATACGCGGTGGAAATTGCAGGCATTTTGTTTTACTTCTTTCCTCATTCCTTCATCGGTTCTGTCGATTATTCATGCCTCAGTGACGAATAAAAATTCATTAATGAATCAACCTGTCCAATGAATCAACACTTATATATATATATATATATATATATATATATATATATATATATATATATATACCTGTATGTGTTGATAAAATTATTTGCTTATTTTATATATATATATATATATATATATATATATATATATACAGAAATATACAATGAACTCACTCATATATATACACATATATGTATGGAAAATAGGAACATATACATACAGAGAGAGGGAAAAGGAGAGGGAGAGAGAGAGAGAAAGAGAAAGAGAAAAAGGTAAGAATGCATATATAATGTTATTTTCACCCTTATGTTTATTAAAAGCTAATTATAATAAAAGCGTCGGAGAGAGAATCTCCGTGATGTAATAGTTGAATGTTAGACTCTAGCCTCGAAGTAAGTGGGTTCGAACTCCAGTCACGCTATTAAGTTTACTTTCAGACAAAGGCGGTTCCAACCGCCTTATCTTCCCAACTATGGATTAAATAGTATCATTCCTGTTCTTCTAATGGAATGGGTTTGGCTTTGTATAGCCCACAAAGGTTGATATACCATTAAACAAAGAAACAAAAGTATAATAATAGCAGGAAACGATGTAACGATTATATATATATATATATATATATATGTGTGTGTGTGTGTGTGTGTGTGTGTATATATCGTTCATTTTTTCATGATTGTTATATATACATATATATCATCATGATGTCGTGCTGCTAGCACAGATCTTCCTGACCGTCCCTATCGTTCATCGCTTCCGGAAAGTCCTCCAGGCTATATCTTGTATCGCACGGAGCTGTTGTATGTAGGTTCTAGGTGGTCATCCTACCTTTGCTCGTCCATGTGAAGGTGTACACAGAAGTATATCGCTTATGAGTTCATCCTTACTTATCGAGCTGTGTCCCACATGACTAGTTCGTCAAACTTTGATAGTTTTCGTGCTGGATGGAAGGTGGCTGTACAGCTGCAGTTTTCTAGGGTGTGGGTTCCAGGACTTATCCAGTATTGCTCGCAGCATCTTGTGTAATTGCCATCGAGCTTTTTCTCCATACTTTTTGTTAGTGTTCATGCAGTGCATCCAAATAGCAATATCGACACGACCGCTGCTTGGGAAAAAAACTGCTTTTATTTCATCGGTCAGGTCTGACTTCCATATAGCCGATAGTCTATCGATAACTTTTCATGCCTTTGCTAGTCACGTGTTGATCTCATTCTCAGTTGATGAGACGCTGCTTTCGAGGTAGGTGAACTTGTCCACTAATTTCAGAGAACTATCTTTTAGTGTAGAAATATCGCCTCTTTGATTAAAGCACATGTATTCTGTCCTGTCTGCGTTGACACGGAGGCCTGTGACAGCTGCTGCTTGTTCCAGGCTATGTAATAGTGATTCGGCTTGGGTGGGCGTATTTGCTACAAGCGTTATGTCATCGGCGTAGTCCGCATCCATAATAGTTTGTGCAGGGTATCTTCTGCTTCTTTCCTTTGCCTGCTTGAAACCGTATTCTTTCATTAAATCTATTGACTTTCTAGACACGTAGTCTAGGCAGATTATAAATAGGTATGGGACTAATGTATATCCTAGCAGCACATCTGCTACAATGTCAAAGTAGTCTGTGTCTCCATCCGATGAGAAGAATTTTACTTTCGTGTTTTTATATAGTATCATTATGGCTGTGACAGAGAAGTATTAGATCCATCTTCCCTCTGTGTGGAGGTGCCCGTGGTGTAATGGTTATCGTCGTAGGAAATGGACACGGGGATACGAGTTCAAATCCTGGACGAGGCTGATTGCATTTCACATAGCACTAATACCCTTGGGAAAGGTATGAATCCAATTATTCTCCCCCCAGCTATGGGTAGATAGTAGGACAGAATAGTTCTTCAGCCTTGGTGAGGCAACTAGTCAAGGCAATGCTGAATGTCTGAGCAGAATATGCGTCCCTATATTCAAGGCAATGCTGAATGTCAGAGCGGAATATTCGTCCCTATATTCAAGGCAATGCTGAATGTCTGAGCGGAATATGCGTCCCTATATTCAAGGCAATGCTGAATGTCTGAGCGGAATATGCATCCCTATATTCAAGGCAATGCTAAATGTCTGAGCGGAATATGCGTCCCTATATTCAAGGCAATGCTGAATGTCAGAGCGGAATATGCGTCCCTATATTCAAGGCAATGCTGAATGTCTGAGCGGAATATGCGTCCCTATATTCAAGGCAATGCTAAATGTCTGAGCGGAATATGCGTCCCTATATTCAAGGCAATGCTAAATGTCAGAGCGGAATATGCGTCCCTATATTCAAGGCAATGCTGGATGTCAGAGTGGAATATGCGTCCCTATTTCAAGGCAATGCTGAATGAATATGCGTCCCTATATTCAAGGCAATGCTAAATGTCTGAGCGGAATATGCGTCCCTATATTCAAGGCAATGCTAAATGTCTGAGCGGAATATGCGTCCCTATATTCAAGGCAATGCTGAATGTCTGAGCGGAATATGCATCCCTATATTCAAGGCAATGCTGATTGTCTGAGCGGAATATGCGTTGCGATAGACAGAGCATAAGTCGTGTTTGCTGTTTAAGGACAGGAATGATGTAGTCACCCATAAATGTGTGGTCCAGGTTGCTGTAGGAGAGAGGCATGAAAGTCTCCAGAGAATGTTGCCCAGGAATGAAGTAGCTGGATGTCTGAGCATAATTGCGCGTCGCTGTAGACAGAGCAAAAGTTAGAGGCGACATAAAGGTGTTACTGTAAGTGGTGGGTTATGTGCATCTAATTCATATTCAACTGGGAACCCTTGGTCTTAGAGGGTAGACTCAAGAGGTCCATAAATTAGACGGCTTTTCTCATGGTTTGTGATTCTGCTGCTATGAAGGGAGCGGACGGAAAGTACGTCCGTCCTGCTCGAAAGTTCCTGAGAGGAGATAATTTGGCGGGCTTTCACCATTTCTATGTTTTCCGGGAAAATGGTCCGGGCTGAATGGGATAAGTCATCCTCATTGGGTGAAAAAATGCGACGACCATAACGGTCAAATTAATTTACGCGCCAAACAAAAATAGGAAGTTCTTTCTGTGACAATATATATATATATATATGTGTGTGTGTGTGTGTGTGTATATATATATATATATATTCTCACTGGTGATGTATATATATATATATACGTATATACGTATATATATATATATATATACATACAAATCATCCACTGTGATAATATATATATATATATATATATATATATATATATAAAGAAGTAGAAAAAAGTGATGCGACCGATAGGATTACGATTATGTTGTTTATTTTCGGATTTTTCTGAACTAGTTTCGAGTTTTGGTCATCTTCAGGAGAAAGCATTTTTGAGGAAGAAGTCTTTTTTGAAAAAAAAATCTAAATGATATCCTAAACGAAAAGTGATTTAAAATGTACTGTTATGGTAGCATATTCTATTGAAGAAGGTTTTCTGACCATAGTATTAGGTTTGTTTGTTATTTGGGGGGGGGCATATCAACTATTATAGGTTATTTAATGCCAAATACATTTTATACATAATAACATAATAAACAGTTCTATTTCAAACAATTCAGTTTAACATAAGTAAGCAGTTTAGTTCTATTTGACCCATTTTCAAACAATTCAGTTGAACTTTAGTACACAGTTTAAATTTAAAAATAATTCTATTTCAAATAACTCCTTTTAACATTACACAGTTTAAATATCAAAACAGTTCTATTTCAAACAATACATTTTAGCATAAGTACATAATTTAAATGTAGGAATAGTTCTATTTCAAACAATTCAGTTTAGCATAAGTACACAGTTTGGTTCTATTTTACCCATAAATAGAATCCTATCAGGTGCTACCCCTCCGGGTGTATCCTGCAGCCCTTGCCGACTGGGCCGAGGTGACACGCGAGAAATCAAACATCACGTGATTGAATAATGGAGAAAGTAAATTAGCAACAATGAAAATACTATCTTAAAGATAGAATCCTTCTTATTCATTTCCTTTATATTTTATTTTGAGAGATAGAATTCGGAAATTTGTGGGTATTTAAAACTGATGGCATGAAGTTATGTTTTGCGTCCGCGACTTCATTATCTCTCCGGTTGATTGACTTCCGCTCCACCATCTCTCTACCTTCGAGGCTATCTTTAGTTTGTTTGTCTTCGGGTCTGTGATGGCTCCTTATCTGCGGCCACTAAATTTGCTCATCTACATTTATCATATTTACCCAACCCCTCCGCTCGGGCAGGATATGACACTAGGTCAATTTTTTAAGCAGAGTTTAACAGGTTTGAATTCAGAGTTTTTCTTCTTGACTAGTTGCCTCACTAAGGCTGAAGAACCTAGTCTGCCCTACTATTTACCCATAGTTGGAGGGAGAATAATTGGATTGATACCTTTCCCAAGGGTATTAGTGCTATGTGAAATGCAATCAGTCCAGAACTCGTGTCGCCGTGTCCAATTCCTGCGACGATAGCCATTACACCACGGGTACCTCCCAATCTAATCTACATTTATAAAGGTGCGCTTAACCGTTTTGTCTAAGGAAATGAAATCCACGATCTGAGTTCAAATCCTATACGTGGCTATTTGTGTTTCCCTTTGTTCTAATGCCCATGGAAAAAGTATAAATTCATCTCTTTTCTTCCCAAAAGTAGGACTGATTGAGTTTTTTTTTAGCTTTGGTTAGGCAACGAGTTAAGGAGAAGGAAAAATCTGACTTTAAACCAGTTTTACTATGCTTCAAACTTGATCTTTTATCAAGTTCATCCTGTTCCAAATATGTTAGGAAAATATTTCACAACGAAGCTCAACCATAAATCTGATTCCGTGATAATCAATTTAGTTTGCAGATATCTAGTTTAGAAAATTTCGCTTTTTACCATCAAAATTCCAATTAAATGTAATTTTTCAAAAGTTTCACCTATTAAGTTTGATGACTTTGATAATTTTCTCTGCCGTTTTATTAAACCAATAATTTTGAAGCATATATATTTGATTTATAGCTAGGACCCATACATGTACTACCACAACAGATTGGAGGGGACCTAGTAATGACAATGATGAGGTACTCCACACTTCTGAGATCTCCAGAACTGGAGTTTCGCCATTAGATAGAATTTAGTGCCATACCAAGTACATCTTTTTTTTAAATTAAAAGTGGGGTCTTGTGGGAAAAATTCAGTATATAATAAACCCCGTCGACTGGGTTGGTTTAATTGTGAGTATTTTTACCCCCACCTGTTTAATGGCATATTAATCTTTGAGGGTTATTTAATGCCAAAACCATCCCGGAGAAGAACAGTCGTAGTATTATTTTTCTATTCAATAACCAAACGAGGTCAATTTTTTTTACAGGGTTTAACAGGATTGAATTAAAATTTTTTCCTTCTCCTAGACCGGTTGCCATATCAAGGCTAAAGACCCAAGTTTTTTTTACTATATTATCCATACCTGAAGGAAGAATAGTTGGATTCTTACCTTTGCCAATGATATTAGCGCTATTTGAAACGCAAACCAACTCGTCCAAAATTTGAACTCAGGTCACCCTGTCCATTTTCTACGACGATAACCATTACACAACGGGTTTTAGTATCATTCAACCCATGACAGGAAGAATAAGGGGCTTCATACCTTTCTGAAGGGTATTATTCTAAAACTTGACGTAAAAGCGTGACTGATGTTCGAACTCACTACGATGTCAGTGCAGTACGTTAGTCACTATGTCACCACATTTTATATCCTATATATATGTGTGTGTGTGTGTATGTGCATGTGTATGTGAACTGTAGATTTCGTAACTTTTTGCAATTACTAGACAGAAAAGTAATTGTGGAAGTGTGGTTTGTCTCAGTGGTCATACTCACTATCTCCCATCTCTTTTTTTCTTGTTAAGCGTCTTAGTTTTCCAGTGAGCGGCGATCAGTTTTTGATGAAAAAGTATACAGATGTGAATTCCTTATTTTACCTAGAGTATTATTAGGAAAAAATATAACTTGCGTCATTTGAAATTCGATTCCGGGCCATTGGTCCCATTTACCATCCAACTATATATATATATATATATATATATATATATATATATATATATATATATATATAAATCAATGATTTAATCGCTCTTTTCATTTCGTGCTTTCTGGCACTATTTCGGAATTAATTCTGATTTTAAGAGATTTTTTAAATAAGGATTGAAGATCATCCGATTTTCTGATGTCTTCAGCAAAACCAATCAAGAAGTTTGTAATAAATAAATAAAAAAACAAAAACAAACAAAAAAAAAACAGTTGACAATTTTTGGCGTAATATGATTTGCACACATCTATCGACTGTTTGTAAATACTCTTTCGGCAAATAAAAAAAAAACGTGGGAGGAAAAAGCTTAAGATGCAATATTTTCCTTGGACCGAAATAACAATTTCAAAATACGAATACCTAATTCGTGAGCCAATTCACATTTTTTATATTTAGAAGAAACAGACCCACCCCCAAAAATCATTTGTTTAGTGAAGGAAAATTTTAGATCATGTAGGAATTGAGAGAAAGATAAATGGGTAAGAAAATCGTGTTAGGATTTGTCTCGATTGAAAAGACAACAAAACATGCATTTCTGTCATGATTCATAAAACAGACGATGTAAAAAAAAAAGAGTAATTAAATGGAGCGACTTGAATGCGAAATCGTGTTACATTGCCGGCGGCGTGTACGCATGCGCAAACTTAGATATATGCACAGAAACACATCTATAAACATCGATATTCAAATCTGACTCTAAAAAAATTATTTGGCACGTCTGTCTTTCTAATGTTGTGTTAGACAAAAAAAAATGTTAAAACAAAAATTCTATTTGATTTAATAAGATCTACGAAAAATTGGGATATATACTATTTTGTTGGGTACTGTAAATTCGGCCATTTTTTGCTGGTGGGAAGATATAAATTCAATGATTTCCCTAAATAATCTACAACAAATCAGCAGAAAAGCTGAAATGACAGCTGTCATGATAAAAGTAAAGGTTAGCAGTAGTCAGTGGCTAATTCAGCTTATATTTCTCTCTGCCTCCCACTAGACAGGACTTGACACAAGTTCGAATGACCCTAAGGTCGAATTATAGTGGGGGTTAGAACATGGTTTCAGTCCCATTTTTACGGTCTGCATCATTCATTTCGCAAACCCATTCGATTGAGGGTGATGTGATGGTGTCTTATACGGTTTACACCATATGTTTTCCAACCACAAATAAAGATCTTCATCGCAAAAATCTGGTGCATTGTCGAATACCAGGGGTTTTGGTATGCTGTTTCTCTAAAATATGACCCTTCGAATCTGTTTTATCTTAGAACTTTTCTTGTCTGGCGCACGGAATAGAATGGCCACCCAGAAAAGGGTCTAATAGTATTAATATGAGTCCTACTCCAGTGATGTATACCAGAATCCATGGCTCCGTTTCTATGGGCCATGAATGTAAAATACTCTGTATAAAATTTCTTAATTCTTATATTTTGGGCATCTCGTGAATATCCCGACCACCATGCTTCTAATTTTTGTGTAGCCGCTATTCTACTGTGATATCCACTGTAGAATAGCGGCCACACAAAAATGTACATTTTTTATCACCAATTTTCTTTGTGTTTCTGGGGGAATTATCAGAGACCCATGACAAATCACTCCATGTTTTATCGTTAACTTATGTGTTATTTCTCTGTAGGGTCTCCCTGCCCTGGAGCAATTTCCCTATATGTTTTTCTTATACTCGATGTTATCCTACTTAGTATTGGATGATATCTCGTTTGCGCAGCCATTCTATCTAAAGGCAAAACATCAGTCTCTACCTAATGTAAAAATATATCTTCAAATTCTTCTGTTTTATCTCTTGATAGTGTATCTATATCTACGTGTGGAATTGAATTTCCTTTGACATATTCTATATCAAAGTCAAATGCCATTAATCATATTGTCCATCTTTGTATTCTCGATGTCGTGACTTTGGGTAATTCTTTTCATGGATTGAATATAAACTCTAATGTTCTATAATCACTTCTCAAAAGAATTATTTTCCAATTAAAAATTGTCGGACTCTAGTGGTTGTCCACACAATAGCCAAAGGTTTCTTTCTCTATATTTGAATAATTAAATTCAGTGATCGTTAGACTTTTTGATAAATACATTATCGGGTGTCCATGTGATAGTATTCCAGATATTGAATGTTCGCTTGCATCTGTGGTTGATGTCCTTTTTCGGACCAAAAACTTTCACTACTGGTTTTTATGCCATGATTACTTTTAATTTATCAAAAGCCTTTTGTTGTTTCTCTGACCAGATAAATTCAACATTCTTTTTTCTTAAATTTGCAAACGGCTCAGTCAAGTCCGTATATTTTTGTAAATATCGCCTGTAGAAATTTACTAATCCAAAAAAAGATTCAAGTTCTTTTTTATTTGTAGGTGTAGCTATTTTTAGTATTTTTTCTATCAAGGCTTTTGATACACTTTTTGAAATGGAATAACCTAAAAATGATATTTTACTACAATTGTTTACAATTTTTTTTCATTTATTGTCGTTTCTTAATGTATTTAAGACGATGTCCGTTTTCTTTTTTAATTCATTTTCATTAGTAGCTCCTATGCATATATCGTCTTGGTAACAAACTATTTTTTTATATCTTCTCCTAAAACCTGTTCGATGGCCCTTTAAATATGGCGCTTGCTGTTTTTATTCCATATGACATCCTTCTCTATTTCAGTAAGCCTATTGGCATATTTATCGTCGTTACTTCTTTGAAGTTATTGTCTATTGGTATTTGGTGGTAGGCCGTATTCAAATTTATTTATTAAATATACTTGCCAGTGCATGAATTGCAACTTCAACATTAGGTATAGGATGTGAATCTAAGCAAACTTTGTCATTTATGCCTATCTTATAATCTCTTCATATATTTATGTCTCCATCTGATTTTCCTGAAACTATAATGGGTGAGGTCCACTTGCTACTCCCGGGAGAACATATTCAAGAAGGTCATGTTCTATTAATTTTCGTACTTTTGCTACTACTAATGGCAGCAAATGTACTGGTAATTTTCGTGTCTCATAATAAGAGAGGGTAACATTTTCTTTTAATTTAAAACCCGCTTTATAGTTTTTTAACTTTCCAATTTTTTCCATTTTTTTTCTTATTAATTAATTTGGTAGAATTTATGTTAAGCACATCGTTTCCAATAAGTCCGTGGTTTTTTTTACAAGTTGTGACAATTATAAGTATTACTTCAAATTTATCTTTTAACTCAAACGAACGTTCAAAATACCCTAAAGTTTTTATGACCGATCCATCAAATTGGCGAAGTAGTATACTGCTCTTTCATAAAGTTGGCTTTCCAATGTGTTCCCAGAAGTTTTTTAGTATAAGCGTTACCTCATTGCCGGTATCCATTTACATATCCAAATCGAAGTTGTTGATTTTAACCTTTAGTATGAGGTCTTTTTTTTTCTTTTGTTCAATTTTTTCTACATTTTTGTTTTTGTTTTTTACTGAAAATACTTCCATATTGGTCTCGTTTTCTACAACTCTATCAAAGATTTTCTTTTTGAATATGCATACTGCTTAAAAATGGTTCTTTTTAAAGCAATTTGTAAAAGTCTCCCCAAATTCCGGGCATTTTTCTCTTTTTATTTGATGTTCACGTCCACAATACAAACATCTTTAAAAATCTTTTTTAATATGTAAGTATCGGCGAATATTTCTTCGCTGGGTTGACTTTTATCCTGGTTGTATCTCCGTATTAATTCTTGTTGCTGTATAAATCAGTGCAGGTATTTAAAGATATATTTCCTATTGTAGTTGTTCCATTATTTTATATCGGTGGGATGCATCGTACATACCTTCAATTAACCTTAATCTAATTATGTCAACTTCAGTCGTCTGGTTTTCTTGTCCAAGTTCTTCAAACTCGTAATATTGTTGTATTTTGGCCTTTGACTCGGCCAAAAATGCCATTTCAAGGTGATGCACCGGAAGGAAGTGACACATTCTAATAGCAGTTATGAGAGGAAATCGCGTGGGCGGAAATTAGCTGATGAAATGGGACGAGGTAAAAAATTCCCATGGTACACTCATAGAAGAAAATTGTAATAATATGATTTCCAGACTTACATAAACTTCTAAACAAAAAAAATCAGAGTTCTTTTCCAATAGCAAACATGAAACGAATTCTTCCTGCTATACTTACAACTACATCATAACTTTAAAGACTAACCAATTAGCCTCAAACCTAAATCTAATTCCCATGGTACACTCATAGACTGACGCACCGGGAGAGAGTGACCTGTGAACTGCATGACAGTTATTTCCGCTTGATGATCAAACATGCGATTTCAAAGATCGAGTGGGCGATCGAGTGGGCGTGAACTATTATATAACTCAGTCAAGACAGAAGTTGAGTTCCAGTTCCAGTTCCAGTTGGAGACGGAGGTATAGACGAGATGTGGTAGGGAAAGCCACACCAGGCCGAAGGTGCTTGAGGCCCTGATGAGTTGGTGACCAGAGAAGTTGCTGATAAGATGCAGTAAAGAAAGCCATCACCCAGCAGAGTGGGCCCAGGGCCTCCGGTTGAGCATTAGGAGAACAAGAAAGACACAACGCTGACGGCCATAAGAGTAGGGGTCAAAATGTTGCTGTTATGTTTGGTCTCCAGCTCCCTCTCACACGCAAACCTTGAGTAACCCTTTTCGAACAGCTTGCAATAAAGTGAGGGGTAAATATTTTGTTAAAGAAGTCTTCCTGCGTCTGTCTTCATTATTGTGTCGTTATGATACGCCATATGAGAATATAACAATATATACTCTTATTTCGTAGACGGTGTAGATGATTGGTTCGTGGATTTCTAGTTTCATCGACATGAACGCCATTCTCTCTGCCACGAACAACTTTTTCTTAGGCCGCATATTTCTTATGATTTGACTTATTTTTTTCAAAAGTCAGTTCTTCCAGGTTTGTGGGATACGCCATGATGGAGACATTCATTATCGCCTTGAATCCAACTGTAGCCAAAAAGAGATCTGTAATTTCATTTTTTTTCCCTCCCTTTTCCTTGTCGTCTTTTAGTTTTTTTTAGTTCTTACGCTCACAGCAAAACATCGTAACGACAAAATTAGGATCCTCGAGAGACAATAGTTATCCTATCAGCGACGCAATTGTCGTGATGTACAAGGTTAGCTGTCATGGGGCTAATCAAGCTTGCGATATTTGTCTATGCCTACCACTAGACAGGACTTGACACAAGGTCAAATGACCCAAAAGTCAGATTATAGAGGGGATTAGGGGAGGGGAAGGTTGGGCACGAGTCGAGGCTCGAGCCTTGCTTGACTATGCTGGTCATCGCCCTCTTTGTGCAATGTGGGTCTGAGGAGCCTGGCTGGATATGGACCCAAACATGGGTTTCGCACGGATGCCTGATTATGAATTAAACTTGACAGTGAGGTCCAGTGCTATACAAGGGTGACAAAAGTCACAATAATTCAACTCACCCACCAAAAGGGCGGGTGAAGCCGATATTTGTCTCTCCCTGAAAAGTGTCAGTATTTGTCAGTCTCTCACCAGACAGGACATGATGTAAAGTCAATGACCCGAAGGTCGATTATAGTGGGGGTTAGGGGAGGGAAAGTTCGGGCATGAGCCGATGCTTGAGCCCTACTTGACTATGCTGTTCATCGGCCAACTTAGTGCAATGTGGGCCTGATGCATCTAGCTGGACATGGACCCAAATCTGAAACCAGTCACGTATGCCTGATTATAGCTTAAACTGGACAGCAAAGTCCAGTGCTATACCAGGAAGAGAAAGGTGTCAGTGATGCAGCTAGCCCACCCGAAGATGACCAAACCGAAGCTGGGGACCTTTCAGCCTCAAGTATGTTATTGAAGATTGACCGTCCGGCACGGATGCCACAGTCTGCTGAAAAGCCTCTGCGTGAAGCACAGCGGCTGCTCGAGCTGATATTAGTCTATGCCTCCCACAAAACAGGACTCGACACAAGGTCATGACCCGAAGGTCGATTATAGTGGAGATTAGGGGAGACGAAGTTCAGGTACAAGTCAAGGCTCCAGCCCTGCTTGACTATGCTACTCATCGACCCACTTAGTTCAAGGCAGGCCTGATTAGCATAGCTGGGCGTAGACCCAAATCTAAGTCCAGGCATGTATGCCTAATTATAGCTTAAACTGGACAGCAAGGTCCAGTGCTATACAAACGTGATAAAGGTGTCAATGATGCAGCTCGACCACAGGAAGCCGTGGGTGTTTTGGCCTTAAGTCTACCATTAAGTATTGACCGTCTGGCACGGATGTCAAACAGTCCGCTGAAAAGCCTCTGCGATATTTTTCGCTGCTTCCCACCAGACAGGACTTGACACAAGGTCAAATGACCCAAAGTTCGATTATAGTGGATGTTTATCGGAGGGGCAGGAGCCGAGGCTTTAGCCCTGCTGGACTATACTGGTCATCGGCCCACTTAGTGCAATGGGAGTCTGATGAGCCTAGCTGGACTTGGACCCAAATCTGGGTCCACTCACGTATGCCTGATTATAGCTTAGACTGGACAGCAAGGTCTAGTGCTATACAAGGGTGACAAAGGTTCAGCTCACCCACCCAAAGATGGCCGAGCCGAAGCCGGTGGCCTTTTGGCATCAAGTCTGCCATAGAACACTGACAAACCTAACCTAACATCTAGGTATAGAATAACTTTAATCGAGTCGGCATACCGTTAAAATCATTGCAAGCTTTACTTGGAGAAGAAAATTGTAATAATATGATTTCCAAACTTACATAAACTTCTAAACAAAAAAATCAGAGTTCTTTTCCAATAGCAAACATGAAACGAATTCTTCCTGCTATACTTACAACTACATCATAACTTTAAAGACTAACCAATTAGCCTAAAACCTAAATCTAATAACTTTAAAAAATACCAAACTTTTGAATTAAAAACAAACAAACGTAAATCCCCAAGAAACAACTTCGTACTCTGTAGCCCAAAAATAAGCAAATATAATAATTAAATAAAAAATAACTTTACAACTTGAGAAAGCAATTTAACTCTCTCAAAAAAAAAAAGGAAAACCTCCCACGAGAGACATGAATGAACAAAAAGCAATACAAAAAAAGTAAAAAGAAAGAAAAGTAAAAAAAAAAAATTAATGAATAAACTGACTGTCAAAACTATACACAAATGAACTCATTGTAAAAACACTTCCGCTCTGTTGGCGGGGGTCGTAGAAAATGCCGACCGTTTCTCGGCAGAGTGGTTGACTTAGCATTGAGTGTCCTGGGTATGACACAAGACGGTATCTGATGGTGGGATTCTAGTTTGGAAGCTTTGACAAGCGTAGATTACCTCTTCATTGCTATTACTCCCAGGTCTACTCTGACCCGTGTCTGTTAAGATCACTTCTTTGGGTCAAAAAACTGTTCGATCATTTACTAAGAATTATTATCATCCGTTTTTTTAAAACTATACAGCTGTGTGCAAATCATTTATATTACACTGGAATACTTGATAAACAGAATTACTACTAATAAATAGCAATACTTAAAACCATTTAACTGTTTGCAAACAAATTATTTATATTAAATAAAATTATTAGTGTTTGATAGGAAAATTTGAAACTAGTGTGCAAATAAATGAGCTCTGACATCTTGTTAAAATAGGAAGTTAGCTACAAACTATTCTCTTACAACAGGATTTGGCTTTAGATAACTCACAAAAGTAGATATGCCTTAAAAATCAACCGACCAGTCAACCAACCAACTAACTCAAAGAAATTACAAATTATGTAACCGAAACAATCAAACCTGAGACAAAACCAGTTCACCATCCTCATAATCCTCCTGTTGCTTTTGTATGAAGACATTCAATCGGGAGTGGCAGTATCAATCCACAGCCTATTGAATCTCGCCTGCAACTCAGCCTTTCCCGTGTTGTGTTGCTTGTCGCATCTAGGGAAAAGAAGGTTGAGGATCGTGAAGAAGAAGAAGAAGAAGAAGAAGAAGAAGAAGAAGAAGAAGAAACAAATCGACCTCAAGAATACAACATCGCATATCCGTTTTTGTTGACTCTTCTTAAAAACAATACTGCTAGTGGCATGTATGACACCCGGTTCTTCAGCCTTAATCGAGTAGAAATAAACAACTGCGATATGGACGGCGGACGAAGCTTAAGAACTGGTCTGTTCAATACCTCATTTTGAGTCTAAACAACAACTCGTGACTGTTACATTCACGGACTACTACGCATCGAATCGAACTGCTCTCTTCAATAAATAGAGTTTAACTTCCATAACAGGTGATCTGAAAATCGCGAAAGGCGTGCAACTAATCTAACTTGAATCACTAAAATATATTAAAAAATGATATCCCGATTTCTGATCCTAATTGCACCAAAATCTTCATCATGGACAACCCAGCAATTCCTATCGAGAAATGATTCTCTTTCTATTCTATTGTCTTTTAAAATCTGCTGCTTATCTAACATGTTTAGCTATCGATTTAAATTTTTATATACACATCCACATACAAATACTCGGTACCTCTATGATTACATATTCGGCACCCCTATGATTATACATACTCATACAGATTTACCTGAACCCACATGCATATGCACATATCATGGTTTCAAGTATTCTTATCAAATACAAATAAAAAAAAAACAGAGCTTTCCTTTATCAGTAAACTGAATTGAATAACTACAAATACGCTACGCTTATACACATACCTACTGACGCGTTGGCACAATCGAATCTATATACGCTTGTGTCAACGCGTGAAACTGATAGTCACCATGCACTGTTGATTTCTGTGCTCATACCATTTAGATATTTTCTTTCTCTCAATTACAATTATTAACATTGAAAACGTAATTGACTGGTTCGGTTTAGTTTTATGGAATATCAACCATTTTTGATCATTTAATGCCAAATACTTTTTATACATATATATATTAAATATACGAACAATATTTTTAAACGAGCCTGATTGCATGTTCTTCCACGGTTAAATGGATTCACGTATTTTTATCTAATACAAATACACAGTTAAATTTGAAAACGATTCCATTTCAGTTTAGCAAGCCAACAAAGATAAATGGTTCCAATTATTGCAATGTATCACTAACAATTCAATTTAGTCATATGTTTATACACGGTAAAAATCATCAAACAGTTCTGTTTCAAACAATTCAGGTAGCATAAGTACACAGTTTTTGTTTATATACAGTTAAATAGAAAAACGGTTCTATCGCTCACAACTCAGTTTAGCATAAGTGCAGTTTAAATGTCAACCAGTTCTACTGGACCCATAGATAGGACCCTATCAGGTGCAACCACTCCAGGCCAGAGTGGACCTAGGAGCGATGGTAATGAAGGGGTACTCTGCATTATTGAATCCTCTCCATCAGATTGTTTAGTGTCATATCCTCAACACTCGTTGGTTTGGAGGGGTCTTATACCTCTGCAGAAATGTAGTTGGTGTATTCTTCTTTTAACGCTCTGTACAAATAGCCTGAGTATTGTTTTCTTTTATTTTTTTGTGTCCTAAATTAGTATTCTTCAATCTTCTGTAGCTATCGTTCCAACATCAACTAACCTAGATATTTAGGGCTTGATTCCGGCCTTAATTTCTGAAACAATGAGTTAATGCTATTAACCAGAAACTTTTTAAATCTCTTTTTTTTTTGTGTCAGCTTCATTATCATTGATGTCTTTATAGCGACATTTTGGTGTGCTCTCAAGACTTCCTCAATTATTACTTGTATTCACCCAACTTCCAGAATGTCACAAATATTCATTTTTTATCAACAGAAGTATGTTATTTTCATTCATACATTTATCTTTGCGAGCGGAGTTCTCGGGTTTCTCGAAGGTGTTTGTTGCATTTACTCAACCTTTTGAGAACATCAAACGAAGATCTATTGTTCCTTTTCGTTTTACTTTTGATGCTTAATGTCTTACCTAAAGACATGAGTAAATAGATAAAACTTCTATAAACTTCACCTCGTTCCGGGAACTGGTGAGTCAGTTTTTTTTTCAGAAATATACACCAACTTAGTAAAACATTCTAGGATCCTGAAATTTTAAACGAGGCATATAACGTGCGACGCAGAGGTCCCCAATCCACAGCCTACAGGCCACATGTAGCCCTCGAAGAACATTATTGAGGTGCTAATTTCAACTTTCAATATTTTCTCTGTGTCTTTTAATGTTGACTGTGAAGAAAAAAAAACAAGAACAATCAAACGGAAATGAACCGCCAAGTAGTAACGATCAAAATAGAAAACACTCAAAACACAGAACCAACACGAGAAGAAGAAATGAATATAGAAAAGGTAATGAAAATTATGTCTGAAAAGAAGACTAGATTACGATAGCAAAGAATCCAAGGCTGGAAAAACGTCAATGCAGAAACGGAAAAAACACGAATCGTTAACACTTATCTCAACGATCAATATCACATAATTAATCTATGGAGGAGTGAAATTAGTCGGCGAAAAAATCGGTGTCCTCTAAAAAAAATACCAACAGGATCTCAAAACCTGTAGAGGAAATTCGACAAGAAAGGCAGATAAGGATTTTATGACGATAAGCAAAAGTGATAAGACAGAGGCTGCAAAAGTAAAACAAACAATACAACTTGAAGAAATATAGCAGAAGGTCCTGGTGGAAGAAGGAGGACTGAAAAGATATCGAGACAATAAAACAATGCAGACAAAATAGGACATTCGAAAACAACTAAAAATTTCTACCTCCAAGTAGGAGAGAGCACACGAAGACAAACCAACAACTGGGTTACAAGGAAATCAAACAATTTTGAACTAAGATATGGGAAAGAAATGAACATAACTGAAAAGCTGAATGGATGAGAAAACAGTTACTAAGAACAAGTGAAGATGAAAATACACTTCGACTCACTCAGAGCAACACTCAAAAAAGTACCAAATTCGAAAACGTTAAGCTATGATAGCATACATGGATACTGGTTTAAAAACCATGTAGAAGTCACTGCTCTAACGTGCAGAATAAACAAGAATAACAACACTTACCACTTCGGCGGCCCCAGCTAGCATCCGGCTGGCAGACAAAAAGTAGAACGGGCGTTAACTCAATACCGAACCCATGACACATGAAACATGGCTGAGGCAAGCCGGTGTATATATACACTAATATGCCCACTCACTGGGCCAGCAACTAATCACTGTCCTGGGAATGGACTTGGCCACCTTCGAATAGTGGAACATCCCATTGTCCATATAATCTCATTTCAACTCGTAATTCATTATTAAGCCTGTGAGCACAGACTCATTGCTACTTTATCATACGATAAAATATCCATAACAGACTAGCTATCAAAATGAATAGATTACAACAGAAACAGATATACCCAAATGTATAACAGAAAGAAAGACTACCCTGATCCAAAAAGACCCTAAAAAGTAAACTACCCCAAACAATTACAGACCCATAACGTGCCGGTCGATGATGTCGAAAATACTAACGGCACAAATTAGGGAAGAGATATACGATTCCCTGATAAGCCGTGGATTATTACCCGAGAAAAAGAAAGGATGCCGCAAGTGAACCAGAGTTACAAGAGAGCTACTCTACGTTGATCAACACATCCCCAAGGACAGTAAAACGAGACAGAAAAATTCAGCTAAGTCGTAGATTGAATACAAAGAAGCATATGATATGGTTCCGCAAGACTGTCTCAAAATGTACTAGATATCTGGTAAAATTATAAAACTTGTCAAAAATACCATGCAAAACTGGAGTGTCGAACGGACATCAGGAGAAAAAAGCTTAACAGAGGCGAAAATCCATAGAGAGATCTTCTAGAGAGATGCGCTATCATCATTACTATTTGCAATAATCACATACTTTGGAAATGCACAGGCAGATACAAGCTTCATAAGTCGCGGGAAAAAATCAAACACCTCATGTACATAGTCGGCATCAAATTGTTTGCAGAAAATGAAAAAGAATTGGAAACCCTCAGACAGGCAGGGAGGATGGAATTTGACAGAGAAAAATGTGCTATGCTAAAAATAAAAAGCGGACAAATACAAAGGACGGAAGAAATGGAACTACCAAATCAAGAAAAATAAGAACGCTCCGAGAAAAAAGAAACAAATAGTTGGGAATATTGGAAGCGGACACGACCAGACATGCGGGGATGAAAGAAAAAAAATAAAAAACCAACACCTCAGGAGAACGAGAAAACTACTCGAAACCGAACTACATAGCAAAAATCTCGTCAATGTGATACAAACCTGAGCTGCTCGCCCCTCGTATTATTCTCGGGACCATTCTTAAAGTGGACGAGAGAAGAACTTGAACAAATGGGCCATAGAACAAAAAGATTCATGATGATGCGTAAGGCCTTACTTCTCAGAGATAACGTAGGCACACTGTATGTGTCAAAAAAGAAGGAGGAAGAGAACTAACCAGCTTTTAAGATAGCGTCGATGTAGAAGACTATATAAAAAATGCGGAGGAAGACTGAATATAACCACCAGAAGCAATACAGTCAAAACAAGAATCAACAAAACAAAAATAACCAGGAAGCAAAAATGGAATGAAAAACAACTGTATAGATATTTCAATTGACAAACAAGGAAAATCTCTCCCGAAAAAACTTGGACATAGCTAAAAAAAAGGGAAAATCTTAGAGAGAGAGAGAGTGAATAAGGACTATGCCAAAGCAAGAATAAACAAGTTGCAACAAAATAGCAAATGTAGATTATATAGTGACAAAGAGGAAACAGTCAATCACATGATAAGCGAATGCAGCAAATTAGAGCAAAGAGAGAATAAGACCAGACATGACTGGGTGAGGAAGGTGATCCACAGGGAATTGTGCAAGAAGTTTAAATTTGACCATTCTAACAAATAGTATATGAAAAATTGGAAATCTGTCCAGGAAAATGAGACACAAAATTGTCTGGGATTTTGAGATACAAACAGATCATCTAATCTCGACCAGACGATCACGCCTACAGATAAGAGAGAGAGAGAGAGAGAGAGAGAGAGAGAGAGAGAGAGTGAGAGAGAACATGCCGAATATTAGACTTTGCCGTTCCGGCTAACCACAGGGTAAAACTGAAGGAAAGTGAAAAGAGAGATAAGTACATGGACTTTGTTAGGTAACTGAAAAAAACTCTGGAACATGAAGGTGACGGTGTTACCATTGTAATTGGTGTGCTTGGTACGGTCACCAAAGGATTGGTAAAAGGATTGGAGGATTTAGAAATAAAAGGACAAGTGGAGACCATTCAAACTACAGTATTGTTGAAATCGGCCAGAATACTAAGAAGAGTCCTGGAGACTTAAGAAGACTTGTTGTCACTCAGCTCCAGTGGATGAAGTTCTTTTAAATGAGTAAAGTAATAATAGTGATAATAATAATAATAATAGTTTTAATTAACAGGAAGACAAAACCTGTCATATAAAAGATTTTGCTGTGTCCGCAGGCCACAAAGTTAGAGTGAAAAACCAAAAAGCTTGACAATACTTGGACATTGCCAGAGAGCTGTGAAAAATGGGGGCAACGATGATACCAATTGTAATTGGTGCCCATGCAACAGTCTCCAAAAACCTACCAAAGGGACAGTAAATGAACCTCATTGATTTTCAGTGTTTAGAAGATTTGAAGTCCAATTCACACATGATTTCTTTAAGAAACACTTGCATCTATCAGGACAATTCCCCAACCTTACCTTACACACATTTTTGATTTTACTTACCGTTAAGAACTACTGTTTTTTTAAAAGATCAAACATGCCCTGAGTATGCTGCGTTTGCAGTTGCCAAATCATATCTTATCTGATGGACTCCTTCAGTTAACCACTTCATTTTACCATTATATTACATCTTGTCGGGATTACATCAATACCTGGTGTTTCATCAATAAATTAGAGTTGTTACCTTGTTTTTTTAGTTGTTACCTTGTTTTTAGTGTCCTTTAAAGATCGCTGCCCCAGTCCTCCTGGGTTAGGTTTTTGGGCTCACAGACTAAAGATGTTAAAGACCTCTAATGTAACGGAATGGAAATAACATACTTTGATTGATTTTCTTTTGACATCCCAGAAATTGAGTGAATATAGTCAACAGTTAAGGTCGGCTGGAGATAACACCAAAAAGTTGCGATAAAGACAAGGAAAATGGTCGGGAGGAATCAACCTTGAGTCTTATCTAAGGACTTAACTAAAGTTGAAAGTTCCATAAAGTTCACCTCGTTTTTGGAACTGGTGGGTCATGTGTTTCAGAAATATACAATGTCTCAGGGAATGTGGTGAAACATTCTAAAAAGTAGAAAATTTTGGTAGAAAAAAATCCCCAAAAACGACCTTCTAAAAAGAAAAAAATAACAACAAAAATTAAAGAAAAAAGAAAAAAAGGAAAAAAGATTGTTTATTGGATACTGATTAACTCCAATCTTTATTTATTTTTGATTAATAGTTCTTTCATCTTATTTTCAGTCGTTCTTCATCTCATTATTAAAACCGTCATTCTACTGCCGTTAATAAACAAGAATGATTAAAAATAAAAATTATGCGTTCATATTTTCATTACTATTTTTCCGGGGAGTGTATTTCATGATATCCTTCTATCTTACAGAATTATCGTCAGAGTTGCTTGAGAGAACAACTAAAACCAAGATTAATGATTATATATATATATATATATATATATATATATATATAAGAAATTGTTTTTAAAATCCATCCTTTAAGATTTCATAGCTTTTAGCATTTTCTTTTGCAGTCAATTGAATTATCATGACTCTTGGAAGGAGTTAGTCGATTGGTCCTTTATCCTCTTCCTTACCGGTTTGTATTTCCAATTGTTCTTTTCTAGACTGGTTGCACCATACCAAATATCCATTTTACCTTATTATTAGCTGGTGGAAAAAATGGATTCATGCCTTCTGTAAATGCATTAGTGTGAAGTGAATGCAAACAGTTTCAAATTGAATTTGAATACGGTTCACCAATTCCCTTTTCACCGCTGGGTCTTGAAGGAATTTAAAGAGAACAAAGACGCGATGAAAAGATGACGACAAGTTAACCTCAGGAAAAAGGGAAAACTCGGACACGTGGTCACAGAAGAATATCACTCAGTTTATTATCGTTGTTGCAACCTCCCTCAGGACCAGTCTCAAAAACAAGATGCGAAGTGATATTCTTGAGTCGATGAAGGAAGAACTATTGGTAACTAATCATCGTCAATACCCCAACAGCGGGTCCGTTTCTTGTCGCCTTGCCACTTACTAACTATTTAGTTAGTAAGTGTCGCCCTGCCACTTACTAACTACTTACTACTTCTTGTCGCCCTGCCACTTACTAACTATTTAGTTAGTAAGCCAACTCTTTTAAAATCTCCAACTCTTACGTGCAACTATTTCTTGCACCTACTACGAGAGTTCTCTTAGTGGACTCAGTGCTGTTGGCTAACAAATAGTGTGAGGCTGTCACTTCATTACACTCTCGCGCCTTCCACGAGAGTTCGCGTGGTTGACAGTTTGTTGTAGCATTCTGTTTACTGATGGTATGAGGCGAATACTTCATTACAAACATTGCGCCAAATGTTGACAATATTTTATTTAATAAAGAATATAAAATAGGATTATAGTGAAGTTTATTCTCATGAATTATCTTTACTTTTTATGCATTTGCTTGAAGGTCAACCTTTTGAAAACTTTATGCTGCTTTTCTAAATCGTATCAAATGTTGTTCTCTTTTAAAGTTGCAAGGATGAGGCGGAGAATACCCCCCAGATCCTAAATGCAATCTTCATTGCTCTAAAGAGTGACAAATTTCTCTATTTGTCTTGAATTGGTGTAATTTGGTAGAGGAAATATGATAAGTGCCTACGAAGTTTCCACCGCTTTGCAATCATTCATATTTGATACCGTTTTATCTTAATGTCCTTTTGTTAACTTCGCTTTCATCATGAGAATTTTAGTTGGGTCAGTGTGACATCGATGCAGTTTCAGAATCTCCTTTCCTTTGCGTCCAAGAGATACTTAGTATTTTTCACGTAGAAAAAAATCTCTGATTTGCGGTTAAATTTAGAACCAGAAAGATATAAACAAATTATACGTACACCGTTATTATTCTTGCAATAATAATAGTAATAATATGAGTATGAATATAGATAATAATAGATAGAAAAATAGATAGATAGCTACTTAAAAAAACTGAAAAAGCTGTGGAACATAAAGGTCAAAGTAATAGCAAATGTATTTGGTTCGTTCGGAAGGATCCCCAGGACTGGAGAAAGAGAAAATCAGTAAGAAACTATTCAGACTCCACCGTTGCTGAAATCAAATAGAATACTGATAAGTGTCCTTGAGATCTGAAGAGACTTGCTACCACTCCAGTGAAAGACCTCCAGCTAATACTGGTACAAACAACTTGTAAGGAGTAAAATAATAATAATAATAAAAATAGTTTTAATTAATAGGAAGAAAATATTTTGTCATTTAATAGATTTTGCTGTATCAGCAGGCCACAAATTGAGCGTGAAAGAAGGCGAAAAGCTTGAAAATATCAGAGGGTAATGAAAAAGGAAGGTAACAGTTTTACGAACTGTTGCTAGAGCTCGAAGAACAGTCTCCAAAAACCTCGGAAAGAAACAAGTAGAATTGGAGATTTGTTGAAGAATCGAGACCATCCAGACCAAAAAAATCTCTAAAATCAGTAAGAATATTCAGAAGAGTTCTGAAAATCTGGGGAGACTTGCTTTAAATCAGACTTCAGTAAAAAAAAAACATCGGTTAAAATTGGCGGGAAACTCAAAAGCAGCATCCGGTAGATAACAGAGTAGAAAAAAAAAAAGAAAGCGAAAGTACTTGGACCTTGTTAGAGAACTAATAAACAGTGGAACATGAAGGTCAAGGTAATATGTATTGTAGTTGTTGTGTTTGAAAAGGTCCCCAAGAGCTTAAAGAAGGAACTGGAGGAATTTGAAATCAGTGGGAGAATCGGAACCATCCAGACCAAAACACTGATGAGTTCGGCAATAATATTCAGAAGAGTCCCGGAGACCTGAGAAGACTTGCTGTCACTTAGACTTCAATAAAAGACCCCCACCCAATGCTGGGGTGAAAAACTCGTATGGAATGAAATAATAATTGTAATAATAATACGTGGACAGACTCTCTGTGTCAAGAAAAACAAAAGGAGGAAGGAGACTTACCAGCATTCAAGATAGCGTTGATGCAACGACACAATAACTCGAAGATTACCCAAAAACTGATTAGAGCCACCAGAAACAATACAAAACAACGCGAAAATCAACGGAATAAAAATAACTAGAAAAATAGAAGAAAAATAACTTTGTGGATATTTAAAACGACAAAAAAGTTAAATTTCACACGAAAAAACTTGGACATGCTTAAGAAAGAAACTGAGTCACTTCTGATCACAGCACCAAACAACGCCATATAGGACAATTACATCAAAGCAAGAATAGATAAAACGCAACGGCATTGTAAATGTAGATTATGTGTTGATAGAGATGAAACGATAAATCAAATAATAAGCGAATGCAGCAAATTAGTACAGAAAGAGTATAAGACTAGACATGAGTGGGTGGGGAAGGTGATTCAATGAGAGATGTGTCAGTAATTCAAAATTTCCCATACGAATATATGGGATATGCACAACCCAGAATCTGTACTCGAGAATGAGATGCACACACTTCTCAAGGATTTTGAGATATAAATGATCACCAAATCTCGGCCAGACGACAAAACCTAGGGATTCTCAACTAAAAAAAGAGAACCTGCCGAATTGTCAGACCACAGTAAAATTGAAAGAAAGCGAAAAAAAAGTATTAGTACTTCGACCTTGCTTGGGAATTTAAAAAAACTATGGAACTTGAAAGTGACGGTGATACCAATTGTAATTGGTTTTCTTGGTACAGCTACCATAGGATTGATACAGAGACTGGAGCACTTGGAAATAAGAGGACGAGCAGGGACCATCCAAACTAAAACATTGTTGAGATCGGCCAGAATACTAAGAAGAGTCATGGAGACTTGGGGAGACTAGCTGTCACTTAAACTCCCGTGGAAACCATCGGCTAACGCTGGTGTGAAAAACTCTTGAAGGAGTAAAATAATTATGATAATAATTCTCAACCACTTTATGTATATGGATGATATGAAGATATTTGCAAAAATGATAAAGACCTGGAGACCTTTCTTATTAAGGTATTTTGGACTATTGTCTTCATCTCTATTGTTATTTCCACAATGTTTCGGCCTTCTTCTGGTGTTTGTCCAACTCAGGAACCTATACGAAACTTCGAACTACGTCCTTTATTGAAACCACGGGAGTCGCCTGTTCTGATTCCGTTAGCCATAATCGGGTACAAGTGTTAAGTATTCTTGTATTATTACTCGCCTGCAGTCAGGATTGAACCTGCAACCTCCAGATGTTGTCTCCTTAGAAGCTTAAGGAACCAACGCCTAAATGGAGATTTGATTCAAGCAATAAGAATATACTGACAAGATTCAGGAATATAATTCGGCGTTGAGAAATGTGCCGTGCCAATAAAGACAAATTGGAAAAGAGAAATTTTGGAAGGAATAAAACAACCCAATCCGGAAAGAATCAGAGCGTTTGGAGAGAAGGAAAATTACATGTACTTGGTAATATTGGAAGCGGACACCATCGAACAAATAGAGATGAAAGAAAAAATGAGAAGAGACAATCTAAGACGAACACAAAACATCTCTGAACCAAACTCTCCTGCAGAAATATCTTCAACGGAAAAATCTCTTGAGCAGTCCCCTTTACAAGAAACTCAGGACTATTCTTAAAATGAACAAGGAAGGAACACAGACAAATGGACTGAAGGACAAGGCACTGACAATTCTTACGGGACGTGGTTCTAGTCCCAGTGCACTGCAACAGCTTCTTGTTTGAGGTCAACCAATCAGTTGACCTTCATTGAAAGCAAGTCACAGGGACTCGACGAAACTCTAGACTCGTCCTTGGGGAATCTGTAATTGACATTGCGGTCTGAAAATGAAGGCCAGCGACCGGATAAAAGGCGCCACGTGGCGAGAACTCAAAAGTTCACGCAGCAAAAAGGTGAACAGAAAAAATTAATTGTTGTCATCTATTGGTCGAAAGACACACGTGAAAATGCCAGGGGTAGAAAAGAATTAACATGGTCAAATTGGAAATTTACTAAGCTTCTTGCTTAGATGTAGCACAAGGCCATATGAAAGGGGCACCCAATGAGACACGAACTCACTCGTGTAGGTTTGCTAGTCGAGCTTGCTAACCATTACACCACCAGAGGTCAAATTATTCACAGCGGACACCCAGCTTAGATCTCAAATGAAGAAACTAGGAGAAAGAAAAGGAAAAGGAAAAGAGACCTAAAGATACATCCTGAGCTAACCAAGTTCTGTGGTGATAATAAATAAGCATAGAACAGCGACCCTTAGAAAGATGAAATTGAAAAGACCCGCCACTGGCCAATTCAAACAAAAGAAGCGAAAAAAAAAAATGAAAGAAAATAGAAAAGAAAGATATTTGTGAAACCTTCAGTGAGATAAATAAAGACTCTAACTAACTCCTTTGCTCGAATAATAATATTATCACATTGTCACATACATATTACCCGCACCATTACAGGAATATAAATATTTAATTTGTTCATAATGTTCATGTTTAATTCTCTTTATCCTTCTGTTTTCATTCCCATTTGGATACATAAAATTTCCTGTTTGATAAATTGATTAAAGTGTCTTCGTCTTATGTTCTTTGGAGGATTTCCCATCTCATTTTTATTTTGAATGTTTCACGGATAATTCCGCAGATTGTTGAAAGAATATTTATCTGAACGATATTTGAACTTAAATAGTATAGAGCCGTTTGGGCAGTATTGATAATTGCGGTCAGGGTCCAAGATAGGAAGTCGTGAAATAATTTGTAATCTTGTTTGAACATTAGAAATTTATTCACTTTTCTGCATTAATTATCCTTCTCTTATTCTAACGAACGTCCATTCAGTAACACAATGAACAGAGCCTTATCCAAAAGGTGTCATAGACGGACTAGATGTGTCAAGAAAAGAAGGAGAAAGGGGGTTCAGCTGCATTAAGGCTTGTGTAGATGAATCAATACAAGGACTCGAGGAATACATTAAAAAGAGTAAAGAAAGGAAAATCACAGCAACCAGTAACAACAATGACAACGTAAAAGCAAACCGAAAAATAACAAAAACTAGGAAACAAAAATTGGAAGAAAAACCACTCAATGGCTATTTCAAGTGATGAACTGGCGAGATTACACTCGATCAAACCTGGACATGGCAAAAAAAAGAGAAACATTATGAGAGGAATTGACACTCTTCTAATTACTGCACATGTTATATAGTTGTTGTCCAGAGCGGGCGTAAAAAGCGATAGGAAACTGATTCTTGTATCAATCCAACAGAGACCACTATTGTTGGTTTCAGGGCGTGTTGAGTCGAGCGCTTTCTCCCTCTCTCAGTAGCTGTTCCTTCTCTCTCGCTTTCTCCCTAGTTCTCCTTCCTTCCTTCCTTCTCTCTCTCCTTCTGGTTCTCTCCTTCCTTCCTTCCTTCGTTACTTACTTCGTAGAGTTGTAACGCGTTCGTCGGGCAAATGCACTTAGAACACTCATCCCTTTCAGCCGTTACCGTGGAATTTGTATGTTCGTAAGCTCTCGCACTAATTTGCATACGTGTACATTACCTCTCGCTGGTTCGAGATCTCCCCTCATCAAATATGCTCACGGCAGCCATATCGGTTTCCCTTCGACAAGCCAGACACGTTCGTGCGCGCTTCGAATGCCCAGGTACGTTACCTTCACAATAGTCATATGCTACAACTATATACATATACATGCAGAATACAGATTGACGCAATAATAAAGATGAGCGACATAGTTCTTAGAAAAATATACCTCTCACTTTATTTGAAAGGTTGGTGTGTGTGAGAGGGAGTCGGAGATCTAACAGAACTGCAACATATTGACCCCCACTCTTATTGCCATCAGCGCTGTGTCTTTCTCGTTCTCCTGATGTTCAACCGGATGCCCGGGGGCTCAGCTTTCTACTGGCTTTCTCTACCACATCTTGTCACCAACACACCTGTTCTCCAAGTAACAGACTTCCAGTCTTCACCAAGTTATATAATAGTTCAATCGCCCACTCAATCTTTGGAATGGCATGTTTGATCGTCATCAAGCGGAAATAACTGTCATGCAGTCCACAGGTCACTCTCTTCCGGTGCATCAGTCTATGAGTGTACCATGGGATTTTACCTAGTCGCATTTTGTCAGTCAAATCCGCCTACGCGATTTCTTCTCATAACTGCCATCGGAATGTGTCACTTCCTTCCGGCGCATCACTTTGGAATGGCATGTTTGGCCGGGTCGAAGGTCAATATACAACACACAGAACACTACCATAAAGACCAATTATGTAAAGCAAAATTTATAGCAAGTGTACAGGGATCATTAAATAAGTTTCCTTTTTTCGTATGGGCACTTTTATTGATAGTACATGCATGAAACTCTAGTCCCCTCAGGCTGCAATGCACTTGTACCGTTCCTACAACTTCTGGAAGGCCCCATGGAAGTACTCTTGTATGAGCCTGTCAATGACCTTCGTCACAGCCTCTTTCATCTCCTCAATTGTCTCATAACGACAGCCTCTGAGCTTGGGGAATGACCAAAAGTCACAGGGAGCAACGTCTGAACTATAGGGACGGTGAAGAACTGTCTTGATGTCTATCTTGGTCAAATAGTCTGGTGTATTGTCCCGGTGGAAATGCCACTGACCCAATTTGAAGAGTACTGGCCTCTTCCCGGGGGAATCTCTTCCTGAACTCCCTTAAAACCTCAACATAATAACCCTAACCCTAACCCTTTGGTCAATCAACTCTGGTGTTCTGACTTCCTTACTCCTCCCACACCTCTCATAATCCCTCACAGACACCCTGCCTTCCTTGAATCTCTTATACCACTCAAAAACTGATGCTCGATTCATGTAAGATGCTCCAAAAGCAGTCTAAAGCATTCCATACGTTTCTGGGGCATTTTTTCCAAGTTTAAAACAGAATTTTATTGGATATCATTCTTTTAGAGTGTCCTCACGTCTAGATTGCATTTTTGAGATTCACCAGCTGTGACAATCAGGCTTTAGTAGGTTGTATTCCAATTGCTGTTGTATCTGTTGATTTGAACCTGAAATCATAAAAATTGGTCAGTCATCTCATAAGATGTATAGCAATAACATAGGGAATTTTCAAGAGTCTACGACAATTTTAAATGCCTGTACAAAAAAGGCTGGGAAATTATTGAATGCACCACGTATTTTTAATGATCATAGATTTAACATTCTTTTAGTGTAATTGGCTTATTTTACCATAACGTTCCGTTTGAAAGCCTCATAATCAACTATAAATAATCTTCTAGTTCTAAGATTTGTTTCAAGGTACAAGTCACAGTCCTTAAAATGATCAAACCAGTCTACGACAATTTTAAATGCCTGTGACAAAACAGTCTGGAAACTTATTGAAAGCGCCACGTAAGTTATGTGATGACGGAGCTGATCAAGTTGATCGCATGATAAGCGAATGCAGCAAGTCAGCATAAAAGGAGCACAAGATTAAAAACGACTGGATAGGGAAGAAGTTTCATCGGGAATAGTGCAAGAGATTAAAATTTGACCTGGACTACTAAATAGTATATGTACAAACCAGAATTCGTCCCAGAGAATCAGATGCATAAAATTCTCTCGGATTTTGAAATACAAATTGATCCCCTAATCGCAGCCAGAAGACCAGACCTAGTATAATTGAGAAGAAAAAAGAACTTTCTCTCTAGTGAACCCTGCCGTTCCTGCGGATCAGTGTGAAAATGACAGAAAGAGAAAATATGAACAGTAACTTGGACCTTACCTGAGAATTGAAGAAACTGGAACGTAAGGATGATGATACTAATTATAGTTAGTGTGCTTGGAAAGGCACTTAATACATTTGGGAAATGACTTTTGGAACAGGAACTCAAGGGAAGAATCGAGACCATACAGACCACAGCATTGTTAAGAGTGGCTAGAATCCTGAGAAGAGTCTTGGAAACCCGAGGAGGGTTTAATATCGCTGAGAATCCCGTGAGAGACCACCAGCCAGCACTAGAGTGAAAATTACACAAGAAATAATATATTATTGATAGTAATTGTCGATATGTGACTGTCGATGTATTTCCTCCGAGGTACAGTCTTATATATATATATATATATAATTATTATTCGGTCCAGTTAAACCGGAGTCGGGAGTAATTCCATCAGGACAAAAAAAAATTCAACAGTGAACATTTAAATTTTCCTGGTAAAGAGCTCAATGTAACTGACATTACAGAGCAATAATTTCTTTAAGAAAAAAATAAAACCGGTCACATTAGGATTATAAATTTATTTCCATCCTGTTATGTGTTTTTGATATTAATCAAAAACACGAAAAAAAAATTAACAGGACTTCTTCAGATCTTATGGATGGAAAAAAAAGATTTTTTTCCATCCATAAGATCTGAAGAAGTCCTGTTAATTTTTTTTTCGTGTTTTTGATTAATATCAAAAACACATAACAGGATGGGAATAAATTTATAATCCTAATGTGACTGTTTTTTTAAAGAAATATATATATATATATATATATATATATATATATATATATAATGTTTTCCCTATGTATGTGGCATTATTTAATTCGGGGGAATTTTAAATTTATAAATTGATCATCGTAAATGACCCATAACAAGAACTAATAATAAATAGAAAAATTACAAGAATATTCTGATATAAAAGTTTTTAACAATCTCAGTGTCCGACTTTTTGTTTCATTACGACGTCAAAAAGTTCGATTTTAGTTTCTTTTGTTTTACTGCTATATCAACATTTTTAGATTATTTAATGCCAATGTCATCCTTGTAGTAGAACGCTAATGAAACTATTTTACCCACAGCTTGGGGAAACAAGGTGTTCATGCCTTTTCCAAGTTTATTAATCCAAACGTGAACGTAATAGCTCGACTAAAACTCAAACTTGTTTACTACAATGTCACAGTACAGTATGTTAGCCACTACGCCATGGGGTCTCTACTCCTCGAAAGTTTTTCTGCTTATTTATAGAAAGCCCTTCATGTCTTATGTTTAGGATATTAGATTTGTCAATATCACTACAATCGGCCATTTGGAGTTATTAATCAGTAACCTTATGCATTGCTTTAAAAATACCACTGATAAACAAAACCGCCAAAAAGAAAATCATAAATTAGAGACACGATTGTAATTTTCGATTTTTAGATTTCGAAGCGAAATGGTTTCATCATTAATTTATATCTGGTGCCCTACGATTCTTTCCCTATAAACTAACTCCGTATTACATTAAGAAGACATTGATATTAGCAGTAGACAGAAAAAGTTTGGCATTTTTAAAAGGTTATAGTTAAATCTTGACTACACTATGTGAATGTAAAGTATTTCGAACTTTAAATCACTAATCCTGTTTAGATTACGCGATTGTCAAGGGTTATTTATACAACTGATTTTCCCAATTCTAAGCACTGCGCACTTCTGTACGTGACACAAGACATTTCCATCTCTTTATGTCCTTATTGATTGTACCTTCTAAATTTTACATAACAAATTCTTGGCTTGAAGCTCATTAAATTCCTGATATTCTCTTCCTCAATAATTAAATATGTCCATCTGATTTTGTCCTTAAAAGTTGTTTACTTCAAGGGGTTTGTTCGACGTAATAATTTGCAATCATCACACAAAAGCCTGAGTTTTTGATTTGATAAGATTCTATTTAAAATGCATTGTGCACCTGATGATTTTTCAAGAATTATGCTAAGTATCTGTGCTATTGAAGGAATGGTTTCTTTTTTTTTTGTGTATGACTTTCTTCGAATCTCGGAAGAGAATCTCGTAGAATTACTCATTTTTTGTTTGATTTGGTTTCTTTGTTTAATGGAATTAACATTTTTTTTAGGTTATTTAAATACAAAATTCACAGGAGTGGTACTATTTAACCCATAGCTGGGAGGATAAGGTGGTTCATACCTTTCCCACGTCCTTCGAGAGGAACAGGAGTGGTACTATTTAACCCATAGCTGGGAGTATAAAGAGGTTCGTACCTTTCCCACGTCCTTCGAGAGGAACAGAGTGGTACTATTTAACCCATAGCTGGGAGTATAAAGAGGTTCGTACCTTTTCCCACGTCTTTCGAGAGGAACAGAGTGGTACTATTTAACCCATAGCTGGGAGTATAAAGAGGTTCGTACCTTTTCCCACGTCCTTCGAGAGGAACAGGAGTGGTACTATTTAACCCATAGCTGGGAGTATAAAGAGGTTCGTACCTTTTCCCACGTCCTTCGAGAGGAACAGAGTGGTACTATTTAACCCATAGCTGGGAGTATAAAGAGGTTCGTACCTTTCCCACGTCCTTCGAGAGGAACAGAGTGGTACTATTTAACCCATAGCTGGGAGTATAAAGAGGTTCGTACCTTTCCCACGTCCTTCGAGAGGAACAGGAGTGGTACTATTTAACTCATAGCTGCGAGGATAAGGAGGTTTATACCTTTCCCAAGGATATTTGTCTGAAAGTGAACGTAATAATGTGACTGGAGTTCGAACCCGCTAACTACGACGCTGCAGTCCATCTCTTAAACCATTACATCATGCAGACATCCTTCATACTTATTTGTGGTATATGATCTTTTTCATCTTTAGTATTTTTGAAATGTTACATTATGGAAAGTGAATAATATTCCAGAATAAGACTTTTGATATCAAAAGGGGAAATGTAGCTTATTTTTTTATTTCTTTTTTCAAAGAATCTACGATTCTAAAATAAAACATTCTTTGTCGTAAGGTTTATGTCGGTAGTCGATGGAACATAGTAGTTTTTTTTTATAACAAGTTCTTCGAATAAGACAATGCAAAAGAACAAATAAACACATCTTCGATGATACCTGATTTGAAACTTTATCTATTTGAATTTTAAAGATGATTGAATGATTAATTTTAACGGCACGTCATCCCGTCTAGGTTTGATTGAAGCCAAAATTATGGAATCGCTTTCCTTGTACGTTCACATTTACATTTTTTGTTTCTTTCTTAAGAGTTTTTATTTACACGGATACAAAAAAATTAAAACATATCTATTTGATCCATAGAGGGATGCTAACAGGTGGTACCTCTCCGGTTCAGAGTGGACCTGGGAGTAATGGAAATGAAATGTAACCCACGCTCCACAGATCTCCAGAACTGGAATCTCATCATCAGATGCAGTTTAATGTCCTACCCAAAAATATTTTTTGAGAGGAGGTCTTACCCCTTTGCAGGGGATACGTTTTCTAAGTCGAGTTGACCGGGCGGTTGACCAACAGAGAGTGTTAATCTTGTTAGAATAACCGGAGAGATGGTAAAATAAACTTAAGAGGACTTTTTGCGGGTTTTAATTTAGTATCAACTGAATAATGTTTTAACTAAACACCTGAGTAAATCAGAAGATTTGCAATATTTTAGTACGTGCATATTTGCGAGGCGTATATTACGCGACCGAAGCAGTTTAAGCCGTGGAATGTATCCTCTATGGTTGGTAGTACTGTGGCAGTTAATGCACTGACACAGATGAACATACAACGTAGTCTAATTTTGGAAGTTCTTTACGAGTTCGAATTGTACAATTTCGTTAGGTTTTTTTGTTTAACAACATATTAATCTTCATCAGTTATCTAATACTTAAGCATTCCTTGTAGAATAACTGTTGTGGTACTATTTCACCAGTAGCTAGGAAGAATAAGGGTGTTCCTACATTTCCCAAGGGTATTAGTCCGAAACTGAACGTAATAACAAGACTGGGGTTCGAATTCGCTGACTCAGCGAATTCGATATCGCAGTCCAGCCAAAACGCAACGTGGACTCTCCCAATTCCAGTCGGCTGGAACTACAGAATATACAGACTGCATCTCTTCAGAGGGGTAAGACTTTACCAACGAGTGTCATGGAGGATGCTAAACAATCTAATGTTGAGGCTCCAGTAATGCTGGAGCTCTGGGAAATGCAGAGTACCCCTTCATAACCATCGCTCCCAGGTCTACTCTGGTCCGGGGTGGTAGCACCTGAAAGGGTCCTTTCTATGGGTCAAATAGATCTAAACTGTGTTATTACGCGAAACTGGATTGTTTGAAACAGAAGTGTTTTTACATTTAACTGTGTGTAAACAAGAAACTGTGTACTTATGCAAAACTGAAATGTGGGAAATAAAACTGTTTGATCATTCAACTATTTGTAAACAAATGGCTTATGTTTAATAGGATTCTTAGTGACACATAGCAATACTTGGAACCATTTAACTTTGTTGACATGCTAAACTGAATTGTTTGAAATAGAACTGTTTTTACATTTAGCTGTGTGTAAATAAAAAAAACTGTATTTAAACCAATGACTCTGTGTAAACAAAATATTGTACTTATGCGAAACTGAATTGTTTTCAATTGAGTGAAACCATTTGACTGTGTGCAAAAAACAAAAAACAAACAAAAAAAAAACAGCCACCAAAAAAGAAAAAAAAAAGGCTAGTTTAAAAATGTTATCTTCAAAATGTGTTAAGAAATCATATTTAACATATGTATAAAAAGGATCTGGCATTAAATAATCTACAATGGTCGATATGCCATAAAACCAAACCAATTCACTTTTGTATTTTTCTGGTTACGATGTTTAATAGCATATCTATTCTCCTAGAAGAACAGTAGTGGTACAATTTAACCCATAGCAGGGAGGATAAGGATATTCCTACCTTTCCCAAGGGTATTTGTCCGAAAGTGAACGTAATAGTGCGCGTGGAGATCGAACTCGCTTACTACGATTCCGCAGTTCATGGCTTTAACCATTACACCACGAGGACGCACACCTGTTTTTTTTCTAACTGTTTTCATTTGTTCAACTGTACAAACCCAATGATGTTTTTCTCTTTGGAATGATGAAATTGGAAAAGGCAAATCGTGCTAGAAATAAATAAATAGATATTTCTCAAGATAAATGCATTTAAATAAAACTTAGTTAAGCTTCATTAGGAATGCAAAAATGGAATTCAAAGCTAAATTGTCTTTGGCATGCCACTCTTCAAAGATTTGTTAGTTAATTGGGAAAGGAAGAAGACAGAATAAAGTGATTTATGAAATAGGGAGGTTGTGGCATCTTCCACAAATAATACCCAGGCGCAAATTGGTAAGTTATCAAAAAGCCAGCTGTCGAAAGAAAGACAAGTTGACATAGTTCAACATCTCTTTCATTGCCCTAACTGTAACAATATATGCTTGATCTCGCACTCCAGTTTGGTCTCACCGAAGTAAAATTTTAAAGTATGACCTATCCGGGGTGGATGAGGGAAGTGGGGTTTTCTGTGAACCTCAGTATATATATATATCATAGATTTGGGGATTCGGACGTTTTTTTCGTTTTGGTGACTGGGATATGAGGAGACAAATGTTTGTTTGAACAGAGTCAGTGGAACGTGTCAACCATACGAGAAGGGTCCTGTTCCTTGAAGAACGACTATGTCATCCACACTTGTAATGCGTTGTTTATTTCTTCCTGCTTTAGAACTGGGTGGAGAGGATTAAGCATTAAATGCCCTTACACTAAAACGGCTATTTTTTTTTTTTTACTGATTTTTGTTTTTTACTCTCGATGCTACGATTAGCAATCCAAGACATAGCAGTTGTCTGCGACAACTTTACAAGGTGACGTGCTCGAATTAGACATAAGGAAGAAGAAATCAGATGGAAAAGTATTTCTTTTGGGTAAAAAAAAAAAAGATTAAAATATGAAAATGCATGAGAGAAGGATAGATAGAAGAGAGAATGGGGTGTGAAAGTTAAAAGAATGACGGTCAAGAAAAGATGTCATTAAATAAGACCATTGTAATTCTTCCCTGAGATAAATATTTAAAAGTTGGGAAGACATCAATTATTATTATCTGACTCGTGATTTACAGTCAAGTCACGATGAAAGCTCTGGTTCCAATTAGATCACTAAAATTAAACAGCAATGAGCCTGTTCAATACTTACATGGGTGACCGCTTAAGCAACAGCAGGTACAGTAGGTAACCTGAAGACTGTGTGCCATATCAAAGCAAAGCTTGATATATAACATTATCGAGAAGATGAAGCAGTATCTAACAGTCAAGTCACACTAAAAGTGCCAATTCCCGCTAAATCCCACTAAAGTTAAACAGCTATGAACCTATTCAAAAGGGTGATCATTTAAGCAAAAGCTATTACTGTAAGCAACCTGAGGATTGTGTGCCAAATTTAAGCAAAGCTTAATAGGCAGCAAGATAAAGAGCCCAAAGTAGCATCTTAAGGCCAAGGGAAGCTGAAGGCACCGATTCTCGCTAGTCAAGTCTTACATGTTTTAGCAACAGCAGTTACTTTAAATAAGCTGAGGTCTGTGTGCCATACATAAGCACATGCTTCGAAATTAATGTTATAATTCTAACATATTTTCAAAAAAAGAATGAAATAATTGTTACATATTAGACCTTTGACGGGTCGTATAAGTTCGTGGAGTTCGAAAACAGGATGCACCTGTATCTTAAGGTAGACAAAAGACAGCGGAAATGTCACGTCAGTTGCGTGAGTGAGATGCCGGAAGGAAGAGTAACTACGAGTTGCTTGGGCGTTCAAAAAATATATAACGACGGAAGTTTTCAACACCGGAGCCGTGGGCCGACAGTAGAGCAGAGAAGGCACTAGACGTCACGCCGTTCTGGGTGCTGGCTTGTGAGTTGGGGTGGGGCTAGACGGTCCTAGGTTGAGAGGGAGAGAAAAGTCTAAATGTACAAGACTCGCTAATGTTGAAAGCGAATATAATCACATAAGAAAATAGGAGAGCCTAGCGGAGGCCTCTGTAGTGAATTAACCTGTACCAGTTTCGTAGTGGCAGAACGAAGAAGAAACGAAGATGATTGAATGCTTTAAGTCGGCCCTGTGCCAGCCAGAGACAGCGCGAAGAAGTAAGACTCTCTATATATATTGTATCTCAACCTCTTGTAGATCTGAACGGTTGCTGATTCTCTTTCTTCGCGCACCTAATTTCGTAATGATAAAAAAAGATAGATGATATTTTTATATACAAAGGTTATTGCCTCCTTCTTCCGGGTATACCACGTAATGAACTTCATCGTTTGGGTTTTTATCATTGCTAATTATGGTGACTATGTTCTTTATGAATAAATATAACTTTATGAGATTTGAACAGAGTATTATAGTTTCAGAAATTATTTTCCCAACAACTAACATTTTTCTCAAACGATATGTGGAATTACTTGAAGCTCCTTTTCGATAAGATTGAGTCATTTATTTTAATGACATCTCAACCAGTCAAGAGTTATTTTATACCAAGTGGTTAGAGAATCGCGTTTATTGTATGTTCATATATACTTTCTACGAGTACTGGTTTCTAAAGCATTATTTTTGCCCACGGTTGCATCTTAATTATTCGTAAACAGACCTATTAAACCCATAGACGGGATCCTAACAGGTACAAAAACATTGGGTCTGAGTGTAGCTGGAAGTAATGGCAACAGAGGTGTACGCCACACTTCAAAGAGTTTGACAGCTGGAGCCGAGCTACCAGATGCAGTTTTTGTATCATACATTTTATATTGATAGATTTTAATGGCATGTCAACCCGTTTGAGGTTATTTGCATACATAGAGGTTAGGTTTGGTTTGGTTCCTTTGTTTAATGGCATATCAACCTTTGTAGGTTATTTAATGCCTGTGAAACGTTACCCCCTCACCCCCCCACATTATCTCAGTCTTCTAACCATTTCACTTCTTAGCCGGCCGGTGATCAACTAGTGGCTGAGGGGGTAACGCACATTTCTTTACCTACACAAGAATACGATCGAGGGAGACAGGAGAAAACAAACAGACGAACAAACACGAACAAAGCTTGGGGTTACCAAGGGTAGAGGAAGGTGTTGCAACACTATATGCATGTGCAGACTATCGCTAGCGTAGGTTACTAGCGAAAATTCCACAATGCTACTGGAATCAGACATCTTGAGACTCTTCTTCACTGGACCCTATCTTGTCTCCTCGCCTCTCTGTTCCGGTGTCTGGTGTTGACTGCCCCTCCGTTCTTCCACGCCAACTTCTCTGTTCGCCTCTCTCCTGTCCAGCCGCAACTCCTCTCTCTTTGCTCTCCAGCCACCAACTGCCTCTCTTGGTCTCCTGCCACCAACTGCCTCTCTTGGTCTCCTGCCACCAACTGCCTCTCTTGGTCTCCTGCCACCAACTGCCTCTGCTCCCCTGCCACCAACTCTCCTCTCTCCTGTCCAACTACCAACTGTCTCTCTTGGTCTCCTGCCACCAACTGCCTCTCTCCTGTCCAACTCTCTCTGGTCCTTGCCTCTCTCTGGGTCGCGTCGTCAACTCTCATTCTCGGGTCCCCTTACCACTTCCGGATACGGCGAGATTTCATGTCCAAGAATCCTTTGTCTGGTTTCGCGCCAAAACAGACTCGTCTGCTTTGGCGGCCTGCCCCCATAGTGCTACATAATTCCCTCTCTTACCCTTGTCATTTATTCTCAATAAATTACATCACGATTTAACAACAAGCAAAAAAAAACAAGAACATTTAGAGGAAATAAAAACCGAAATTACAAAATTTTAAAGGGGTTCGGTCGTCCCCTAAAAAAAATAATAAATAATATAACAACACCACATCATCATACACATAAAAAAAAAATTTTTTTCAAAATAAAAAAAATATATTGCTGGATTAAGCTCTTCCACCTTGCTCTCCAGTGAACAATTCTGGGGTCTCCTGACTCATCCCTATTCTTCATTTCAATAGGACTTTTTGATTCAACCTCCAACATTATTCAATTTTTCTTCAATTCGCCCCGCCCCCACCCAACAGAACACAGGGGAATTTTAACCACCCCTACCCAACAATTTCAGGAGGATTTTTCCATTCACCTCCAACATTATTCAATTTTCGAACATTTCACCCCATTCTTCAACCCATCAGAACACAGGGGAATTTTAACCACCCCTACCCAACAATTCAGGAGTATTTTTGGACTTGTCTCCCCACTTTCCTTACGACGTGGGAGCATCAGTAATCTCTGCAGTTCGATCGGTGTCGTAACAGGAATAATGTTCCAGAAAGCACTGTGGAATTCACTTCCCAACCTGGGGGCCTTCACTGCCCCCTGCAACAAACAAAACAAGTCTCTCAGCCATCAATCACCATGGATTTTCAAAAGATAAGAAAAAAAAAAAAACAAAGCAATTGACACCATCTCCCAGATCGTCCAGCCATGACCAGCCAGGGGGGAGGAGCAACCGGACACCGCCCCGCGCCCAGGTATCGTCTTCCCAACCCATCGTCAACCGTTTCCTCGGTACCATTTCATCAATTCCATGTCAACCAGGCCACTCGCCCTCCCAAATCATCACTTGTATAACTTACTACCCCTCGATACCAGTTCGCGAAACGGGGCCCCCGTGCACCCAACCCCCCCAGGGGAACACGATCAGACGAAGTGAAGAAGTGCCAAGAGCAGTTAAATTTACGAAAAATAAACGCAGAAAATCCATGAAGGTAAAACAAAAAATAAAAAATAAAAATAAATTAAATAAAAAAAATAAAATAAAATAAACAAATAACAATAAACAACAAAGCAAATGACACGGTAAGCCCAGTCCCCCAAAACCAACAAAAAACAAGGCAAAGTATAACAAAAAAAAAAACAAAAAAAAAACAAAAAAAACAAAAAAAAAACAAAGGATAGCCAAAAAAAATCCACACAAGTTAAACAAAAAAAAAATTAATAATAAACAATTCACAGACAAAAAATAAAAAAAAGAAATAAAATAACTACAATTGACAAATATATAAAAATAAAATTGTTCTGAAGGAATCTGTCACGCATCCACCTTCTAACCCTTGTCTCTCTTCCCTTGAGATCTCTGCCCACTTCCACCAGTTCTCTTTGCGACTTACTTTCCTTCTCTCCTGTCCACTTGAATTCTTCCCTCTACCGGGGGTGGTGTGGGAGGGGATAGCGTTTGCTTCCAACCGTTTTTTTTAAATCCACAAAAAAACAAAAACTTTCTTTTCTTCCTAAAATCTAAAGTTTACTTATTCTTTTTCTTTCTTTCTATTTTCTTTTTTTTTTAACAGAGACAGGCATGGATGCAGTGACAAAAATTCCCTAGCAATCTTTCTTTCTTTCTACTTTTCGTTCTCTCTTTTTTTTTTTTGTTTTTTTTCTCGACTTTATCTGTTCTTCCTTTTTCTTTGTTCAAATTTTTCCGCCATTTTTATTTTATTTATTTTTTTTTTTATATTTTCCATTTTTTTTTGGTTTTTGTGGTAGAAGCCTTCCTCCACCTTCTACCCTCTGCACTCGGAACGACCCGACTCTGACCAGTCGAGTTTAACCTAACTTCGAAATCTCACTTTCTCTCTAATTTTTCGTTTCATCTTCCCTTTCTCTGGGGTTTTGAAGTACCACAAATTTTTTTTTTTTTTTTTCTTTTAGTGAACCTTACAGCAGAAAAATTATTTTTTTTTTAATCGGTGACTTATCACATTTCCAGCATAAAAAAAATTACTATAAAACTTCCCAGAACGGACTAACTTTCTTAAGCCACTGGTCCTAACACTTAAGTATAAAAATTACTTTGTGAAACTGCTACGAAGAAGGAGAAAAAAAAAGCATTTGAATTCTACCGGTCAAGTTAAGTGTGAAAAGCGGGTAGGGGAAGAGAAGACCTTCTCTTACCTTCTAACAAAAATACAACAAAAATTATCAGCAGTTAAGGGGTTAAACATACACACACACACAAAAACGAAATAGATTACTTGTTTTTTTTTGTTTTTTTTTTTTTTACATCTTAAAATTTCCTTAATCTAACAAATCTTTTTTTCTTTTGTTCTTATATTCGAGTGCAGTGGGGGAGGGGGGAATGTGTATTCCTACCTTTGTAGATTTCTTCCTTTTCAATCTTTTTTTTTTTCCTTTTTCTTTGTTTCTTTCGTTTTCTTTTTCCTTCTTTTCTTTTCTCGTTGCTCGCAGGGTCCTTATTGCATTTTTTTTTTCTTCTTCGTCCGCTCGCTTCCCGACTCCTTCATCCCTCGATTCATTCCTATTTTTTTTCATCAGGTTTTTTTTTCATCCTGGTCAACGGCGCCATTGTGAAACGTTACCCCCTCACCCCCCACATTATCTCAGTCTTCTAACCATTTCACTTCTTAGCCGGCCGGTGATCAACTAGTGGCTGAGGGGGTAACGCACATTTCTTTACCTACACAAGAATACGATCGAGGGAGACAGGAGAAAACAAACAGACGAACAAACACGAACAAAGCTTGGGGTTACCAAGGGCAGAGGAAGGTGTTGCAACACTATATGCATGTGCAGACTATCGCTAGCGTGGGTTACTAGCGAAAATTCCACAATGCTACTGGAATCAGACATCTTGAGACTCTTCTTCACTGGACCCTATCTTGTCTCCTCGCCTCTCTGTTCCGGTGTCTGGTGTTGACTGCCCCTCCGTTCTTCCACGCCAACTTCTCTGTTCGCCTCTCTCCTGTCCAGCCGCAACTCCTCTCTCTTTGCTCTCCAGCCACCAACTGCCTCTCTTGGTCTCCTGCCACCAACTGCCTCTCTTGGTCTCCTGCCACCAACTGCCTCTCTTGGTCTCCTGCCACCAACTGCCTCTGCTCCCCTGCCACCAACTCTCCTCTCTCCTGTCCAACTACCAACTGTCTCTCTTGGTCTCCTGCCACCAACTGCCTCTCTCCTGTCCAACTCTCTCTGGTCCTTGCCTCTCTCTGGGTCGCGTCGTCAACTCTCATTCTCGGGTCCCCTTACCACTTCCGGATACGGCGAGATTTCATGTCCAAGAATCCTTTGTCTGGTTTCGCGCCAAAACAGACTCGTCTGCTTTGGCGGCCTGCCCCCATAGTGCTACATGCCAAAGCCATTCTCCATGAAGAACAGTAGTAGTACTATTTATCCCATAGCTGGGAGGATAGGGATGTTCATACCTCTCCCAAGTGTATTTGTCCAAAAGTGAACGTAATAGCGCGACTGAAGTCCGATCTCGCTTACTACGATTCCGCAGTCCATCACTTTAACTATTACACTACGAGGACACCTCCGAGAGGTTAGGGAATCATGTTCATTGTATATTTATATTTATATTTTCAGTTTGTTATTTTTAAGACTTTTTCCGTTTTCTTTCTAATACAAATAATTTGGACACTCTAGAGCGTTCAAAGTATTCCTCTATAATACTAATTATCGTATGGTTTCGAGTAATTATTTCTACTTAGTAATCGATACATTGGAAGCTACTTTTATTGAATAGGAAAACTTGATAATACATAACTGTAGACTAATTGAATTAAGAATAGTTACTTGAAACTATAAGTGATAACTAAAGATTATTATTCGTTACTTGAGACGATACAATTGTTTAAAAACGAAGAATTTTTTGACAAATACATGGGACCCCAACGGATACTACAACTCAAGGTCATAGTTGACCTGAGAGTTATCGTAGTTAAGGGGTACCCCACATTTCCCTGATACCCAGAACTGAAGCCTCACCATCAGGTGCAGTTTAATGTCATACGGAGGACACACCTTTTTTGGTTATTCTTATCTTGCTCTATTGGCTGGGGCAGTAGAATACACCGACTGCACCTCTGTAGAGGGGTAAAACCCCCTCAACGAGTATCCTGATTATGACAAAAACAGTCTGGTGAGGTTCCAGTAATGTTGGCGCTTTGAGGAATGCCATCACTCATTGCCATCACTCCCAGGTCCAATCTTGCCCGGAGTGAAAGCACCTGATAGGGTCCTATCTATAGGTCCAATCTAAACCGCGTACTTACACTAACTTGAATTGTTTGAAATAGAACTGTTTTTGAAACTGTTCTCACATTAAAGTGATTTTTTTTAAATAGAACAGTTTTGACATTTAAATGTGTGTAAACAAAAACTATAGTTATACTAAACTGAATTGTTTGAAATAGAACTTTTTGACTAAACTGAATAGCTTGAAATAAAAATGTTTTTGACAATTAAACTGCTTCCTTGTGCTAAACTCAGTTGTTTAAATAGAACTGTTCATTTGTATAAAATGGATTTGGTATTAAATAACCTATTAAGATTTGGTATTAAATAACCTATAAAGGGGATACAGTCTAGATATTCTAAGCCCTGCCGACAGGGCATTCCTCTTTTAGTACTTCCGACCTTTCACACATGTAAAATGAAGGTTTAGATATTTTTCGTTCTGTTATGTTTTGACCTTCGACCCGGCCCAAAAAATGCTATTCCAAGGTGATGCACCGGAAGGAAGTGACACATTCCTATGGCAGTTAGGAGAGGAAATTGGACGGAAATTGGCTGATGAAATGGGACCAGGTAATTCCCATGGTACACTACAGAGTGATGCACCGTAAGAGAATGACCTCTGAACTGCATGACAGTTATTTCCGCTTGATGACGATTAAACATTCGATTTCAAAGATCGAGTGGGCGTCGAACGATTATTTAATTCAGTTGAGTTCGACGAGCCAGTGGCAGTTGAGTTGAAGATTGGACGGAGTTATAGACGAAATGTGGTAGGGAAAGCCACATCAGGCCGAAGGGGCCTTTGGGCCCTGATGAGTGGGCCCTAGGCCTTCGGTTGAGCAGCACTAAAGAAAGAGAGAGACACAACGTGACGGTCATAACAGTGGGGTCAAAATATTGCAGTTATGTTCGATCTCCAGCTCCTTCTCACATGCAACCCTTGAACAACCCTTTCGAACCCTTGCAATAAAGTGAGAGGTAAAATATTGTTAAAGAAGGCTTCCTGTGTCTTCCTTCCTGCGTCTTTGTCATTATCATGCTTGCGTCTGATTAATTCATTGCGTCAATATGTATCCAGCATATATATGTATATTTCTGCATGAATCAGCAGATGACAATACAACAGTTGCGTTTGTCTTGTATTAATCAGTGATACATTTAATACCTTCATGATTCACAAAGTCGATTGATCTTTCTTTCAATTATCATTCAGAAGCTTCTCATTCAAACTATAAGTAACACATTGCCTCTTCATTCTCTGAACACTTGTCGATCCCATAATTCTCTCTTCAATTGGACATGTGCAAATTACAATGTCCTTATCACCATCACCCTTGCATTCTTAGATAACGGAATGCCTCCATCACAGTTGCAGGTCAAAACGTAAGACGATTTTCTTGACCCACGTCTATTATGAAGTGCTTCATTATCTGGACAATCACGCATGAAGTTGTCCCTATCCCTTGGACCCCTGTAGATAACGCCTTGTTCCTATCTTCCAAACATTCCCAAATCATGGCAACCAAGTGTTTTATTTACTACATACTTATAAATTACGGAGCTCCGATTGTCCAGATACAAAAAAAAAAAAACAACAACAAAAAACAGCCAAATTTTTAACGTTATATTTGAGTGCTTGAATGTCCGTATTCTATTAATAAGACTTGGTTGTCGCTAAACCGCTGCTACTCCAATAGTTTGTAGGATCAGTCGGCTGGGACTGTAGAATACACCGACTGCATCTCCGCTGAGGGGAAAGACTCCCCAACGTGTGTCCTGGATATGATACCCCTTCATTACCATCGCTCCCAGGTCCACACTTACCCAGAGTGATAGCACCTGATAGGGTCCTATCTATGGGTCAAATAGCACGAAACGGTGTATTTATGTTAATCTTAATTGTTTAGATAGAACTATTTTGGCATTTAAACAGTGTACTTAGGTTCAACTGAATTGATTGAAATAGAACTGTTTAATGTATAAAAATGGATTTGACATCAAATAATCTACAATGGTTGACAGACCATAAAACCAAACCAAGCCAAGCCAAACCGATCCAATAGTTCGTTTAATCATTACACCATAATTATTTTTAGTAATTCTTTGATTTATAGTTTTGATAGTTTTTTAAATTTTTTAAAATTTCATCTTTTGGATATTTTTGTGATTTTCTGATAAAATTCTTTTGGTAAATCAAAAGATGGAGCTGTCAAATGATCAGGAAAACAAATGATTAAGATTTAATAACTAATTTCCTTTTAATAGTTTAATTCTCCGATTAGAAATAGTCTAAATTTATCTGAAAACTCGAATGAATTAAGTAATTTTTTCTTGTTTTTCTTTAATTTTAGTGTTTTTTTTTTTAATTTTTTTATTAAGGTCGATAACTCTTGCATCGTTAATGGAAATCTAAATTGAATTGAGTAAAAACTGTGTAAATACTGAAAAAAATTCCCTATCATTATCATCATGATGAAGGTGTACTGACGGCATCAATTCCTTTGACTATCTCACTCGCCATACGTTACTATCAACATTCTCATATAGTAAGTCCTCTAGACGGCACCCATTGTCTGCAAAGAGCTGATGAGTTTGTGATGGTTGGTCAATTCTGGTGTGTCCATGTATAGGAGTTTATATGAGAACGGCGCTTACTTCTCAGCATGTCTTACTTGCTTGGTTTGAGAGATGGGAGGTAAGTGATCATACAATTTGTTCAAAAAAGCACATAGCAATTGTGTGTTGTTCTCATCTAGCTTTTTCTCCGGGTATTTCATTAAAGTGTAAGTGATGAAATAATACAATAGTACTGACTTAAGTACATCTTTGAAGATTTCCCGTTTTATTTCATCAGAGATCAGATCCATATGATCAATAAACTATCAATAGTAGCCCATGCTTTTCCTATGCTTATGTTGATATCACTTTTATTACATGAGATATCGCTACCAGTATATATCATTCGGCTATAACTTTTTACTTCTCCATGTCATTTTTTACCAAGTAGCGATCATGTCCATACTACAGGATCCTGACTAAGCGTATAAAGAAAAAGCTTGACTGCAACTACAAAAAGATGATAAACAAATTCTTGAAGCAACATCCCACAAAACGGTAGCAGTACGGCCACCAACCACCCATCTTGAAGACCATCCAAGACATGCGGGACACTGCTGGAGGAGCAAAGACGAACTCATAAGCGATGTTCTTCCATGGACCCCTTCACACGGACGCGCAAGCGTAGAACGACCAGCTGAAACTTATCTACAACAGATCTGTATGGACACAGGATGTAGCCTGGAAGACCTGCCGGAAGCGATGGATGATACAGATGGGTGGTGAAAGGAAGGAAATCTGTGCTAGCAGCACGAGATGATGATGATGCTGATGATGTCATACAAGGTGTTTATTGCATATGCAAATCTTTTTGCTAGATTAAGTAAAAAGATTTCCCTTAATGTTCGTACTTTTCAGTTACCCTTTCGACGTCTAAACTTTTATAAATTAGTACATTCTAGCATTTGTTATTATAGATCATATCACTCGAACTGATAGAGTTACGGCTTAGGAGAACAGAAAAAATCATATCAGGTCAAATAAAAAAAAACATTGTTGAAATGATCAAGTTTCTTATTTATTGATAGTGTGAGTGTTTGAAAAGACAATTTTGCATATCTGTATTTCCTAATTTACTTACTACTCGAGCTGGTAATAGTGTTTCTACTATTGGAGTAAGACCCATATCGGTGTAGTGAATGTATTGCCGCAAGACAAACGGTCAAACTTTGAAAGGTTTATTTAGAGCAATTCAGAAAGTATTTCCTCATACGTGACATTTTTTTCTATTGAACACATTCTTGTCATACAACCTCCAGCAACAGAAGAACATCATGTGGAATAAGCAGCGACATCCTTTTTCAAAAGAAATATCCGATATGTCTATTTCTCATTCAACAACCAGAAAAAAACCTTGAAAGAAATATTGAGATTGAAACTAGCTAAACTGGATGTCCCAAAACTTTTCACCCCGAGGGCTCCAAAACCTAAGTAGGTTCTGGGTCGTGATCTTAAAAAGACAACCCGCTAAATTAAGAACATTGATGTTGTTTGCTATCACAAAAAGATGTTTGGTTAAAAAAATGCTTCCGAGTGAAATCATCGGCTCAATCCCAACAACAGGTAAATAACAGAGAATACTTACTCTAGCTTAACACTTGTGCCCGGTCATAGATAACGGAATTAGTACAATCTACCCAATTGGATTAAATAATGGATTTAGTTCGAGGTTCTGTGTAACCCCCTGAGTTCGATATGAAACACCAGAAGAAAGCCGAAGGACACATTGACCGAAACGTAGTAAGTGTGAAGATAAAGACGATGGTTCGAATATTCTAAGTGATAAAAATGGGTTTCTTTTGTTTAATGGCATATCAACGTTCGAGTGTTATTAATATCAAAGCTTTCCTTGTAGAAGAACACTGGTGGTATTATTTATACTTTTCTGAAGAGTTTTAGTCTTAAGATGAACGCAGTAGCGTGACTGGAGGTCGAACTCACCTAAGTAGTAAGTAAAGTTAGCGACCATAGTCGAGGGTGACCCGAAGGCTCCCTTTTCGATAGCTACTACACCAAGGTGTAGGGGAGGGCGCTACTCCATTCCCAGGATTGCTCCACTTTACCCTTGAACCGTACCTTATAATGCTGAGTGTTAAGCAAGGTGGTATCAAGTTCCATTTTTAAAGTCTTTGGTATGACTCGACCTGGGATTGAACCCAGGTCTCCCGGGCCATTGGCGAACACTCTAACCGCTGGGCCAATGACCCGGGTTTCTTTTGTTTAATGGCATATCAACGTTCGAGGGTTATTTAATATCAAAGCTATCCTTGTAGAAGAACACTGGTGGTATTATTTATACTTTTCTGAAGAGTTTTAGTCTCAAGGTGAACGCAGTAGCGTGACGAGAGGTCGAACTCACCTACTAAGTGATAAAAATGGGTTTCTTTTGTTTAATGGCATATCAACGTTCGAGGGTTATTTAATATCAAAGCTATCCTTGTAGAAGAACACTAGTGGTATTATTTAATTCGTAGCTGGGGAGATAAAAGTGTAGATACTTTTCCGAAGAGTGTTAGTCTTAAAGTGAACGCAGTAGCGTGACTGAAGGTCGAACTCACCTACTACCATGTCAAATCCCAGCAGGTTAGCCACTACGTCAAAGTGACTCTTACCCAACAATTCAAAAGTTGTAATATCAATGTAGGGTGTGTACCAATGGCATAATGGTTGAAGCAATGGACTGCAGAATCGTAGTAAGTGAGTTCGAACTCAAATTGCGCTATTACGTTCACTTTCGGACAAATGCCCTTGGGAAAGGTATGAACACCCTTATCCTCCCAGCTATGGGTAAAATAGTACTTCTGTTCTTCTCGAATGATATATTTGGCATTTAATAACCTGCAGAAGTCGATATGCCATTAAACACCGAAACCGTAATATCAAGGTTATGGGGAAAGATCGACAAATGAAGCATTTCAAGCGAGAAATGTTTTAATAACTGCAAATACATGGTACTATCGAGATGCTTCATTTTGGGGAACAACTGCTCACAGTAGCTTGTAGTACCAACATACTCGGTAGGTTTGGGGGATTAGGTTGGTTGGTTGGGTGTTTGGGTTTTATGACATATCAACCTTTGTAGGTTATTTAATGCCACATCCATTTTTATACAAATAATCAGTTCCATTTCAAACACTTCAGTTTGGCATAAGTACGCAGTTTAATTGTCAATACAGTTCCATTTACTTCAATTCTTATATTAAATGCAGTTTTTATTACCCTATAGGGCAAATAGTTCTATTTGCCCTCTAGATAAAACCCTATCAGGTGCTTCCACTTCGACTGGGCAAGGGATTAGGTTGGTGAATTAGGTTTAGTTCCATGTGTAATTGTAATGGTACTTCCTCACAGGAACATCAAAAGGGCCTCATGTGATCAACTGACCGCGGCTTGAGGTCCCTTGATCTCAACCGTGGTGCATCAAAGACTTAGTCTTTATAGAGGTCTAGGCAACCAAATTTGCTAGGGAAATATATTGCCTCATTTTCTTTCATCTGTCAATGATTATGTTGAAACAAATTTTCCCATATTTAATTTTTGCAAAATAGAAAATTAATATTAGAAATATTTTCGGTAACTCAAAAATTTATTGAAGTAAGTCATTTAAAAAAATCAGAAGGTAGGAAAATGGGTTCCATACCGGACGTAAATATTGATTAGTATTCAGACTAGAATTCATCTTTTCTCTTCATACAAATAAAAAAAGTTATTTACTTTTGATAATCGAATCTGTTTCTTAATTCTAATACGTATTTATCTCTTATATCTTTGTTGTTCAATAGGGCCCAGTCATAGTGTTTGGTGGTCGCTGTTCGACAAATATGAAAATTTCGTCAATGCACACCTCGAGGCAGCAGCAAAATACATTCCAACAAAACTTAAAACTAAATATAGAGTCCCATGGGAAACTTTAGCGGTGAGAGAAAAACGTGCACTAGTGAAAACAGCCTCCAAAAACTATCGAAAAAACCCAACAAACACAAATGCCTTAAAACTAAAAACGGCTCAATATCAATTAGCAGGCATATATATAAAGGAACAGACAGAATACATTCAAAATCAGATAGATAAGATTAGAGACTCGGTGGAAGATAGACAATCTAGAATAGCCTGGCAAACAATAAACGAAGTGAGCAGAAGAAAGAACACAGCCAAAGCCAAACTGAAAGCAGCAAACCAACAAGAAAGAATAAAACTGTGGAAACAGCACTTCGAAAACCTACTAGGAAACCCACCGAAAATAACACAGGAACCAATCACCAGAATAATTAGCAAACAATTAGACATTAAACTAAGACCGTTCACACAAGAAGAACTCGACTCGGTTCTCAGAAAAATTAAAAATAGGAAAGCTGCAGGGCTGGAAAAATTCCCCCGGAAGTATGGAAGACCAGACAATTCGACGACATACTGCTCCGACACTGCAACGCAGTATACAATCAAAATCCGATAGATAGATGGATGAAGGGATGCATACTCCCCTTCCCTAAAAAGGGGGACCTCGGATTAGCCAAAAACTACCGAGGCATAACACTTACATCCATAGCAGCCAAAATCTACAATGCCCTACTACGAAACCGCATAGAACCCCAAATCGACAGCATACTTAGAAAAAAACAAAATGGCTTCCGAAGAAATAGATCCACCACCTCACAAATATTAACCATCCGTAGAATCCTTGAAGGTGTACGGGCAAAAAACCTACAAGCGACATTAATATTTGTCGACTTTACCAAGGCTTTCGATTCCATTCACAGAGGAAAGATGGAACAAATCCTACTAGCGTACGGCATACCTAAAGAAACCGTAGCGGCAATAACGATTCTCTATAGAAACACTAAAGTAAAAGTACGATCACCGGATGGAGACACAGAATACTTTGACATTGTAGCAGGAGTACTACAAGGGGACACGCTGGCCCCGTACCTCTTTATCATTTGTCTAGACTACGTACTTAGAACATCGATTGACAAAATCAAAGAGAATGGCTTCGAACTGACGAAGAAAAGAAGCAAAAGGTACCCCGCAACAACAATTACCGATGCCGACTACGCCGATGACATAGTGATACTGGCAAATACACCTGACCAAGCCGAAACACTACTGCATAGTTTGGAACGAGCAGCAGCAAGCATAGGCCTCTATGTTAATGCACACAAAACGGAATATATGTGCTATAACCAAACGGGGAACATCTCCACTCTAGAAGGAACCCCTCTTAAACTAGTAGACAAATTCACTTACCTAGGAAGCAGCGTCGAATCAACCGAAAAGGACATCGAAACGAGGTTAACGAAAGCATGGACAGCTATCAATAGGCTATCAATTATATGGAAATCAGACCTAACCGATAAAATGAAACGCAGTTTCTTCCAGGCAGCGGTCACATCGATACTGCTATATGGCTGCACTACATGGACGCTAACAAAACGGTTGGAAAAGAAGCTAGATGGCAATTACACAAGAATGCTGCGTGCAATCCTGAACAAGTCCTGGCAGCAACACCCCACAAGACACCAACTGTACGGCCATCTGCCCCCTATCACGAAAAATATTCAAGTTAGACGAACCAGACATGCAGGACACTGCTGGAGAAGCGGGGACGAACTCATAAGAGATGTACTCTTATGGATCCCCACACATGGCCGTGCAAAAGCAGGACAACCAGCACGAACATACATTCAGCAGCTATGTGAGGATACAGGATGTTGTCCTGAAGACCTACCTAGGGCGATGAACGATAGGGAGGAGTGGCGAGAGAGGGTCAGGGATATCCGTGCTACCAGCGCGATATGATGATGATGATGACTTTTGATAAAGGCTTGGTTTGGTTTCTTCTTTTTAATAGCGTGTCAGTCTTTGTGAGTTATACAATGCGAAAGCGTCCTTATTGAAGGACAGTAGTAGTACTATTTAACACGTAGACGGGGGATAAGAGGGTTCATACATTTTCCCAGGGTGTTAATCCGAAAGTGTCCGTGGTGTAATATGCGGAGGTGCCCGTGGTGTAATAGTTATCGTCGTAGGAAATGAACACGGCGACATGAGTTCAAATCCTGGACGAGACTGATTGCATTTCACATAGCACTAATACCCTTGGGAAAGGTATGAATCCAATTATTCTCCCTCCAGCTATGGGTAAATAGTAGGGCAGACTAGTTTCTTCAGCCTTGGTGAGGCAACTAGTCTAGAAGAAGGAAAACTCTGAATTCAAACCAGTTAAACTCTGCTTAGAAATTGATCTTGTGTCATATCCTGCCCGAGCGGAGGGGTTGGGTAAATATGGTTAGTCCAAAAGTGAATATAATAGCGAGACTGGAGTTCGAAGTCATCTACTTCGATGTCGCAGAAAAGCACTTTAGCTACAACACCACGGTGGCTCCTCTCTTCTTAATCAACAGTTAAGGGTAATAAAAACTGCATTTAATATAAGGATTGAAGTAAATCGTATCTAAATTCATGACAGCCTCCCACATTTCAACATAATCATAAACTGCTTGAGAGATAATTAATTTTAATGGCATGCCAACAGGTCTAGGGTTATTTCATGCCCAGAGGTTCGGGAATCTCGTTCATTGCGCACCAGGGGACAACTATACAATAAATGTCAATATGAATGTACAATGAACGCGATTCTCTAACCTGTAGGCATAAAGTAAACCTAAATGGGTTGACATGCCGTTAAAATCAATCAATCAAATCAATCAATCAATCTTTGCAAGTCTTCTAGAAAGTGGGGATCAAATTCAGCTGTCATAAACTGTTTTATTCTGTTTGTAGAATAATAAGAAGACTATTTGGCTCTCTATCAGTACAGATGTTGATAATGTATACTTTCTGCTTCATGAATCTGAAAAAAAAAAAGAAAAAAAAAGACCCCCCCCAAAAAAAACCCCAACAAAACAACAATAACACCCGAATAATTATATTCGCTGAACTGAAGAAGCATTCAATTATCGCTTTATTGTGAAATTTTAATACTTCTTGTAGCGTCGAGTAAGTTTTGTTTAAATCAGTAACATTTAAGAAAACGAAAAACGGCTAAAAGACACAAGGAAAAGAACACCTACTCTTTGAAGCAACTGAACTCAAATCTTTTTTTAATCATTATTTTTTCAGTCTAACTGATCTTTCCTTTAATTTTTCCTGTGATTTCCTAATCTTCGGTCATGTTGATGGACCGATTACATTGAACTCTATGCTCTTCGTAAACTAATTGGGCTGGCACCGTTTCACCTTCAAAAACAGACGGCTTTTATTTATGTATCTTTTTTCTTTTTTATTTTAACTTTCCTTTACAAAGTATCAACAGAGAAAGATCCGTTATGCGTCATGCAATTTTTTTTCTATCATGATAAGTTGTTGCAAAATTTCCATCTATTTCGATGTTAGAGAAATCTTACAAGTGTTCTTGGAATGCGCATGTAGAAATATGATAAAAGAAATGCGATAATTCATATATATACATATATATAAGGACACAGGATGTAACCCTGAAGACCTGCCAGAGGCGATGAATAATAGGGAGAAGTGGCGAGAGAGAGTCAGGGATATCTGTGCTGGTGGCACGACATGATGATGATGATATATATAAGATTCAAAACTGGTTACAAATATAGAGCAATAGTTTGCCAGTATTACAGACTGTTGTTAGTTGTGAGTGTCAACCTTTTAGTTTTTTTCCTTATTTTAGAAATTCATCTCAGTTTACGCAAATATTTTGTTTTAGCAACTACTACTGTTTAAGAAATAGATACAATTCAGTCAGAATTAATTATTAGATTTCAGAAGTAATAGTTTTTTTTTATAAAACTTTGTTGACCATTACACGATGGTGATATCACCGAAATTTTTGTTTTTGAAATGTAGAATAAAGTCAGTGTCCAGATCGAACTAACAAGCAACAACTTGTAAACACCTGATCGCTATTTCCTATCTTCTTCAGGTATTTCTACTCTCTGTTGACAGAGATTAGAATACGTTAAAAGTAATTTTTATTTATTGCGGAGTTTTTGTGTTGTTTCTTCTTTCACTACGTTTCGGCCAAATTTCACCTCTGGCCTTCTTCAGGTGATTTTACAACACAAAAACTACCAAGATGAGGACAAAAAGTCCGCAATAAATAAAAATTAATTCTCAGATTAAGAAGCCTCATCTCAAAATTAAAGACAAGTACAAAAATTCGGTACGGACCCGACTCTGGAAGACCAGATAAGGATTTATAAGACCAAAAAATTTATAAGACCAAAAAATCCATCCTTGATCGCCCTTCGGGGCCCGTGGCGCAGCGGATAGAGGCGTTGAGTCTCTACGGTTCCAGGTGAGCATTTTCAGAAGATAGCGGTTTCAAATCCTACCCAATCCGGCCAGAGGTTTACTTGGTCAAAAACGTGGTGCTATAGACAACTATGGAAGGCAGTAATTACTGGGGATACGGTTACAAGACTCAGCATTCCTATCGGTAGATCACCTGAGGAAGGCCAGAGGTGAAACTTGGCCGAAACGTAGTGAAAGAAGAAACAACACAAAAACTACCAAGATGTGGACAAAAAGTCCGCAATAAATAAAAATGAATTCTCAGATTAAGAAGCCTCATCTCAAAATGATTCCAATTAAAGACAAGTGTGTTAACAGTGTCCTGTGCTGTGAGGTAAATCTGTTACATTCAAATTTACTTTACATAATCTAAGTTTAACTTACTCAGGCCATTGGCCTAATGAGTTGAGTGTTCGCCAATGAATTCGTCATTTCTACATATAATGTAAACGTACAAGGTGCATACGATAAGTTTCCAGACTTTTTTTGTACAGGCATTTCAAATTGTCATAGACTCTTGAAAATTCAGTATCTTATTGCTATAAATCTTATGAGATGATTGACCAATTTTTATGATTTCGGGTTCAAATGAACAGCTTCAGCAGGGACTGGAATACACCCTGATTGTCACAGCTGGTGACTTTCAAAAATGCAATCTGGACGTGAGGACACTTTAGAAGAACAATATGCAATAAAATTCTGTTTTAAACTTTGAAAAAATGCCACAGAAACGTATGGAATGCTTCAGACTGCTTTTCGACCATCTTTCATAAATCGAGCATCAGTTTTTGAGTGGCATAAGAGATTTAAAGAAGGCAGGGTGTCTGTGAGGGATGATGAGAGGTGTGGGAGGAGTAAAGAAGTCAATAGACCAGAGTTGATTGGCCAAAGGGTTAGGGTTAGGGTTACAATGTTGAGGTTTTAAGGGAGTTCAGGAAGAGATTCCGTCGAAAGAGGCCAGCACTCTTCAAATCGGGTCAGTGGCATTTCCACCAGGACAATGTACCGGTCCACAACTCCATCTTTGTCTCAGACTATTTGACTAATATGGGTATCAAGACAGTTCATCACCTTCCCTATAGTCCAGACCTTGCTTCCTGTGACCTTTACTTATACCCTAAACTCAAAGGCTGTCGTTATGAGACAATTGAAGAGATAACAGAAGCTGTGACGAAGGTCATTGACACGCTCACACAAGAGTACTTCCATGGGGCCTTGAAGAAGTTGTTGGAACGGTACAACAAGGGCATTGCAGCCGGAGGAGATTACTTCAAAGGGAACTAAAGTTTCATGTGTGTACTATCAATAAAAGGGACCATACGAAAAAAGTCTGTAAACTTATTGTATGCACCACGTATTATTAATGATTTCATTATATACAGTAGCGTTGGAAAAATATTTCTGTAGAAATGCAATGTAAATTAGTCTATGAAAGAAATATAAATTATAAATCAAGAATAGATTGTGTGTAACAAGAAATTAAGGCAAATACAACGGAAAACCATATATATATATATATATATATATAAACTTGTGAATATTTGCTCTATCACCGATACTGATCATGCAATATTACTTCATTATATATATATAATTGGGCTAATAGATTTTGTAATTTGAAAAGGAAATAATATTTGTTCTAAATTGGTTATGTCATATCACCTTGTATTTTGTTTTCCTATAACAACATCTATTGGCCCTGATAAAGACTTCTGACTGAATCAAACGTTTATCTATTGTAATTATTTCTCACTCTAATAATAATTTTATTTTTATATTCAGACAAAAACTTTGAAATCGAAACGCGTCGGCCCAATAAAATAAAATAAATAATCAAATATACCATATATATATATATATGTATACAAATATATGTTCTTCTACATATTTTCTGTCGGATTCAATTCCATTCTTCTTATATATATATATATATATATATATATATATGTGTATATATAATGATGTAAGTACATTGTTAATTATTTTACATCAGAATTTGTCAAGAAATAATGAAATAATTTCTGATAGAATATTGCTATTACACGAATAATCTTAATGCATTGCTAATGATTATATGAGAGAAATATTTTAGAACGAGGGAGAATAAAAAGTCTTACTGACAGATTATGGCGGTATTACATATAATGTTTCCATGCGAAACACTGAGTGGCTCTGCATTCTACGAAACAGCTGCTGTATGGCCTCTCGCCTCCTATCTCACAAACCACCCAGGTACAACGAATAGGATATTCTGGTTACTGATGGTACAGTAAAGATTAACTCAAAAGCAGTGGCCCCCTATATGACACCTATACATGGAAATTATAGTGTTGGCCGATAGGAAAAAACTTACAAAATCTCATCTTCTCTGCGAAGACACTAAAGGCCGTTTAGAGGACTTGCCAAGAACTATAGCTGATAGGGACGGATAGCAAGATAGAGTCAAAGGAATCCGTCCAGTCAGACGATGATGATGATGATATGTAAATGTAGTGTTAATTATTTTAGTACAAAATGCATTGGAAATTATGAAGAAAGTGATTGTCGGTGATCAGGAATTAATACAAATATTATTGACAGAATAGTTTGATTGTACGTATGACTGTGTGAATACTCTCAAACTGACAACGGGTTATCGAAGAACTTGCCGATAAAGTAGAAACAAAAAGCAGAAGTTATCGTTTCCGCAGATGTCAGTCATGAACATACCTTCTCCACTTGCAATCGGAATTTGTTCCGGATATTAACGGAAGTTTATCGGGGAGATTTCAAGTTGCAGTGCTTAGTGAAAGGTTATAGACTATTGATTGTCTTCTCTGTAAACGCCGCACGCCGGGTGCTAAGCAATTTATGATATAAATGATTAATGATTGTTTAGATACGATTCAAAATTGTCCGAGCTGAAAGTGTTAATCGACCACACAAGGAATGTCTAAAGGGAGAAGAAAGTCTAAGGGGAATAAATCATTAAGGGCAACTACTGGGTTTTCGAGAAAAGTGGTCATGTGTTCATCGCACGTTGTGTGAAAAAATTAATCACATTCTGGGTTGGAGATACTCGTGACAATAGAAAAGAAAGAGAACGGGTTATTCGTGTTTATTAGGATTAAGATTTATATTTGAATTAAGGAGGCGTGTATAGCATAACGTTTATCGTCGTGGGAAGTGAAATCTGTAACCCATGTTCGAATCCTAGAGATGGCTGTTTGCGTTTTCACTTTGCGTTAGTGCCCGTACGAAAGGTAAGAATCTGTCTGTTCTCACCGTAGGTATGAGTAAATAGAAGGGCAGGTTGGGTTCTTCCGCTTCGGTTAGGCATGCAGTCTAGGAGAAGAAAAACTCTGAAGTCAAACCAACTATACTCCGGTTAAAAATTGATCTGGTGTCACATACTGACTGAGGCTGGGGTAAATTTCTTATAAATTTTGTGCATCTCGTAAATAGCAGGCATCTAATTTTGTGCATCTCGTAAATAGCAGGCACCTAATTTTTAAAAAAGAATTGAATTTTTAACAGTTTTTTTAATTTATAAAATGATGTCATTTAATGATCCTTCGAAAATAAAGAATGTCAAAAAGAAAAAAGTTAAAAAATAACTGTCGTTAAAACGAATTTTAATTGATGTTAATAACCCCGCTAGGCCGTTCCGTTGCTGGATCTTTAAATACACTGACTGGATCTCCCGAATAGGGATAAGACCTTCTCAAAAAGGGCTGTCTTGGGGTATGACACTAAAATGCATCGAAGAATGACTTTAAACGGCTCATTGGTCTAGTGAGTAGAGTGTTCGCCAGTGGTCCGGGAGACCTGGGTTCAATCCCAGGTCGCGTCATACCAAAGACTTTAAAAATGGTACTTGATACCTCCTTGCTTAACACTCAGCAACATAAGGTACGTATCAAGGGTGGAGTAATCCAAGGAAAGGAGAAGCGCGCTCCCCTACACTTCAGTGCTGTAGCTATCGAAAAGGTCGCCCTCAACTAAGGTCGCCCTCGACTAAGGTCGTTAACTATTTTACTAGTTCTGGAGAACTTGGAAATGTGGATTACCTCTTCATTGCCATAACTGATAGGTTTGCTATGACCCGGAGTTGGTGTATGTTGTTACCAGAACCCTCCGCCTTCGAGCTGGATGCGACGCAAAAGTCATTTTTTTTTTTTGGTTTGGTTTGGTTTTATGGCATATCAACCATTGTAGGTTATTTAATGCCAAATCCATTTTCATACATATAAACATTTCTATTTCAAACAATTCAGTTAAGTATAAGTATAGTTTTTGTTTGCACACAGTTAAATGCAAAAACAGTTCTATTTCAACCAATTCAGTTAAACCTAGGTACACTGTTTAAATGACAAAATAGTTCTGTCTAAACAATAAAGATTAACATAAGTACAGGCTATTTGACCCATAGATAGGACCCTATCAGGTGCTATCACCCTGCGCAAGTGTGGACCTAGGAGCGATGGCAAGGAAGGGGTACTCCGTATTCCCCAAAGCTCCAGCATCCCTAGAACCTCACCACCAGATTGTTTATCCAGAACATTTGTTGAAGGAATCTTATTCCTCTGCAGAAAAGCAGTCGGTGTATTCTACAGCCTCAGCCGACTAGGCAACTTGCTTGTCGGTATTAGCTCAATAGGAAATACAGAGTTCAAGTTTTTCAAGTATAGCAACATTGATAATTCTGTTTAAATTCAGTCATTTGTTTACACACAGTAAAATGATTTCAGGAATAATTCTATTTAGTATTAATCCGTTGCTTGGCACAGTCAACTGATTTCAAGAATTGCTATTTTATACTAATAATCTTATTCAACATAACACACTCATCGGCACAGTTTAAATGGTTGGTTGGTTGGTTGTTTTTATCATATTTACCCAACCCCTCCGCTTGGGCAGGATATGATATAGGTCAATTTTTAAGCAGAGTTTAACAGGTTTGAATTCAGAGTTTTCCTTCTCCTAGACTAGTCACCTCACCAAGGCTGAAGAACCTAGTCTGCCCTACTATTTACCAATAGCTGGAGGGAGAAAAATTGGATCCATACCTTTCCCAAGGGTATTAGTGCTATGTGAAATGTAATCAGTCTCGTCCAGGATTTGAACTCGTGTCGCCGTGTCTATTTCCAACGACGATAACCATTACACCACGGGTTGGTTGTTTTTATGCCATATCAACCTTTGTAGGTTATTTAATTCCAAATCATTTCTATACTAATAATCAGTTCTATTTCAAGCAATTCAGTTTAACAAATAAAAACAGTCTTATTTCAAATAATTCAGTTTTTCATAAGTTTGCAGTGTAAATGCAAATACACAGTTTAATTGTCAAAAACATTTCTCTTTCAAGTTATTCAGTTGAGTCAAACACTTCTAATTCAAACAATTCAGTTTAGTATAAGTATAGTTTTTGTCCACACACAGTTAAAAGTCAGATTGATTAGTGTCATATCCATGATACTCGTTGGGGGAGTTTTACCCCTCTGAAGAGAAGCAGTCGGTGTATTCTATAGTCCCAGCCGACTTGACAACAGTTTAAATAGTTTCAACTATAGCGATGTAACTCTAATAATCAAATTTAACAACAATCATTTTTTGCGTTCAGTTAGATGGTTGAACACTTCTATTTGACTCGTTGATAGGACCCCAACAGAAACTACAACTCTGATACAAAGTGGACCTGGAAGTAATAGCAATGAAGGAGTACTCAAATTCCCCAAAACTCTAGGACTGGAGCCTCACTATCAGATGAAGTTTAGAGTTATACACAAGATGCAATATTTTCTCAAGGCATTTGGTGAGAGTCCAAATAGTGCAACTACACAGTAATACGGACACGCCGATTACTTGGAAGAATATCCGTTTTATTTTCATTTGAGACCAGATTTCTATATGGTCGTTAACGCGTCAGTATCACTAATTTCTTGTTTGTTCTTCATGATCGATTTAAACATATGAACTCTGTTTTATCCCATTTGACGTGGAAACTGATGTCTCTTACTCTCTGTTTTATGCTATGAAGACACGTTTTGGCTTGAGCAGATGCATTTGAAAGAAGCGTTAGGTCATCTGCGTAGTCTAAATTCGTTATATTCTGTTGAATTAAAATAATTCTTAAAAATGTCTTTCTGTGAATTTTAATTACTTTCATTCGTAGTGTAACTCCTGTACTTAACTTGAAGATTTACATAAAACCTCTCTACTTTCAATTAGCTGGGCTAACGACTAAGGTAAATGTTTATATTTATGCAAGGACGTTTAGTGATTCGAATTTTTAGTAATACTGACAAGTTAAAGAATCTATTTTGTCACTTAATGTGCAATGGATGCTAACCGTAGCAAAGAATTCATCCACTAACACGTATTTCTTGATATGCAAACATCTGCGCAAAATGGCAGTGAAGTTAATTGATGCCAAAGGACATGCATCACGCATGCGCAAACAGGGGATAATCGCGAATAGAAAAGGTTCATAAGTTGTTTCCGTTGACACGTACCAAGATTCTGAGAACATTCCATCAGTTATAAACGTTTGTAAAGAGATAGGGATATGAAATGTGGGATCTAGCACGAACTGAACCTGAAGAGAGAGATTAATTAAAATCGGAAACCCTCTTGATAGGTTGACAGATGATAACTCCATGCACATTTGCTATGCAAAACTTGGAAGTTAAAGATATATAGAAACGCATATGTTTGCTAAGCCTAAAGGAATGGAACAGGTCAAAGAACTTGCTTTCAATTCATACGTATCTTAAGCTTATATAACTAGATTAATAATTCTCTTTCAAAATGCCACTGACTAGACGCCTGTCCAGTCGGTGGGGATTAGAATACTCTGATTGTATCTCCAGGGAGAAGTAAGAACTACAAACCGCCCAAGAGGGTATTCTGAGTAAGAAACTCAGCTCTATCTTGTGATAAACTGTAGTTCGGGAACTCTGGGGAGTATGGAGTAGCCTAACCCTTGTTATCATTCTCAATTCACCTCTGGGCCAGATTGGCAGTTCCTATTAGGTTTCCATCTTGGGATCTAATAGATTTATTTGCAACTTAGATAGGAATATTTGATACCATATAACTGTGTGCAAAAAAATCTATTAAAGAACTACATAAGATGTATATATAAACGTACAAAGTGCGCAGTTTCGTAACCCAGTCCAATATGAGATGACATGCCTTTAAAATAAATCAGTAAATAAACATACAAGTCCAGACAGAAATATAGATGTCATCACATTATAATATAAGATGTTAAGCTGTAAACATTTTTTAAATAATTCTTTTTTCTCTTTGTTGTTTTTATCATGTTTCGCACCACCACGACTCAACAAGACATTTGTTCCACCACGGTTATGAAGAGTCTGTCTGTGCAGCACAACCCCTAAAGTCTCCATTGAGCCCCCGTTGTAACCTTGCCGTTACAAACAATGACAAACACAACAGAAATATCTATGAAAACCTAATTAGACTCCTTCCTTCCTTCCTTCTTTCCTTCCTTCCTTCCTTCCTTCTTTCCTTCCTTCCTTCCTTCCTTCTTTCCTTCCTTCCTTCCTTCCTTCTTTCCTTCCTTCCTTCCTAAACAGAACCATTGATTTAATAAATTGTTTGTTGGAAAGAATACGGAGAATCTGTTAAGCAGTGATAGCGGCCAAAAGGGGTCATTTTGATGAATCAAAAGTTTTAGAAGTTTTTGAGGTTTTTTTCTAGTGTAATTTGTATTCAGTGATATTTAGGAAGATTTGTATTTAGTATAAATAATTAAAGAAATCGTGATGTTTAACTTATTTCATTGAAAATTACACTTTTATGATGAGAAATAGATATTTTTGGAGGCGGTTAAACACCTTTGTCAAGTAGTATATATATATATATATATATATATATATATATATGTGTGTGTGTGTGTATTAGGCACAAAGTAACCAACAAGGATTTATATGCCACAAAATATCAACAAACCAACAAACGTCATTCAAATTGTTATTATTATCGATTTTGACGAGTCTTGTTGATAGAATAGCAAACATATTATCGGGTGCAATGACAAGCGAGATGTTTTATATCGGCTTCTCTAAATCTTCATGAAGAAGCTGTTTTTTGTATTGTCTGAAACTTTGCGAAAATCTTACACGAAGAAAATTCTAAAGCATAAAGAGTATGAGAGAACTATCAGAAACATTAGAAAAAACACCGGTCTCAAACGAACGATATGAATCCAAATACCATGATTCACAAGTAGATGTACATACACTGGATATATAAATCCTTAGCTGAAATGCTAACTTTACCGGACATCAGCAACTGCACAACCCTACAGAATATTCAAACAATAATATTCCTTCTTTCTTTTGTTTTTTTTGGGGGGGATATCTGTCTTCGTGTGTTATCAGTAATACTATTTAATCCATACTTGTGGGATAAGGATGTTTAATACTTTTTATAAAGGTGCCCGTGGTGTAATGGTTATCATCGTAGGAAATGGACACGGCGACATGAGTTCAAATCCTGGACGAGACTGATTGCGTTTCACATAACACTAATACCCCTTGGGAAAGGTATGAATCCAATTATTCTCCCTCCAGCTATGGGTAAATAGAAGGACAGACTAGGTTCTTCAGCCTTGGTGAGGCAACTAGTCTATGAGAAGGAAAACTCTGAATTCAAACCTGTTAAACCCCGCTTAAAAAATTGACTTTGTGTCATATCCTGCCCTAGCGGAGGGGTTGGTAAATAGGATAAAGGTATTCGTCCGAAAGTGAAGATAATAGCGTGACCGGAATTCGAACTTGCTTACTTTAAGTCTGCAGTCCAGAACTTTAGCCATTAAGGTACTCCCCTTAATTAATTATAGAAGTACGTCCTGAAATGATGTACCAATACCAGAACAAGTAGCAACCATACCCTACAAAGAGTGAATAAAACAAAAGCGTCTTCGGTATAAAATAACCGAATGGTTGACATGCCATAAAAACCAACCGACCAACCAGCCTAAGCAATTCTTAATGACCTTAACTTTCATTGTTTCGACCAATGCTTATGTTTTTTTACCGGTTTCTCCAATATTGTACCGGATCATTTAACCCTTCAGTTTCCTTAAGTATATTTTTATTTAAACTTTCCTAGTTGTCAACACGAAAATTACAGATATAAGCTTTCTATTGAAATACGAAATCAATGAGATAATTTGTATCTACGTTGTTGTTGTTGTTGTTGTTGTTGTTGTTGTTGTTGTTGTTGTTGTTGTTGTTGTTGTTCTTCTTCTTCTTCTTCTTCTTCTTCTTCTTCTTCTTCTTCTTCTTCACTGGTTCGGTATTCTTTTTTGGTCGTGAGGCGCTATACATGTAGCGTCTCTTGCACAGGAATAACCTAACGGGATCCATTCTTCTCCAGGTCTACAACTGGTTTAAATTTTGTGTTTTCCTTCTCCAAAGCAGTTGCCATACCAGTGTTAAAAAGTGCTGTCTGTCCTACTATTTGCCCATAGCTTCAGGGAGAATAGTCAGATTCATACCTTTCCCAAAGGTATTAGCGCTATGTGGAATGCAAACAGCATCAATCTGGTTTTGAACTTGGTTAGGTGGGTCTATTTCTAACGACGATAACCATTACATCACGAGCGCCTCTATGTTGTACTCAACGTTAACTTTCATATCTTCTTTTATTCTGTGTCAGTGACCAAAATGTATACAGAAATAACAATAAGAAGTGATAATGATGACATTCTTTTTAAAGAGAAAGTGAGAGCAAGAGTGTAAGAGAAAGAGAAACAAAGAAATAGAAAGAGAGAAAGAGAGGGAAAGAAAGAGAGGGAGATAAAGATAGTGTAGGAATTTGCCTAATCAGACATGAAGCCACAAGTGTAAGGCTTACAGTAATAATCGAACTCATTATTGTAATAACTCTCTATCGGGCATTGTTCCACGGCTTGGCGCTGACTGCTTTTATTCATTAAAACCCACCTAACAATTGTCATTTTTTTTTCGATTCTTTAATTAAATCGGATGGGACTGTTAAATGAACTTGTGAACCAGTCGCATCGTAATAGGTATCCTATGGATATTTAATAAGGTTGGCTTAATCTAAAACAAAGCTAAAGTGAGGTTGCGTACAATGATAATTGAACTCGCTGTGGTAGTGAATTGGTCAGTGAGACGCGTTTGCTAACCCTTGTGCTACAGTAGGACTCGTACATTACATATTTATAGTAACTATTCTAAGATAATTCAGATTTATTTACTGCAAATACGATAAAGTTATTAGAAACATGGCTTCTGGGAACAACAAAACACTAATAACACTAATAACATAACACTAATAACACACGAATAACACGAATAAAACACTAATAACCTTTGACTGCAAACAGTTAAATGGTTATGTCTTTTGATTTTACTTGCAGACTTTTCCAAGCGAATTTCAATACATTTATCCATTTTATGTTTTTGCAGCACGTCGGAAAAAACAAAAAAAACAAAAAAAAAAAACACTGCAAAAAAGCTAAAAGAACCCCAAAAATCAAAACAAAAGACAAAAGAAAAAAATTCTTTGCTAGATGGAAATATATATATATATATATATACATATGTATAGCACCGAAATGAAATGTGTAAAAATTCATCTATTGCATCGCAGTTGCAGAAAAAAAAAGCCCAACCATTTTTTGTTTTGTTTCAAACTGCTTTTTCTCTCTCAAAGGAGATCAACACGCAAAAGAGGTTTGCATTTTTCATGTTTTTCGCAGGAATTTTCGCTTGCCTTATTTTTGGAATAATTCGACGAACTCATTTCGATAAAAAGAAACCAGAAGGTAGATAATTTGTCTTTTACGATTTTTTTTGTAATAAATAAAGTAATGTGTTTAACACTATGGATGTTTTGTTGCATACCTATGCGTTGTCCTGGAGGTTACCTTTATCCAGACTTAAGCTTATCTTTTTTTAAACTCCTCTTCACACAACATCAAAAATATAGCAGGTCACCTTTTCGATTTTGAGTTCAAAGTTTTGGAAGTAATCTCTACTTTTTTTTAATGAAAATTGATTGCTTTTGTGTGCATTTTAATCGTTTTTATAACATTCTCATATATAATACTGAATAAATCACGGGAAAAGAGTAAAATACTACGAGATGGACAAACTGTTTACTTTACTCGATGGTTGGGTGCTTGGTGTTTTATGGCATATCAACACTTGTGGGTTATTTAATCCCGAATCCAGTTTATATATATATATATATATATAAATCACACACACACACACACACACGCGCGCGCGCGTGCGCACACATCGACACACATATACTTATATATTAATCACACACACACACACACACACACACACATATATATATATATATATATATATATATATATATATGATTTATAAGGGGATAGTTTGTAGGAAACTTTTTTTTTAACTAGCTGTACCCGACCACGCGTTGCTGTGACTCTGTTTAAATAGAAAAAAAAAAAGAAAATGCATGTTTCTAATATGTTTAATTTTCCAATACTTATGGAGACAGAATATTTTTGGTTGTTCCATTTTCTGTGTAGCTAAAGAGATTGTCTTGATTACCAAATCTGGAACAGGCAACATATAATTGCCCATGTGAGAAGCAATCAGTGTGTAAATATAAGCCAAACAATTCTAAAGATTGTCCCTGTGCTTTGTTGATCTTGATTGCAAATGCCAATTGAATTGGGAATTGCAATCTCTTAAATTGAAATGACATATCTGTTGGATTCTATGATGTTGGTCGTTATTTTTTTTACTGAAAGACGTGTGCCATTACAAAGCTTGGGCTGGTTAATATTTCGCAACATGATAATTGGCACACCATGAAATATTTATTAAACTACAAAATAAATAGGATATTAATAATGAAGAAAAAATTTAAGAATACGTTTTTAGAATAAAAAGAAATTTACTTACTACTGGACCAACGAAATATGGTTTAAAGTTTATCAATGAAAGAAAACTTTTTAAGGAATGTCTTTCGTTGAAGTTAAACAAAAAAAAAAAAGAAATATTGAAAAAGGAAAATAAAATATTTAGTCAACAATTCGTTACTACTGAACCAACGAAATATGGTTTAAGGTTTAGTGTCTTATCGATAATAATAAAACGAAAGAAAACTTTTTAAGGAATGTCTTTCGTGGAAGTTAAACAGAAAAAAGGAATATTGAAAAAAAAAAAGAAAATATTTTGTAAACAATTCGTTAGAATAGTTTAAAGTTTAGTGTCTTTGTTTAAGTTAACCAAAAAAGAAAGTAAAGTAATAAAAGCAGAAAAAATTCACGTGTAAAGTTCTTGGAAAACGGAAGTAATGTTTACCTTCATTATTTGCGTTCGGCTTTTCTCAGAGAAAAACGACTTATTAAAAATATTTCTTTTTAATTATTGAAATACTTTTGGATATTAAGTATATAAAAACATGCCCGTATTCGAATGAAATACTCTCATAAAATTTTAAACCAATTAAAAGAAATGAAAAAGATAAAAGCAGGAAAGAATTCTCGATTAAATTCTTGGAAAACGGTTTAAGAAAGACAACTTTTTAATGGATGTCTTTCGTTGAAGTTAAACAAAAAAAAAATGGAATGCTGAAAAAAAGAAAAGAAAATATTTTGTAAACAATTCGTTATAATAAAAAGAAATTTACTTACTACTGAACCAACGAAATATGGTTTAAAGTTTAGGGTCTCTGTTTAAGTTAACCAAAAAAGAAAGAAAAGTGATAAAAACAGAATAAAAATTCTCGTATAAAATTCTTGGAAAACGAAAGTAATGTTTACCTTCATTATTTGCATTCGGCTTTTCTCCGAGAAAAAACGACTTATATTTTTTAATTATTGTAATATTTTTGGATATTAAGTATATAAAAACACACCCGTATTCGAATAAAATACACTCATAAAATTTTAAACCAATTAGTGGTATAAAACTGGAGATTTTCGATTAGTAACAAACATTTAAATTTTTATTTATAGAGATTGAAATGTGAGAGTTCACTGGTTTGACAACTGTTGAATGGATTCAAGTACTCTAATTAAATAAAAAAATTTCTAACTGATATTAATCATTTGTTTTTTCGCATTTAAATCATTTCATGTATAGCTATTGGTAATGCTATCTATCATGTATTCCTATGTAATATAAATAATTTACACGGAGGTGTATGAATTTAAATAACTAATAATAACAATCCATAGTAAATAAGTGAACGGTTCGATTTGACCAATAGTTGGGATTCTAACAGGTACTTAGAGTGAACCCGGGAGTAATAGCATGAAGAGTTCCTCCACATTCCTCAAAGTTCCAGGAATGGAAACTCATCATCAGATGCTGTTTATTTTCTTACCCAAAGCTCTTGTTGGTGGGGGTGGGTCTTACTCCACTGCAGAAGTGCAGGCAGTGTTTTTTTTACAGTCCCAACCAATAGAGCGGTGTATTTTACAGTCCCAACTTAATAGCACAACTTGGGTTCGAATTCACTTGCTTTGAGGCCGCAGTCCAGTACGTAGGTCATTATATCACTGAGATTGCTCCCAGTGCTTGAATAATTCAGAATTTTGAAATTTTGCATGTGTCTTTTTATACCATAGACTATAATCAAAAGAACATTTTCTAAAATGTATCAATCAACAGAAGCCATACATAAGCCTGATCCGCGTACTCAGTAATGGCACTAAACTGCATCCGGTTTTAAGGCTCAAGTTCTAATGCTCTGGAAGTGTGACGTCACTCTTTCCTTGTCATTTGTCCCTAGAGATCCACAAGCAAAGTGGTTAGCATTTTTCGTGTTTTGAAATCATATCTCATTGATTGTGATATGCATTTAAAATTATTTCTCGTAATTTTCTTTACACGAAAAAAGAAATGTATATATAATGTAAATTAATATATAATAAAAGTCAATTCTTCGTAATCATAAAGAAATGTGTTACATTTAAAAGTAGATTTCACTTATTTGCTTCATCCTTTTACTGAACAGTTAAAGTCGAGTCCCATTTAAAAATCGGTTGTCAGTCATTACTCGAGGTGTCCGTGGTGTAATGGTTATCGTCGCAGGATATGGACACGGCGACACGAGTTCAAATCCTGGACCTGACTGATTGCATTTCACATAGCACTAATACCCTTGGGAAAGGTATGAATCCAAATATTCTCCCTCCAGCTATGGGTAAATAGTAGGACAGACTAGGTTCTTCAGCCTTGGTGAGGCAACTAGTCTAGAAGAAGGAAAACTCTGAATTAAAACCTGTTAAACTCCGCTTAAAAATTGACCTTGTGTCATATCCTGCCCGAGCGGAGGGGTTGGTAAATAAGATCAGTCATTACTCGACACCTTAGTGGTTGGAAGAGGGAACATTAAGGAAATATGACAGATTTCTGAATTGTAATTTTCAGACCTGGCAGGTGAATTGAATATCTATATAATTTTTGTGGAACATAAAACCAAAACTAACCTAATTATTCATGAAGGGATATTCCATACGAGGACTTTAAAAATACATTTAATTGATAAATTCAGTAATAGGTGATTTAAGCGTACAAAGCTTTATTGAATAACTGCTTACTTCCCGCGCATTTTTAAAAATGTGATTCTCTTATTAATGGATTTTCAATATCAATTTTTTTCTTTCAACGACTGATAAACAATCAATATAAATATCTCCATTTCTCTGTGGGGGAAAAATATCATTTTTGTGGTGTACAGAAGTGTTTCTTCCCGGAAACATGCATTAATTTTTTATTAAATATTACTTTCAAAAATATGTCATTAATGTTTTTTCCTTGTCTTTTCATATGTCTTTACCAACTGAGCATCCAATCTCTTGTTACATCTAAATATTTCTGTAATCCTATAGAGGTTGTTTTCCAGGCAAATTCTAGTTGTGTTAAACTTCTACCAAAATTTTCTCTCTTGATGTTGAGACATCTTATATCTGCTCTTGAGTGATGCATTCTGTGGCAGGTTATTAATTTCCTAAATTTAGAATCCATCTTTTTTATTTTAGTTATTGTCCAGTTTATAATATTAAAAGTGAATCTCATTATTGTTATTCCTAATTCTATTTTTTTGCACTAAAGACTGTTCTTAAGGCCTCTAATTTCCTTATTTTCTTCTTATTTTTCTTTATTTCTAGAATGACTGTTACTTTCGCTTAACTAATTCCTAAATATTCATAGGCTTTATTGTGTTCAAATCCTTTAATTTTTGTGTTTATATCAAGTGAGACTTTTTTTTAGACTTTCATGTATTTTCAATGGATGTCAAATAGTGTTTATCTACTAATGAAACATACACTGTCCTCTTGTACTTATTTTTTCTTTTATTACAATAGCCTGAGGATTGATTAACACATGGAACCTTTGTTTATTGATAGAAGCTATGTAAAGTCAACGTTCGAAATACTTATAACCTTCCTTTTGCTTCGGGAACAAAAGTGTGTGATTTTCGATTTAAAAAAATTACTAATGTCATCGAATCTAACTAATATGACTAATATTTTTTTTTTATCTTTCGTGATTTGAACTATTTTAAAAATCATTGATTATGAATTAATGAGAAACCAAGATTTAGTTTTGTTGCTTTGCTTAATGGCATATCAACCTCAGTGGTTTATTTAATGCCAAAGCCATCCCTGTAGAAGGATGGTAATGGTTCTATTTAACCCATAGCTAGGGGATTAAGAAAGTTCATAACGTTAGCAAGAGTATTAGTCAAAAAGCCAACATGATCACGTGACTAGAATTTGAAGTCACTTTCTACTATGCACGTTTGCCACTATGCAAGTTCAACTACCAACAAGTTTTGCCGAGAAAGAAATTCGAGCTTTTCAAAATCTTATGAGACAGAGAATAATCCTGTTGCTCTTTTCGGTTCGGTTATTGTTTCATTATTTAATGGTATATCAATATTTCAGGTTTATTTATTGCCAAAACCATCCTTGTACAAGGACAGTTGTGATTCTATGTAATACATATCTGGTGGGATAAAGGGGTTCATATCTTTCTCAGGGGAATTGATCCTAAAGTAAACGTAATATCACGACTAGAGTTCGAACTCACTTACTGTAAACGTTACCCCCTCTCGCCCCCACACACGTTAACTTTCTTCTAACCATGTCACTTCTTAGCCGGCCGGTGATCAACTAGTGGTTCGAGGGGGCAACGCACATTTCTTTACCACCACAAGAATACGATCGAGGGAGACAGGAGAAAACAAACAGACGAACAAACACGAACAAACTTGGGGTTAACCAAGAGCAGAGGAAGGTATGCAACACTACATGCATGTGCATTCCTGATAGCAGATATGGACTAACGCTAGCGTGGGTTACTAGCGAAAATTCCACAATGCTACTGGAATCAGACATCTTGAGACTCTTCTTTACCGGACCCTATCTTGTCTCCTCGCCTCTCTGCTCGGTGTCTGGTGTTGACTGCCCCTCCGTGGTCTCCAGCCGCAACTGCCTCCTCTCCTGTCCAGCCACCAACGCCTCTCTGCTCTCCTGCCACCAACTGCCTCTCCTGGGTCGTGTCGTCAACTCTCATTCGCCTCCCCGTACCACTTCCGGGTACGGCGAGATTTCATGTCCAAGAATCCTTTGTCTGGTTTCGCGCCAAAACAGACTCGTCTGCTTTGGCGGCCTACCCACATAGTGCTACATAACCCCCTCTCTTACCCTTGTCATTTATTCTCAATAAATTACAACACGATTTAACAAGCAAAAAAAAACTAGAACATTTACAGGAAGTAAAAACCGAACTTACAAAATTTTAAAGGGGTTCGGTCGTCCCCTAAAAAAAATTAATAAATAATATAACAACACCATATCATCATACACAAAAAAAAAAAAATTTAAAAATAAAAAAAATATTGCTGGATTCAGCTCTTCCACCTTGCTCTCCTGTGAACAATTCTGGGGTCTCCTGACTCATCCCTATTCTTTATTCCAATAGGACTTTTCGATTCACCTCCAACAGTATTCAATTTTTCTTCAATTCGCCCCGCCCCCACCCAACAGAACACAGGGGAATTTTAACCACCCCTACCCAACAATTTCAGGAGGATTTTTCCATTCACCTCCAACGTTATTCAACTTTCGAACATTTCACCCCATTCTCCAACCCATCAGAACACAGGGGAATTTTAACCACCCCTACCCAACAATTCAGGAGTATTTTTGGACTTGTCTCCCCACTTTCCTTACGACGTGGGAGCATTAGTAATTTCCGCAGTTCGATCGGTGTCGTAACAGGAATAATGTTCCAGAAAGCACTGTGGAATTCACTTCCCAACCTGGGGGCCTTCACTGCCCCCTGCAACAAACAAAACAAGTCTCTCAGCCATCAATCACCATGGATTTTCAAAAGATAAGAAAAAAAAAACAAAGCAATTGACACCATCTCCCAGATCGTCCAGCCATGACCAGCCAGGGGGGAGGAGCAACCGGACACCGCCCCGCGCCCAGGTATCGTCTTCCCAACCCATCGTCAACCGTTTCCTCGGTACCATTTCATCAATTCCATGTCAACCAGGCCACTCGCCCTCCCAAATCATCACTTGTATAACTTACTACCCCTCGGTACCAGTCCGCGAAACGGGGCTCCCGTGCACCCAACCCCCCCAGGGGAACACGATCAGACGAAGTGAAGAAGTGCCAAGAGCAGTTAAACTTACAAAAAATAAACGCAGAAAATCCATGAAGGTAAAAAAAAAAAAAATAAAAAAAAAATAAACAAAATAAAAATAAATTTAAAAAAAAGAATAAACAAATAACAATAAACAACAAAGCAAATGACACGGTAAGCCCAGTCCCCCAAAACCAACAAAAAACAAGGCAAGTATAACAAAAAAAAGAAACAAACAACAAAAACAAAGGATAGCAAAAAAAATCCACACAAGTTAAACAAAAAAAAAATTAATAATAAACAATTCACAGACAAAAAATAAAAAAGAAATAAAATAACTACAATTGACAAATATATAAAAATAAAATTGTTCTGAAGGAATCTGTCACGCATCCACCTTCTAACCCTTGTCTCTCTTCCCTTGAGATCTCTGCCCACTTCCACCATTTCTCTTTGCGACTTACTTTCCTTCTCTCCTGTCCACTTGAATTCTTCCCTCTACCGGGGGTGGTGTGGGAGGGGATAGCGTTTGCTTCCAACCGTTTTTTTTTTAAATCCACAAAAAAACAAAAACTTTTTTTCTTCCTAAAATCTAAAGTTTACTTATTCTTTTTCTTTCTTTCTATTTTCTTTTTTTTTTTTTTTTTTTTTTTTTAACAGAGACAGGCATGGATGCAGTGACAAAAATTCCCTAGCAATCTTTCTTTCTTTCTACTTTTCGTTCTCTCTTTTTCTTTCTTTTTTTTTTTTTTTCGACTTTATCTGTTCTTCCTTTTTCTTTGTTCAAATTTTTCAGCCATTTTTATTTTTTATTTTTTTATTTTTTATATTTTCCATTTTTTTTTGGTTTTTGTGGTAGAAGCTTTCCTCCACCTTCTACCCTCTGCACTCGGAATGACCCGACTTTGACCAGTCGATTTTAACCTAGAAATCTCACTTTCTCTCTAATTTTTCGTTTCATCTTCCCTTTCTCTGGGGTTTTGAAATACCACAATTTTTTTTTCTTTTAGTGAACCTTGCAGCAAAAAAATTTTTTTTTTTTTTAATCGGTGACTTATCACCTTTCTAGCATAAAAAAAGTGACTATAAAACTTCCCAGAACGGACTAACTTTCTTAAGCCACTGGTCCTAACACTTAAGTATAAAAATTTCTATGTGAAACTGCTACGAAGAAGGAGAAAAAAAAACATTTGAATTCTAGCGGTCAAGATAAGTGTAAAAAGAGGGTAAGGGAAGAAAACCTTCCTTTCCCTTCTAACAAAAATACAACAACAACAAAAAATCAGCAGTTATCAAGGGTTTAAATATATACACACACACACAAAAACGAAATAGATTACTTGGGTTTTTTTTTCACATCTTAAAATTTCCTTAAAAATCAAAGATTTTTTTTTAATCGGTGACACATCACCTCTCTAGCATAAAAAGTACTACAAAACTTCTCAGAAGGGACAATATTTTTTTAAGCCACTGGTCCTATCACTTAAGGATGATTATACTATGGAAACTGCTACGCAAAAAAAATCATTTGAATTCTACTGGTCAAGATAAGTGTGCGAGGAGGGTAGGGGAATAAATTCTTTCTTTCCCTTCTAACAAAAATACAACAAAAAAAAAATCAGCAGTTATGAGGGGCTTAAACATACATACACACACACACAAACGAAATAGATTACTTGGGTTCTTTTTTTTTTTCTCTCTACATTTTAGATATCCTTAATCTAAAAAAATTTTTTTTTTTATATTCGAGTGCAGGTGGGTGGGGAATGTGTATTCCTACCTTTGTAGATTTCTTCCTTTTCCATCTTTTTCTTTTTCTTTTTCTTTGTTTCTTTCGTTTTCTTTTTCCTTCTTTTCTTTTCTCGTTGCTCGCAGGGTCCTTATTGCATTTTTTCTTCTTTCTTCTTCGTCCGCTCGCTTCCCGACTCCTTCATCCCTCGATTCATTCCTATTTTTTTTCATCAGGTTTTTTTTTTCATCCTGGTCAACGGTGCCATTTGTAAACGTTACCCCCTCTCGCCCCCACACACGTTAACTTTCTTCTAACCATGTCACTTCTTAGCCGGCCGGTGATCAACTAGTGGTTCGAGGGGGCAACGCACATTTCTTTACCACCACAAGAATACGATCGAGGGAGACAGGAGAAAACAAACAGACGAACAAACACGAACAAACTTGGGGTTAACCAAGAGCAGAGGAAGGTATGCAACACTACATGCATGTGCATTCCTGATAGCAGATATGGACTAACGCTAGCGTGGGTTACTAGCGAAAATTCCACAATGCTACTGGAATCAGACATCTTGAGACTCTTCTTTACCGGACCCTATCTTGTCTCCTCGCCTCTCTGCTCGGTGTCTGGTGTTGACTGCCCCTCCGTGGTCTCCAGCCGCAACTGCCTCCTCTCCTGTCCAGCCACCAACGCCTCTCTGCTCTCCTGCCACCAACTGCCTCTCCTGGGTCGTGTCGTCAACTCTCATTCGCCTCCCCGTACCACTTCCGGGTACGGCGAGATTTCATGTCCAAGAATCCTTTGTCTGGTTTCGCGCCAAAACAGACTCGTCTGCTTTGGCGGCCTACCCACATAGTGCTACATTACTACAATGTCACAGTTCAGCTCTTTAACCATTAAACAGTGGAGACTCCTCGTCGCTCTGTTGACTTCACATTGCCTAAATGAAACTAATTAAGTATTTTAAAAACACTGAATTTATATGGCACAGAACCACCTGCGTGGGGCATCAAGTAAAGATCGAACTTATAACAGGAATCAATGATCTGACTTATTAATCACCTCTCTCTTTATAAGCGGTGATTTGTTAAGCAATGTGAAAGAATGATGCAACATAATCTTCCTACTTCTATTACCTTCTCTTTGGTCTTGAGCCGATCTAAGTAAATGTTAAAAAGCAGACATGTACATTACATCAACTGGTAAGTTAATTTCGCAAGCCTTTGTTAGTGATTTCCATTAGCATTGTATGATCACCATGATTGTGATTAAAGATTTCTAGATATTTTAATTTATCTATAGAAAATGTAACTAACAGCTCACAAACAAGTTTCGCAAGCCATTATTAGTGAGCCTAATTATTTCACAGTGCTAAACTCTACAAGCCGTATAATGTGTGAAGTTGAGCCTAATAAATATCAACTTATTAAAAAGTTGATCTTTTAAGAAAAATCGAAAGGAATAACTTAAAAGATCTTACAGTATTTACAAGACAATCAATCAATCAATCAATCAATATATATATATATATATATATATATATATATATATATATATATACATTTATAGATATACTTTAATATATATAAATTATATATATGTATATATATATTGTCATCCACAGACAGACTATTTCGTTGTATCACAAGTCTTTAGTGTAGCTAGAAAGGTAGGAAGCTTGAAGATTGGATCGAAACCCGCCCAACTTTGACATTAGACTTAGTATCAGACCGCTCGGACAACAAGTGTACCACGTCAGCTAAGGAATTATAAGGTATTAAGTAAGAACAGCAGCAGTGTTCGTTTGCTTACATTTTATACCTTACCGGATACCAGAGAGTTCAATTCGTTCGAAGAGCTTTGCATTATGCGAGCGCCAGCCATAAATTCCTTTGCCAGAGTATATATATATATATATATATATATATATATATATATATAAAGCAAAAAAAGTATTGATTAAAAAAACACGAAAAAGTCCACATTGAAAAAACAAAAAGTCTAAAATAAACCATAAAAAGTATACACAAAACCCACCAAAAGTCTTCATTAACACACACACACACACACACACACACACACACAAAGTCAAATAAAAAAAAATCAACACGCAAAAAGTCTATATAAAAAAACACAAAAACGTCTCCATTTCAAAAAGCAAAAAATGTCGACATTTTTAATAAAACATAAAAAGTCTACATAAGAATGCAATATGTCTACATTACAAAAAGAAAAACACATGCGCGTGCACACACACACACACACACACACACACACACACACACACACACACACACACACACACACACACACACACACAGAGAAACTCTAAAAAGAAACAAAAATAAGCATAAAAGTCTGCTTTACAAAAAAAGGAGAAAAAGTCTACATTCAAAAAACAACATAAAACATTCTACATAAAAAATCACATTGATCATTATAAAATGACACAAAAATGTCTCTCTAAAAACATAAAAAGTCCACATAAAGCATAAAAAGGTACATTTAAAAACTCGAAAGTTTACATTAACAAAACAAAAGTGGACGCGAAAAAGATCTTCCTAAGAAGTCACATTAAAAACATAAAAATGTCTACCTTAAAAAAACGAAAAAGGCCAAAATATCATTTCCATGTCTTGTAATATCGTTTCCACCTTGGTAGGTATTCACAATGTTTGGATGGATATTCCCACTGACCTTTGTCATGTGTCTTTTGAGATAGTCGATAACATTCTGGAAATTTAAAACTAAAGTCTTTATTTAGTCGACAGATTGAGGTTCTAATTCCGCTAGTCATTCATCTCCTTGGTTATATAGGCCTTTTGATGTCGCTCTTGTCTGTATACGCTGAATTTGAGACTAGGGATTGAACACACAGCCCCCGAGTAGAATCCAACGAAGAGTGCTTAAATAACACTTGTATTCTCTCATGGCGCAATTCAAATATATTTTTATGAACATTTTCTTTTTTTCTCACTGAAACTTAAGTCTAATGTTCTCTCCACAAATATCGGCTCCCATATGGTGTTCATCTTTCTGCTTGGTCTATTTTGAAGATCACTCGTGCCTAGAATGTGCACTGATTCCATTAGTCCTCTGATCTTTCAGTGCTGTTCTTTGTCTCTTATTTGAACCTTATTCTTTACATGTCGATGACCTTCATTTTCCTCCCATACATGATCAGTAACGACGAGAACAGCAGTAGGAGACATGTAACTGATATAGATAAAACACCCCAAAAATGTTGTCAGCAGCAGAAAAGCACATTAACTAAAGTTATTCTGGCACATGGAAACATTAATTGAGAGCCCGATTAGAATCAAAATCATTACAATATTTATGGTCTGGTAGATGAACATGTTAATCATTGTTTTACGGTGAAGTATTCTTTAATAAAACTCAAGGCCATTATTTTAGAGCACTTGACGTTCCAGCGCAGTTGAGTAATACTGTGAGACTAGCTTGTTAACCATACCGTGATTTTTGATACCTCTGTAGTTTTTTCGTAACACTCGCATTATTATATTAGTCAATTTGAGGCGTAACGGTTATATTCGTTGGAAATTAATAGAGGTGCCCGTGGTGTAATGGTTATCGTCGATTTCGTGGGAAATGGACACGGCGACACGAGTTCAAATCCTGGACGAGACTGATTGCATTTCACATTGCACTAATACCCTTGGGAAAGGTATGAATCCAGTTATTCTCCCTGCAGCTTTGGATAAATAGTAGGACAGACAAGGTTCTTCAGCCTTGGTGAGGCAACTCGTCTAGGAGAAGGAAAACTCTGAATTCAATTCTGTTAAACTTTGCTTAAAAATTGATCTTGTGTCATATCCTGCCCGAGCGGAGGGGTTGGGTAAATAGGATTATGTCTATGTTATAAACTATCGCCGATGCAGTCAGCTCCGGTAGTTGTCCTATTCTATTTAAGGTTTTATCGTTGATAACTATGCAGTTTTTTTTTCTTAACACTCGCATTACTATATAAGTAAATTTGAGGCGTAACGGTTATATTCGTTGAATATTTAATCGGTGACATGAGTTCAAATATTCACGGAGGCTGTTAGCGTTACACTTTATACTAATGCCTTTAAAAAGGCACGAATCCATCTGTTTTCCCTCCAGCCATTTATTGGCCAATATTTTGTCTATATTTGTCTACGGGAAGGTAATCTCTGACTTTAAATCAGTTTTACTAAAAAAATAACCAAACGTCACATCCTTTCAGAGGTGAAAGAGTTAAGAAAATGCATATTTGTCAATTTAATAAATCAACATATCTATCATGGTGAGGGGAATCCCTGTGGCGTAGTGGCTAAAGTGTGGGATTGCAGCCTCGAAGTATGTGAGTTCGAACTATTATATTTACTTTTGGACTAATATCTTTGAGAAATGTATAATTCCGCTTTCTCCCAACTATGGTTTAGATAGTATCACTGATGTTTTTCTACAAGGGTAGATATGGCTTTGAATAACCCACGAAAGTTGAAGGGCGATTTAGCAAGGAGCCAAACCAAACAAAACAACACTGTGATAAGAAGACTGTGCAGCACCAGTATCCCAAAGAAGGGAATCTACTCTACCAGATTATCTGACTGACAAGTCTTGTTGCTTGACAAACTTACTAAACAGTGTGGTAGTATAGGTATCCATTACCAATCGCTGGTATGTGTATATTTATATATTGTCGAATTTACGATAGGCTCCCTCGGCAAATAAGATAATCGCAAATAATCAGCTTTCAATTCAGACAAACTCTTTCCCGATTTTGGCTCAAATACTTCACTTCTTGATCTTTGACTCATATCAAATTAAATCAATTTAGAAATCAAATAATGATCTTACTGTTAATTGAACAGCTCAGATTGTTTAGATGAAGAAATCGGTTGGTAAACTTTTATAGCAGAAGCGTTTACTTTCTTGTATAAAAGGTAACTGGTTTAGATCAAGTTTCTTTTATCTGAATTGATCAAGAGGTGATGAAGTTCCAACTAAGATTTGAGGAATTTTTATCAACCTCTTGAAAAGACTTTCAAAAGAAGTAGACTAAACTTAAGAAAACCCACTTAATTCTTGAACATTCTTAAAGATATTTACGTTTTTATTTATGTGAACGATTTTGAGATGATTTAAAGATCACATTTCATCGAGGCTGCTTTTCTGAATCTAATTTTTGTCAATACTATGTTAAGTTCTTCTTCCATAAACTGTCTTAGTTTAATGTCTAGTTGGCCATTAGTAACTTTTTTGACACGTTTATCAGTGATTTAGGAGAGTTTCCAAGAAGATTCTTGAAACCAATTCAGTATTCTTTCTTTTTGGCTAGCTGCTTTTAGTTTTTCTCTTCCTTCTGGTCACTTCATTTACTGTCTTTCATGCAATTCGTGATGGTCTATCTACCGAAATTTTGATTTTATCGAATTGTTAAGTGGTTGTATCAATACTACTGCATCACATGGACGCAAACAAAACGTTCGGAGAAAACGCTAGATAAGAACAACACAAAAACGCTGCGTGTTGTATTGAACAAATCCTGGAAGCAACACCCCACAAATCTGTAACAGTACAGTCATTTATCTCTCCTCTCACAAACCAACCAAGCTGAACAAGACATATGGGACATAGCTGGAGAAGCAAGTACGAACTCATAAGTGAAATTCTTCTATGGACCCTTACACATGGACATGCCAGAGTTGGCCGACCAGGAAGAACTTATTTATATCAGTTTAGTTTGAAAGACATCCCCGAAGCGATGGATTATACGGATAGAGAGAGAGAGAGAGAGAGAGAGAGAGAGAGAGAGAGAGAGACTGTAAGGAAAATCCGTCCCGTCAGCACGATTTGATGATGATGATGATAAAAGACATTATTTATTTTTCTAGACGGCTCCCGTATAGTAATTGATTACAATTTACCTTTACAAATTCATTCGATTATCAGGCAATCAGAAATTAATTATCAGAAAAAAAAAAACTCCGAAATCATTTCGTCTGGCTCAAACGAAATAATTTCAGAGTTTTTTTTTTCTGAAGTGTGAGGGTTAACAAGCTATTCAATAAAAACACAATGCGTATTTATTTTGTCGATCATTTAAGCAGTTCAATATAAGTTATAGTAAACAAATTAGTTTAGCAGACCATTACAACTTTATTTAACTCGATCCTAATTGCTGTATGACAGTTTTAGCCTTATGACATGCTTAGCTTCGTAAATAACTCCACATTTGTATATGTTCGATATATACTTAATTACAATTATAATATGGAGACGTATATGAATGAAAAATTATTCATAGACTTATTTATTTTTCTCTAACATTGTTTAAAAAAGGGTTCATTCAGCTTTTTGAGAACTTGTATTTAAACTATTCTAAATCTAATCTCTTTCTCCCCATTTATATATATATATATATATATATATATATATATGTGTGTGTGTGTGTGTGTGTGTGTGTGTATTACTCGGTCCAGTTAAACCGGAGTTGGGAGGAATTCCATCAGGACAAAAAACCATTCAACAGTGAACATTTAAATTTTCCTGCTAAAGAGCTCAATGTAACAGACATTACAGAGTAATAATTTCTTTAAGAAAAGTAAAGTATATATACATATATGAACACTAAAAAGCAGAAACATATCATTAAGAAATTCAGCTGTCAGCAAAGATGGCTGGGCTGAGTTCTTTTGATACCGTATTACCCCGTTCAACAATGTTCGTCCTAAAAAACAAACAAACGACGTAACCAACACACAAAAAACAACCAAAAACGAATGGGTGGCTGAATTAGGCAGACGCATGAAGAGATTGATAAATATTTTTGTTTCTGAGTACAATGTTCACGCATGAATAATATGGTAGATTAGGATAATGATTATCATCGTGGTAAATAAGATTGGCGACCCGTGTTCAAATCCAAGTCGAAGCTGTTTGAGATTCACTTCACGCTAATGTCTTTGAGAAAGGATTGAATGTATGTTTTCCTTTCCCGAGACATAAGTAATTAGTTGGACTGATTGGGTTCTTAATTATTGGTAAATCTAGCAGTTTATGAGAAGGAAAACTTTGAATTCAAACCAGTCATAGACCACTTCAAATTGACGTGTCACATCCTGCTCGTGATGGAGGGTTTGGGTATTCCTAAAAGTAACGTTGGTGACCTTTGTCGAGGGTGACCTGAAGGTTCCCTTTTCAATAGCTACTACCCCGAGGTGTATGATAGGGCGTTACTCCTTTCCATTTTACCGTTGATCCACACCTTATAATGCTAAGTATTTAGCAAGGAGGCATCAAGTACCATTTGTTGCGTCTCCCGGGCCATTGGCAAACGCTCTAACCGGTAAATACATAGTAGACTAAAATCTCCCCTCTTATTCATAGGACACTTTCTATATGAAGAATCTTATGTCAACCTGCTTAGAGTTGTACGTGCACATCTACCTTCCAACTGTGTCTATCCATCATGCATCATATATAATAATGATGATAATAAAGAAAACAAAAAGTTAGAAAAATGCTTACGTACGGCTATGGTGCCTTAATATTCTTCAAAGTTCTCTTTGAACCTCACGCATTTTTCCTTACAGTGGTTTCCTTGCATTCTCCTTAATCCACGGAGAGAAATCAATCTTTCAACTCAACGGTGGTTTAATCTTTGAGAAAAGACAGAAGTCACAGTCTGTATCAGGGGGTTAGGTGTAGATGACATGGGTGATGCGATGTATTTTTAAAAATTAGTTAATTAAAAAAATAAACGTGAAAAATGTACACACACATTCTCGTGATTAATACTACGGCCACACAGTACACAATACTTACTCTATGGCATCTTATTGCCAACCAAAATACTTCACAGGAGTGTATCTAATTATGCATGTGTAGTTACGTCCTCTTCGTCTAGTATTCATCACTAGAAAGGTCTTTCCCTCCACCCACGAAGATTGCGTTCATTTCCTTCAAAAAAGTTCACTTACATATTATTCTTCGTCGAGTGTAACTCTGGCTAAATCAGACCCACTTATCAACGATAAAAAAAAAAAATCAAACGACATTTCCCGTTATGTGTGCATCACCAAAATCTTTGAATTGCTTTCATCGGTCTTAGAATTCGAGCTCGGTAATTGGATAGCGTTTATTAATAAATCCTAATTGTTCTGATGCCTATACAGATAGTTCAATCAAAATTCCGCTTTGTCGCCGGGACTTGCAATATCTTGGCTTAGTCGGCTGGGGCTGCAGAATACACTGACATCTTCTCTGCTGTGGGGTAAGACTCCCTCAACGAGTGTCCAAGATATGACACTAAAAATCTGATGGAGAGGCTCCTGTAAGGCAAGAGCTTTGGTAAATGTCCCCCTTCATTGCCATCGCTCCCAGGTCCACTCTGGCTCGGAGAGGTAGTATCTGACAGGGTCCTATCGATAGGTCAAATAGAACTAAACTGTGTACTTATGCTAAACTGAATTGCTTAAAGTAGAACTGTGTTTTGACATTGAAACTGTACTTATGCTAAAATGAATTATTTGAAATATAAATGTGTTTTGTCATAAAAACTCTGTACTTATGCTAAATTGAATTGTTGGAAATAGATCTGTTTTTACATTTAACTGTGCTTAAACAAATGACTGATGTTTAATTGAATTGTTAGTGATCGCAATACTTAGAACCATTTAACTTTGTTGACTAAACTGAATGGTTTTAAATAGGACTGTTTTTGAAATTTAAACTGTGTACTTATGACCGCAGTTTAAATAGAAATGTTTATATGTATGGAAATGGATTTGGCATTAAATAGTCTGCAATGGTTGATATGCCATAAAACCAAACCAACTATATATTCTACAGAAGGGTAAGACGCAATCTAAAAAGGCTGTTCTAAAGATGACACTAAGTTGCATCTGATGGTGAGGCTCCAGTTCTGAAGCAAAACCTACAATACCTACAGAAATAACAGCTATACTCCACAAAGAAAGAATGAAATAAAAACTTCTGCTTGAAATTACCCAAAGGTTGATATGCCTTAAAATCAAACCAGTGAACCAATTCTAAAAATCTTGGAAGTGTTGTGTAATCGGCATTACCATTACTCCCGGGAGCACTCTTAGTTGGAGTGGTAGCACTTATTAGGTTCTTAACTCTGGGGCAAAAAAGATATGTTTAAAAATGATTAGTATTGAATAGGAATACAAATTATCATTATTATTAAATAGGAATAACTACATAGAGCAATATATATATAGAGAGAGCAATAATATTCTTTATGGATTATTAGTATTAAATCGGAATACTTGAAACTATTCAACTTTGTGCAAATTATTTCTATAAGAATACTTAATATCATAAAACTGAGTGCAAACAAAGTAAATAGCAATAGTTACTTGAAAGCATATAATAATATATAAATTATCTGTATCACATAGGAACACTTGAAACAATACAAGTATATGCAAATTATTTATATAAGATAGAAATAGTCGGTTTGGTTTAATGGCATATCAATTAAGCCTAGTAGAAAAATAGTTGTGGTACTATTAAATTCATAGCTGAGAGGATAAGCGGGTTCATGCCTTTTCCAAGACTATTAATCCAAAAATAAACGTATCCGCATGAGTGGAGTTCAAAATCATTTCTACAATGTCGTCGTTTATTTTTCTTTTTAAAGTAGAAGAATTATATTGTGAATTGAATTACCATGACCAGAAAATTTGGCGAACACCTGTTTCAACCTAATTAGGTCTCATCGGCAGTGTATACCGTGATCTCCACCACTAGAGATCAAACCAGCGGCCACAGAGCCGACACTCTACGGCTGAGCCAACAGTTCATATTAATTTGGCGTCACTTGTGTGCGATATGATTTGATGGCTCAGTTGTAGAGTTTCGGCTCTGCAATCTGGTCGCTGTTTCCGTATGTCATGCATAGGTATTCGCCAAATTTTCTGGTCATGGTCATTCAATTCCCAATACAATGTCGTCGCCCAGTAGTTTAACTCTTACGCCACAGGTATTCCCTGAGGAGTATTTAATATTATAAGTGTGACCAAACAAGTAATGAGAGCTAATTGAATGAAATTTTTCAAAATGCAATAGTTATAGTTCCAATTAAGCACTTTGAAATCAATCAAATGTCGACATTAAATAACCAGTAAGTAGTTGATATGCCGTTAAACAAATAAACTAACCGAAACCTTACTCAGCTATTCTTTGTTAAATGAGCTTTGCTCTTCAATCTACTTTAAATATTTATATAAGTGAATATGTTTATGTGTAATATCTAAAATGGGCCGTACAGTACGATCGGTCAACGTCCAACTCCTCACCTCATTTCAGTTCATTCTTCATTTCAATTCACTTCTTCTCCGATCGATCGTCTTGTCGCTTCGATCACTCTGATGTGCTCTTTCGTGTTGCCATATTTGTTTAGTTCATTGATGAGGAATGACATCGTGACCACAACTTAATGTGTACATTTTTATTCCTAGACGACTTTTAATCAATAACCGCTTGACCTAAACGTAGAATCAGTGAGAGTAAACTTGAGTATTTACCCTCTCGCATTGAGATTCTCTCACTGGCTTCCTTATTTCTAACTTTAGAAACATTCTGGTCATCTGACTGAAAGTATCCAATGAGAGCAGTGGTCTCAGATTGATTTCAAGTTCAACAGTTGTCCATCATCCTGGTTGACACGGTTATATTTTTCCGCTCAGGACTCAACTTGCACATTACACTTCATGACAAAAATACATTTCATCAATCTATATTGTAACAAAGATCCTACGCGTTGCTTGTTCACTATTTCACTGAAGTTCTCGAATCCATTTATAGCACCGTTTGTTAAACATCTTGCGCAGACAAAATGGATTTTTGCTTGGCTCTCACTTACGAGGGAAGGAAGAAAGTAAAAATGAAGAAAAATTTATTTCCCACAATTTTTAGTTGTTTTTAAAGGTTTCCCATTCCGTTTCTTTGAACTCTACTGGTTACAACGGCAATTTCATGCATCCATAACATTTGAACCAGACATGCAGGACACTGCTGGAGAAGAAGGGACGAACTCATAAGAGATGTACTCTTATGGACCCCCACAAATGGCCGTGCAAAAGTAGGAGGACCAGCACGAACATACATTCAGCAGCTATGTGAGGATACGGGATGTTGTCCTGAAGACCTGCCTAGGGCGATGAACGATAGGGAGGAGTGGCGAGAGAGGGCCAGGGATATCCGTGCTACCAGCACGACATGATGATGATGATGATGAATATTAGGTGGAGGTAAACATTTTGACTCCAGAGCTGAGATGTCTAAGAAGTATATATATATATATATATATGTGTGTGTGTGTGTGCGCGCGCGCGTGTGTGTGTGTGTGTGGTGCATTCAATAAGATTCCAGACTTTTTGTACAGGCATTTAAAATTGTCACCGACTCTTGAAAATTCAGTATGTTATTGCTATACATCTTATGAGATCACTGACCAATTTTTATAATTTCAGGTTCAAATGAACAGCGACAGAAGCAATTGGAATACACCCTACTAAAGCCTCATTGTCACAGCTGGTGAATTTCAACGTGACTTGAGGATACTTTAGAAGAACGATATGCCATAAAATTCTGTTTTAAACTTGGAAAAATGTCACAGAAACGTATGGAATACTTTAAACTGTTTTTGGAGCATCTTGCATGAATCGAGCATCAGTTTCTGAGTGGCATAAGAGATTCAAGGAACGCAGGGAGACTGTGAAGGATGATGAGAGGTGTGGGAGGAGTAAGGAAGTCAATACACCAGAGTTGATTGGCCAAAGGGTTAGGGTTACTGTTTAGAGGTTTTAAGGGAGGTCAGGAAGATCTTCCGTTGGAAGAGGCCAGCACTCTTCAAATCGGGTCAGTGACATTTCCACCAGGATAATGCACCAGTCCCCGAACTCCATCCTTGTCACAGACTATTTGACCAAGATGGGCATCAAGATAGTTTCTCACCTTCCCTATAGTTCAGACCTTGCTCCCTGTGACTTTTGGTTATTCCCCCGAGCTCAGAGGCTGTCGTTATGAGACAATTGAGGAGATGAAAGAGGCTGTGACGAAGGTCATTGACACGCTCACACAAGGGGACTTCCATGGGGCCTTCCAGAAGTTATTGGAACGGTATAACAAGTGCATTGCAGCCGGAGGGGATTACTTCGAAGGGGAATAGAGTTTCATGTGTGTACTATCAATAAAAGTGCTCATACGAAAAAATTCTGGAAACTTGTTAACGATCCTCGTATATATATATATATATATATATATATTCTTTGATTAAAAATGAAAAGAAAACACATTATGGTCCAAATATATGACAACTGAAAGCAAATAGAATAACACCAGACTCTAATACTTGGATTATAATGCCATATTCCATTTGGACGGGCCACTGTGTGTGTGTGTTAGAGAGGATCTATTTATGGATGTGGACGGTTTACTATCTGATTCGTGAGCAACTGGACCGGTCGCTGGAAAAATTACTTGTCAACAGACTTGTGAAATAAGAACAAATAGTAATCTAAAAAAAAAATGAATGGTAAATGTCTTAGATATGTCATCTATATGAATTAATGATTGTTCTTTTTTAATTTTTGTTTATTCTTTTTGTTTATTTCTGGTGTTTATTTATTTTTTTCTCACATTTTCCCACCAGGTCTTTTATATCCTTCCTTCTTTCTCTTGCATTCACAATACTTCTCCTTTTCTAGATTCTCTTTCTTTGTCATTTTTTGTCAACTCCCTCTTTATCTTGCCTTCTCCCTTTCATCGCTCATTTCTTTCGTCTCTCTTTCGTACTTTCTTTTGGTTTCTTTTATTCTCTTACTCTCTTCATCTCTCACCAACTTTGAATGGATAGTACGTGCGTGCACACACACACACACACATACACACGCACGCGCGCGCACGCGTGTGTGTGTGCATGCACGTACTCTTCTCTGGCGTATCTGTCGTTTCGTTCATTCTATCTATCTATCTATCTATCACATTCATCCCCTTCTTCCTCCACCTCTTTTTTTTCGAACATTCCCTCTGTCGATACTAGATTTCTTTTTCTCTTTTATAACCATTTTTCCTCCTCTTTCTCTTCTTTATAGCTTTCCACATTTTTTTTGCATTATCGGTGGGGCTTATAATTCGCTAGAAGGTGCCCGTGGTGTAATTGTTATCGTCGTAGGAAATGAACACGGCGACACGAGTTCAAATCCTGGACGAGGCTGTTTGCATTTCACATTGCACTAATACCCTTTGGAAAGGTATGAATCCAATTATTCTCCCTCCAGCTATGGGTAAATAGTAGGACAGACTAGGCTCTTCAGCCTTGGTTAGGCAACTAGTCTAGGAGAAGGAAAACTCTGAATTCAAACCTGTTAAACTCCGCTTAAAAATTTGATCTTGTGTCATATCCTGCCCGAGCGGAGGGGTTGGTAAATAGGATAATTTGCTGACCGTATTCCCTGCACAGAGGTCGGCTCCCCACCAAGGAAAGGGGTGTCCTGTGTATGACACTAAACTGCATCCGATGGTGAGGCGGATATATGTCCCCTGGCAAAGTTGGAAATGTACTGGACTGCGACATCGTAGTGAGTTCGAATTCCTTTCGCGCTATTACGTTCATTTTCAAAATCGAAATCGATGGTGAGGTTCCGATTCTGGAGATCAAGAAATGTCGAGTACCTCTTCATTTCCATCGATTAAAAATGATAATCACATTCTACAAGACCGTGTAAAAGATATCTTAAGAAACAACAGAAAAATGGAGATATGAATGTACAATGGACGTAATTCTCTAACCTCTAGAAAGGTTGACATGCCGTTAAAACCAACCAACCAACCGACCAACCAACTGATCAATCAACTTTCTTCATTTTTTCTTTTCTACGTCTCTTTTCCTTTGTATTTATCACCTCCAGCTCTTTCCGCTTTCTCTTCTCCATGTCATTCGACTCTTTCTGTCTCCGTCTCTCTTTGCCTTACCCTTTCCATAATTCTCTTTTTATCTTTCTTTCTATTTCTTTTTTCCTTCACTTTTTCCAAAACACATTTCATAATTAATCTTCTTTTACCACATTTCTCCTTTTCCATTACTATCTATCACTTTCTGTCCACTCCCCTTTCAATTTATTCACCTTTTTGTCTATTTCCATTCTGTTCCATTCAGACCTTCAATAAAAACATTTTGATATCTTTGGAGACTGAATAGATTTACTAAGAGTGAACTCACCAAGCATTTTGGAGAGTGAAGACATTTTCATATTACTTACAAAATTCAATTTATTATTTCTATAACAATAAAAATAGATTCCCCAGGTTCATATTTTTCAAGACATTTCTGATCATTTTCAATTTTTTTCTCAAACGTACCAAATTAGTTCTAATAATTTGAACATAAAATCATCAACAGAAAAAAAAAGCAAAGCAAACAGACAACCCCCCCAAAAGGAAACAAACTACGAATTATTATTCACCCTTTTCCGTGAATGTCCGTGTTCTTATGAACTTTCATATTGAATTCACTTTCTGATTAGCACACGTTACTTACATTAAGCTAATCACAGTTTATTAACAAGAAGAATTGATTAAATCTTTTTTTATGGCAGTTGCTAATAAAAATATTTCGAGGAACTCTTGTTAATTAATTGGCTCGCATTGGTTAAGGACATTTAAGGCATCACTATCGTCATGAAAATCTGTTTTACAGTGGAATCTTGTAAATAGAATACGCTGACTGCATCTCTGCAGAGGGGTAAGATCCCCAACGAGTGTCCTGATATATGACACTGATGGTGAGGCTGCAGTCTTGGAGCTTTGGAGAAGGTGAAGTACCTCTACAATGTCATTACTCCGAGGTCTACTCTGATATAGATTGTAAGTACCAATTAGGATCCCAGTTATGTGTCTTAAAAAATATGTAATCATTTTATTAGCTTGAAACTACTTAAATTTGGGCAAACAAATTATTGATGTTAAATTGAATCATAAATATTACGTAGCAAGTCGTGGAATCACTTGATGATGTGAAAACGAATGATCTCTGGCTCGTTTAAAAATATTACCTAAAAATTATTCGTTTACAAATCGTATATATCTAATACATATCTATTTACATGATATGGCATTAATAAGCTATTATGATCGATATGCCATAAAACCCAACCAACCAACCTACCATTTGAGAGAAGAATGGAAAATACCTTTTAAAGGAAATTATTATTGTTTTTTGGTGGTTTTTCTGCTGAGATGTGTTTGGTTGGGTCGAGGGAAATGATAAAAACATGAAGTCTAAAAATGTTGTTATATATATATGTGTGTGTGTGTGCGTGTGTGTGTGTGTATGTGTGTGTGTGTGTGTGTGTTTAAAAAACAAGAAATTTAGTTTTCGTTTTTTAAACAAAAAAAAATATATACATATATATATTGTTCTGCGGGTATATTTTGTATTAAATAGCCGTGCATTGAACACTCGTTCGGACATTCACAGTCTTCATTTATTTGATATATATATATATATATATATATATATATATATATATATGGTGGAACGATAAAATTGTCGCCCTAGAAAAGACGACATGATTCCATTTCCGTTTAATGAAAACCGGTTTTCTTTTTTTTGTTGCAGACCATCTGCTAGTTGGCCAGTTGTGTACAAATCCCAAGAGCGATAGGACCCTTCTATCTTGTCTTAAAGTGACACCATGTTCAACGAGCGAGATCGGAGTTGCGCCGCTGTACAACTTATGCTCTCCATATCCAAGTTATGACAACAGGATCCAAGTTATGACAACAGGATCCAAGTTATGACAACGCTGGATTGTCATGAAAAAGAGGGACGTGCCCAGGGTGATGAAAACAGTTTCCGGCAACGGTTATGGTCTTTGGTGTGGTTTCAAGTGAGGGCCACATCATGCCACCTCACATCTTCGAAGTTGGCTTGAAAGTCAACACCAAAGTGTACCTGGATGTGGTGAAGAGTGTGGTCATCCCCTGATGCAATCAGGTGGCCGGTGGCAGGCCCTGGATGTGGCAGCAGGACTCGGCGCCGGTCCACAAGTCCCAAGAGACCCAGGCTTGGCTTGAGAAGGAGTGCTACGACTTTGTACCCTTCTCTCACTGACCCCCGCTCTTCCCCTGAACTGAAACTGCTGGACTACTTCGTTTGGTCATTCGTCGAGAACATCACAAACATGACCTCACACACACACACACACACACACACACACACATATATATATAATTGAAGTTAGAAATTAACGTCAAAAGTGTTGTTTATATGTAAAATATTTACCGTACCCAATGCAGAAAAATGCCGAGCAATATCACAATATATTTTAAGTGAATAATGATATAAAAAAGAATTTCGGACGTGTTAACTTATAGTTTACTTAGGGATCGAAAGCGAGAAACTCTGAGTCGTGAGTGTGATCTTGTTTTATATATTATTTTATACTTGTAATTGTTGTAGAAAAATTGAATGAGAGAGCGCCCTTCATGCTTTTATGTACAAATCCGAAATTTTTTAAAGATTGGCGACGATTGAAATATACAAGTAAAACATAATTTAGAATCTATAGTTTCAATTTCAAAGATTATAAATTGTTAGTTTATGTACATTATAAACAGCACAGAAAGATTGTTGACTTTAGGATTATTTCTGATCATAACACTATCAAACAAATACCTTGTTTTTTTAACTTATCTCCTTCTTTAGGTAAATTCTTTCTAAATAGTTTCAATATTCCTGATTTGAATTACTTATTCATTAATAAATAATCAATTCAAGTTACATTCAATAATTTCGTTATGATTGCTACAAAAAATATTTTCTAAACTAAATCTTAAATTGCAAGCCACAAACATATCATTTTATTTAACATAGAAATACAAATGATAAAAATAATAAAAAATGAAAATTAAAAATAAATAAATTTAAGAAATACTAACATAAACAGTATTGTTTAAAATTTGAAAAATCATAATTCTTTAATATGTTTAAAGAATGTTTGAATCTCTAACAAAGATGTTACCCTTAAATGTGTTTAAAGAATGTTTAAATATCTAACGAAGACGTTACCCTTAAATGTGTTTACAGAATGTTTAAATATCTAACGAACACGTTACCCTTAAATATGTTTAAAGAATGTTTAAATCTCTAACAAAGACGTTACCCTTTTTGAAAGGAAAAAATAATTGGGGCAAGATACTGACATCAATCTTTATTTAAATGGAACGCTACTAATGTTAAAAGAATGCACAAAATTTTTCATTTATTCTATTTCATTTTTTCATTTGAAAATATTTTTCAGATGAAGTATTTAACAATTGTCATATGCTCCAAAAATGGTTTATTAAAACAAAGCAAAAATAAAATCAAAAAACGAAGCAACAACAACAACAACACAAACAAAAAAACCGTAACGGTACGTTGGAAACATTATCATGTATAAAAAAAATATTCCAAGAATATTTTGTAATTTCTCATTTCAAAATCACACACACACAGACACACACATACACACACACACACACACACACACACACACACATATATATATATATATATATATATATACCTCATCTTGACAGAGGATTAACGATTCGACCACCTAGATTGCTACTTATACATCCTGATTAATAACTAATTGAACTAGGGAAAATATACAAGGTGCATAAGATAAGGTTGTAAGATATCTGTATGTTACTGGATTATAGTGACATATGCTAGTACAACACTCTTTGGGTGTACATAGCTATAGCCCAGGAGTAAGCATTGCCAGATAACAGATAAATGTGCAAACTGCAGCTTTTATTTCAGAAACCTTTTCTTACACCTTTCCTGTTAAAGGATACCTACAAGTTAACGTAGATTTGATGCAGGATCTTCCTTCTCCAGTTTTGATTTTGGAGTTAACTTCTCCGAGAAGGGTTGCCTTCACCACGGCTTCATCACCTGACCGGAGTCTCTTCGACTTATATATATATATATATATATATTTACCAACACCTCCGCTCGGGCAGGATATGACACAAGGTCACTTTTTAAGCGGAGTTTAACAGGTTTTAATTCAGAGTTTTTCCTTCTCCTAGACTAGTTGCCTCACCAAGGCTGAAGAACCTTGTCTGTCCTACAGTTTACCCATAGCTGGAGGGAGAATAATTGGATTCATACCTTTCCCAAGGGTATTAGTGCTATGTGAAATGCAATCATTCTCGTCCAGGATTTGAACTCCTGATGCCGTGTCCATTTCCCGTGACGATAACCATTGCACCACGGGCACCTCATATATATATATATATATATGTGTGTGTGTGTGTGTGTGTGTGTGTGATATATGGTTCTCTTGGTAGTATCAAATGAAGCTAATCCGATAAACGCCAAATATATTTAAGAGCTCACTGATGATTGACCTCACAATAAGTGCATACTTTTTTTATGCTAATGTATTATATATCAGGTAAATAAATCAAATCTTCTTTATCTTTTTTAAAATAGATTTATCAATGATTAACTTTAAATAAGTTTTGATTTTTTAACCAACTTCTCAAACTAAAAAGTAGTGAACACACATAAGAACACCTGCGTGTTTCTTGACTTCTTCGTTTAGTTTTGAACGTCTCGATATGATCTAAAGATCCTGACTCTTTGTCGGACACCTACTTAAGAGCTATTGATTACAAGTTCTCTTTGGAAACTAATTTGCAGAGTAAGTTCGATGCAATAAAAATGGTCCGTATGTCAACAATTGCTCTCTATATATTACGTATTACGACGCAATGTTAATGTACAGGGTTGTAGAATATGATGATTGCGTTTTGCCTCTTTGCCAAGATGAAAGAACTTGATTAATTTGAAAATCAGTTAAGAAAATGTAAATCTTGAGCAGGGCTCGAAAACTATTCGCTGGCAAAGTAGCAATCCAAGCAACAACAATTTCTTTAATATGAGCATTCCACTGCGGAAAATTTGTTAGAAAATTAGACTTGTAGACTTGGATTGGTTTGGTTTTAAGGCATATAAACTATTGTCGGTTATTAATGCCAAATCCATTTTTATACATATAAACAGTTGTATTTCAAACAATTCAGTTTAGCATAAGTACACAGTTTCAATGTCAAAAACAGTCCTATTTCAAGCAATTCAGTTTTGCATCAGTACACAGTTTAGTCCTATTTGATTCATAGATGGGACCCTATCAGGTGCTACCACTCCGGGCCAGAGAGGACCTGGAAGCGATGGCAATGAAGGGGTACTCTGCATCCCCCAAAGCTCCAACATTACAGGAACTGCACCATCAGATTATTTAGTTTTATAATCAGGACACTCGTTGGTGGGGGTCTTACCCCTCTACAGAGGTGTAGTTGGTGTATTCTACATGCCCAGGCAACTGGGCAAACTATTGGGTTGTTTGAACAATAAGGATTCATGTTACATTTAATCGTGCCATAAGATTATTATTTCCAAACATGCCAATATCATCCCTATAATGAGTATGATCCTTACTGGGTGCCCATTACATGGAACTAGTATAAATATAGCATATAATTTAGATACTTAATCGGAAAATAATAATTAGCAAGTAAGCCCCAGGAGGTCATTATAACTGTAATAAGTTCAATCTTTACAGGTTGCCCCACATTTTGGCAAGGTAGCAAGATATTACAATTCTTCACCGTAGAAAAAGTGTTAGCAAGCCTGTCTGTTACTAATGTATTGAGTTTAGTTTCCCTGTGTACCCTGTATTTGAGGCTTAATGCCATATTAAATTATCAGTTTCCTTACCATTGACCATTGGTGAGTGCTAATGTTACTGTGTGTTCTAATTTTGTCATCAACAATATTGTCTTTATTATCACCTTGGGCCAGGCATAAGATTATCAAATTATAATTTCGCTAATTTTCAGTATGTGAACATGTGATTATTGGTATCAAAATAAGACATCAAGTAATCGACGAAGCTGTTTGAAGATCAGTAATCTAAGTAAGAAAGGTGTCGAGTTGAAGCCATCGTTAAATCCAAAATGCTGTTTGATGAAAAAAGAAATGGGTTAAGTTAGGACATTTGGCTTAATAGCAAATCAATCCTTGTTGTTTATTTAATGCTAAATCCAGTTTATATATATATATATATATATATATATATATATATATATATATATATATATATATATACGTGTTTGTGTATGTGTTTGTGTGTGTGTGTGTTAAATATAATACAGTGGTCCTCAGCTACAGCTTTCTTGCAACTTGAAGTTAAAATAGCGTTGGGTATTTGTTTGCCACGAGAGCAATTTGAAGAATACGGGCAAGTCAATCATATAGCCGATATATCGGATCGGGCCTTTCCGATCACCTATCTGGTCCAGTAAGGGACAAAGCAAAATGATGCAAGTCAAGTGACCAGTTCGGATGCCGGGTCACGGATTACTCAGCCCCAAGGATCCCGTCTTCCTACATTACGTGTCACCACTCACGATCAACAAGTAGCCTCATTGGGATGTCTTATCTTTCTTCAGGGGTACAGTCGGTAGGTTGGAAAGAAAAGGGAATATTGATTTGTATATGTGAGTGGAAAAAGTATCAAGTATCAGAGAATAAGACGAGTATGTTACGCCAAAGTTCCGAGAAAGGAGATGGTACATATTTTTTAATCAGTATTCAAACTTCAATCGTTTACCAGGTTTTAATCATGTGTTCTAAGTCCCGCTGTCTGTAAAATACCTTCGATCACAGTTGGACTCCAGTTGGTTACTATTTTACGGCATAAAAACCTTTATGGTTTATTTAATACTAAATATATATAATTTGTAAGCGAATAGTTTGTTGGTAACTTTATTTTTAAACGAGTTGTTTGAGCTCAGTTATTAGCATACAGTTAAATGATTTCTAGTATTCCTATTTAACACTAATAATTCTATTCGATATCAATCATTTAGCCTATATCTATTGCATTTGTGTTCATATAGGCGTTTGGTTAAAATGCTTCTAAATAATACAAAAATCTTCAGGAGGTTGTAGGTTCAATCCTGACCAAAGGTAAATAACTATAAATACTTACTTTAACTTGATACTTGTACCCAGTTATGATTAACGACCTTTGACCCAAAGAGTAGAGTGTTTGCCGATGATCCGAGAGACCGGGTTTCAATACCAGGTCGAGTCATACCAAAGACTAAAAAAGGTGGTATTTGATGCCACCTTGGTTAACGCTCAGCATTAAAAGCTACGGATCTGGGGTAAAGTGGAGGAATCCAGGGAAAGGAGTAGCGCCCTTTCCTAGATCTCAGTGTAGTAGCTATTGAAAGGGGAGCCTTTGTGTCTCTCTTGACTGCAGTCGCCAACTTTTACCTCCGAAGATTAAATACAGGGTTCTGTTCAAACTATCGTGTAGGCTCCCATGACATGGAATATCTGAAGAAGTCCGAAGAATGCACCAGCCGAAATGTTGTGAATATTACAATGAAGATGAATATAATAGTCTAAATAATTTGAATGATAAAAGTAACAATTCTTGTATTCCTTTTGTGCCCGTTTGCTCCATTCATTTATATGAGTTACTGTTTAATACCGTCATCACATAACCTACTCCTTTTATTCTTCAGAGTATTATCAATTTTTGCTTTGATATAATTATTTCTAATTGCATCATATTCTGCTTCCATGAAAAGAAAAAAATTCTCTCTTCATGATTCCCTCTTTTTAGCTCTATCCAGATTATCTCGTATGCGATTTCCCAAGTTTGTCGCTTGAAGTATACATACAGTTGGTTTTCTTCCCATTTTTGTTTTCTAGATTTTTGATTACAATTTTTCTGTTTGTTACTACCTTGTTTAGAATTGACAAAAACAGACCACTTGTCTCTTGAAATTTAGCCTTCATGTTAGTGACCATCTCAAGTGGATTATGGTCCTAAAACCCAAAGTATTGAGAGAACATAATTACTAGCACTAAAATTTTTTTAAAAAGGACATTGTTGATCAAACGATATAGACCATTCCATGAGATTGAAAAACGTACAAGAACTCTTCAGAGGCACCCCATGAAAACGAAAAGCAAAAAAAAAAAAAACCCAACGAAAATACGTTCGATATATTTACTAATGTTAGTAATAAAGGCACGAGTTTTGATTAATTTGCTGTTATCGCTATTAAATAGAAATAAATTCTCTTTTAAAACGATCAATTATCACGAGAAATTGTGCCACAAAAGATACTTTAAAAAGAAATTGATTAACTTCTTTTTATGAGTTTTATATTCATGCATACTAAAAAGTATTCTTACTTATGTTAGCCAAGATATGTCATTTGAGAACTACTAAAAAAACGACTTCCTACCATAAAACGCAACAAAATCCAGATAAAAAAATAAAAAATAAAAAATCTAAAAAAACACAAAAAAAACCCATAAAAAATGCATTATCTCTGCATTCTGTACTTAAGAACAGATTGCATAGATAATCCATTTTTTTGAAAACTAACATGGTTTGAAGACACTAATTGCAAATTCCTATTCAAAGCTTGTTATTTTGTTATTTGTTCCTTTGCAATTATTTTTCTACTCTTAGAATTATTAAGCTACGTTCTCTTAAACTGTAGATAATTCATTTTTCCGGATTGTTATAAGAAATTATTAAAAAAAAAGACATCCACTTTTCTACGTTGGTTACTGATAAGCGCATCATCTCGCATTGGCAAAAAAAAAAAAGAGAGAAAAATAATTTCGTATTATGTTATTAATTATTGCTCAAACTATCTGATCATAACTACTTCAACATGTCTCAACACACATTTTATTATCGTAATTATATATAATAATAATACTTATACATAATCATAATATATATATGTATATATATATATATATATATATATATTTATATTTATATATATATGCAAATGTGTGAATGTATTTGTATGTGTGTGTGCGTGTGTGTTTGTGTTTGTGCTTTTTACTTGTATTTATACATGTATGTATTATTGTATTACTAATACCCATGCATATATGTACCAATGTGTAAGTTGATTACAGTTGATCAGGTGCATTCTAATATTAAATTCTATCAAGTAATTTCGACTTCAGAAAGGGACATCTTACATACATCCATGTATAAAAATACACACCCACACAAGCACAGGTATGCTGGATAGTTGGTTTATGATTGATAAATCCTTGAGCGTTATTTAATGCAGAATCCTGTTATATATATATATATATATATATATATATATATATATATATATATATATGTGTGTGTGTGTGTGTGTGTGTGTGTGTGTGTGTGTGATTTGTAAGCGGATAGTTTTAAACCAATGGGCAGAGCCTATCTATTTGAACACGGTTGAATGGTTTCAAGTATTGTTATTTTATATTCGTTTTTCTATTTATCAAGTTGTTCCTATGTAATATAAATAATTTGCTTGATGCGATATGGTTTCAAATACCTAATAATGATAAACATTAGTAAATGTTAGTTGTCTGAATTTCCGAGGTGAAGCTTGATGATTTCTATCATTCAGGGTTTCCAGACTATTGCCTTCATCTTTATGGTTATATTCACAACGTTTCGGCCCATGTGTACTCCTACCTTCTTCAGTTGTTTCTTGGCGAACTCGGGAGCTTACACGAGAATACGAACCACTTCCTTTATTTAATCCGCGTGGGTCGCTTGCTCTGATTCCGTTAACCATAACTAGTATAAGTGTTAAGTATTCCTGTATTGTTACTCGTCAGCAGTAATTATAATCGCTTAAAAGCTTAGGGAACCAGAAAAGTTCCTTTTCGCGTTTAGATAGGACCCTAACAGGTTCAGCCAATCCGGGCCAGAGTCTACCAGTCTGATAATAAAGGGGTACTCCACATTCCCTAAAACTTCTGGACTGTTTAATATCCTACTCAGAACACACTTTGTGGGCATGTCTTACCCCTCTGCAGAGGAGCAGTCGGTGTATTCCATAGACCTAGCCGACAGGACAGCCGCATCAGAGTGGACCTGAGATTAATGGCAATGAAAGAGTACTCCCCATTCCCCAAAACTCTGGAGCCTCACCATCAGTTGCGGTTGAATGTTTTATCGAAGACACTCGTTGGGGGATGGGGTCTTACACTTCTGCAGAGGTGCAGTCGGCATATTTTACAGCCCCAGCCGACAGGGTGAGGGCTTATATGCGTGTGCGTGTATGTGTGTTTTTGTGTGTGTGAGTGAATGCACGTTGTAGAAATAATATGTGAGTGTGCGATTACTGGAGGTTCTACGGAATATATGCATAATAATTTCGCGAATGTAAACTGTAAATAATGTTCTGAGATGAATTGTTGATTTCTATTTCCATTCTATAAATTTGAGAAATGAATAACACACAAAATGTAAAGAAATACGAAATGATGAATCGTTGCATCAACAAATAAATGAACAAACAAATAAATAATCAGGAAGTGAAAAATTGAGGATATGGTTTTGTGAAGTAAGTAACTTGGTTTAGTTGGTAGATATATTTAGATTATTTTTGAGAAAAATTAAGCTAATATTAAGGTGGCTATTTTGATTTTACAATTAGGCTGATTATACCGGTTCCCAAGACGGTATATTTTGATAATAGTATCGTTGGTGAGAATAACTATAAAAATTATCAACAAAACAATGATTTATTAAAAAAAAAAAAGTTATCTAAAAAATTATTATATATATATATATATATATAAATCGGCGACCGTAGTCGAGGGCGACTCGAAGGTTTTTCCACAGAATCTTATATACACACACACACACACACACACACACACACACACATATATATATATATATATATATATAGGTATATAACGATCCTGCTGTAATGGGTATCCTCGCAGGAAATGAATGAACTCGACAACCCGAGTTCTAATCCTGGACAAGGCATATTTTCATTTACACACCGCTAATACCCGTGGGAAAGTTTCGAATCTAATTATTTTCCTTTCAGTTATGGGTAAATAGAAGGGCAGACAAGGATCTTTAACCTTGGTATGGCCACCTAACCCGTCTAGATGAAGGAAATTTCCGAATTCAAACCTGTTAACCTCCGCTTAAATATGATCTTGTATCACTTCCTAAGTCATACCGAGGGGTGAGTTATATATATATATATATATATATATATTAATTAGGATGAACGCATAGGGTAGTTACCAAGAACCATTGACTCAGTATCTACGTTCCTGGAAAGATGCTGAGTACTCACCATTTATAGATATAGAAAACTATATATTAAAATTATAGCCTCAAGTAACTATTCGTAACGCAAATAATTCTCACAATGTTATAAAGTTTCAAGTATTCCTATTTAATACTAATAACTTTCAGAAAATGTTTTTAACTCACAGATGGGATGATGACAGGTACACCGCTCCATGTGGACTTTGGCAACGAATATTTGACTCAACACTTCACAAATCTCTAGAATTGGAACCTCACCATCAGGTAAAGTTTACCTGTCATACTCAAGACCAGCATTTTTAGAGGGGTCTTGCCGCTCTGCAATGGATCCAGTCGATGTATTCTAAGCCTTAACGACAGTTCAAAGTCTACTTGGACTATCCACCGTCTCTTGGAGAAGATTATTTGTAGTCCTTATTCTTTTAAATTAATTTTCGACAATTTTTTCCCTTGGCGGTTTTCTAAATTAAAATCTGGAATCAATTGATGAAATTATGTTTAGCAGCATTTTAATTGCTGTTATTAGATTTTTGAGCTTCATTTCTTAACGCCATATTATTCTGTAATTTTACCGATTGCATTCTATCTTCAAATGCTTTTTTTCTTCATGAAAAAAAGCAACTTGAACAGTTCCTCACGAGCCTAATAAACACTAAAATTCTTTCGTGACCAAATAATAGTCTCTGGCTGATCACCTTCAATCGGTTCAATCATCTTCTCCGTTCGATTTAATCGATTTTTATTTTTATACATTTTTGCGATTTTAAAATTACAGTTAATAAATTTCATCACTGAGACCTTATGAAATAGTATAACGCAATTAATTCAAACTTCTTTTGAAGCTCTTTGAATTTTCGATGAAGTCTCTAATTGCGATTGGCTCGGCCCATTTCGAGATTGTCAAATCATCTGACTATCGGTTCTATATTTTACCAATTTGGATTAATTAGTCGTTGAAATTTAGGAAAGATGATTTCATACGCCGAGCAGCTAGGTTTCTAAACACCGTGAAATGAAACAGAAGAGAAGGATGTCTCATTCACATATTGACAGGTGACAGGAAAAACCATGAGGTTTATATCTAAAATTAAAAAAAAAGCCAAAATCAGAATTAATTGGCAATTTTAAGTCTCTCCTCAAGTTGCGTTGATTGGCGTGACAGAGAGGTTGTGCCGAATATAAATATATACTTATCTAACACCTTCCGCTACGGACAGGAAGTGACAGTTTTTAAGCAGAGTGGTTTGAATTCAAAGTGTTTTCTTCTCTTAGACAGGTTGGTTTACCAAGGTTTGAGAAACAAGTCTGCACTACTTTTTATTCATATCTAGGTGGGGTTGGACAAGAAATATCATCATTATAATCATCATCATCATGTCGTGCCACTAGCACGGATATCCCTGACCCTCTCTCACCACTTCTCCCTATCGTTCATCGCCTCTGACAGGTCTTCTGGGTTACATCCCGTATCCTCACATAGCTGCTGAATGTATGTTCGAGCTGGTGGTCCTGCTTTTGCCCGGCCATATGTGGGAGTCCATAGGAGTACATCACTTATGAGCTCGTCCCTGCTTCCCCAGCAGTGTCCTGTATGTCTGGTTCGTCTAACTTGGATAGTTTTTGTGATGGGGGGCAGGTAGCCGTATAGTTGGTGCCTTGTGGGGTGTTGCCGCCAGGACTTGTTCAATATTGCTCGCAGCTTTCTTGTATAATTGCCGTCTAGCTTCTTCTCCAGCCGTTTAGTTAGTGTCCAAGTAGTGTATTTATACAGCAGTATCGATACGACCGCTGCCTGGAAGAAACATGTTTCATTTTATCGGTCAGGTTTGATTTCCATATGATCGATAGGCTATCGATAGCTGTCCATGCCTTCGTTAGCCGCGTGTCGATGTCCTTTACGGTTGATGAGACGCTGCTTCCTAGGTAAGTGAATTTGTCTACTAGTTTCAGAGAGGTTCCGACTAGTATGGTGATGTCGTCTGTTTGATTATAGCACATATATTCCGTTTTGTGTGCATTGACATGGAGGCCAATGCTTGCGGTGGCTCGTTCCAAACTATGCAGTAGTGTTTCGGCTTGGTTGGGTGTATTTGCCAGTATCGCTATGTCATCGGCATAGTCGGCGCCGGTAATTGTTTTTGCGGGGTTCCTTCTGCTTCTTTTCTTTGTCAGCCCGAAGCTGTTTTCTCTGATTTTATCAATCGATGTTCTAAGCACGTAATCTAGACAGATGATAAAGAGGCTGGACGTGAGTTTTGTGACTTAACGCTCAGGGTCGTCAGTTTGATCGGGGAACTACTGCTTCTCATCTATAAGAGTGGCTTCTATGGGTGAGAATAAAAACAGCCATCGAAAGATAACCACGACCCACACTCAAAGAACATACAAGAAATGTATTAGTGCAAAATGTAACTCAAACAGCCTCGTTCAGGAACTGAACTCGAGCCGTTGGTTCTACTTTCTACAGCTATAACCGTTACACAAAGTATACTTCTTATGTCTAAATTTCACAGATGAAGTCTGTTATTTTTATCATTTAGAATATTCCGACTATTGTCTTCATGTTCGTTGTTAAACTCACAATGTTTCGGTCGATATGTCCCTCGGTCTGCTTTAGATGAAATATTAAGCTATAGTAAGTAATCTGTGTTATCTTACTTGTAGATGGGATTGAACCTGCGGCTCCAGAGGATTTCACCTAGTTGTCGGTAGTACTTCTGCGAGAAATCATCTGGAGGCTGCAGGTTCAATCCCAACTACAGGTAAGAATAACAAGGAATAATTTAACACTTGTACCCGCCCATGGTTAACGGAATTAGAACAATCTACCACCGAGATTTAATAAAGGCTTCTGTGTAGACTCCCGAATTCGAAATGTTATACTTAAAGAAGACCGAAGCGTAGTGAGCATAACAGTGAAATCCGAATATTCTAAGAGATAAAAAATAAGCATACCTCATTGGACTATGCCTAGGCTTGCAGGTTTGGTTAAGTGGTGAGTTGAAGATCCAGACATACCAAGGAGATAATTTGAGGCCACAGTCCCAACGGAGCAGTCGGAGACAAGAGGGTCTGACAAAGAGAAAGCATTGCCGAAAGAATAAATATAAAATACGTCGGAATTGAAACTTGCATATCACTTTTACAGCGACATCTGCAAAAATATCAACGATCCAGTGTTTAGAACTAGTTGATGTGTTTATTTTCATCTTATCAACCAACCATAATCAGTTTGTAATAAGCCGTCGTTGCATAACAGGAATACTTTACATACGGTTTTATTATGCTTTACAAACAATTCTACACACGTGAGCGGTCATTAGTCTTTAAATCACAATGTGATTAACTGATTACCACAAGTTTTGAATCAATTATGACGATTAATTGTCGTTAGTTTTCAATCGACAATGTTGTTAATTGATGAGTTAATTGATACTTATTTCCAAACAACAATATCATAAACTGATAAATTGATTTTCGTAAGATTTTAATCTACAATGTCTTTGACTGGTTGATTGATTGTCTCTAGTTTTCATTCTACAATATCGTTAACTGATTGGTCATTTGTCTCCAATCTTTAATGTAGTTAACGGATAGCTTGTTTTTCGTAAGTCTTCAATCGACATTGTCGTTGACATTGTCGTTGACTGATTGGTTGATTGTCACTATTTTTCATTCTACAATATCGTTAACTGATTGGTCATTTGTCTCCAATCTTTAATGTAGTTAACGGATAGCTTGTTTTTCGTAAGTCTTCAATCGACATTGTCGTTGACATTGTCGTTGACTGATTGGTTAATTGTCACTATTTTTCATTCTACAATATCGTTAACTGATTGGTCATTTGTCTCCAATCTTTAATGTCGTTAACTGACAGGTTGATTTTTTTAAGTCTTCAATCTACATTGTCGTTGACTGGTTGGCTGATTGTCGTTAGTCTCCAATGTCGCTAACTTATTGTTTGATTAATGCTAGGTTTCATTTTACAATGTCATTTACTGATTGGTTGATTGTCAGTAGTTTTCAATTTAAAATGTTAATTGTCACTAGTTTTTGATTTAATTTAATACTAATTCGCATTTAAATGTTTGCGACAGATAGAGAGATAGAATGAAATGAATTGATAATTTCAACAGTATGATTTAGTTTGTTTGAATAAGTGAAAGTTTAGTTTATTGTGTAATTAGACCAACAGGTTTGATCTCCGGAACAAACATGTTTTGGTAAGTGAGTGTGAAGCAAGAACTTGAAAGTGAAATTGATTTTGGTGGGAAGTTGATAGAATAAAACAGAGAAAATAATGGGTTGATTTATGATTGGATGTCTGGTCAGTGACTGTTTAATAGTATCGCGGGATTCAAAACAGAAGGCGTATTTTTTTGGTTTGTTAAAGAGTTGATATTAGGAGGAAAAAAAGAAAAGAAAAGAGAACAAGCTTATTTGTGCTATCATAATGAAGATGGTCTGGGAACTATGTGCTCTCTTTAATGACAGAATCAAAACTTTAATAAATGTGAATATCTTAGATAATGAACTTGATTATATCAACTTTTTTCGTTACTTTGACAGGAGTGATGATTGACAACTTTAGATTACAATCCAATTGCCCAGTCGGTTTGGTGGGCTGTTGAATACACCGATTACACCTCTGCATTGGCATAAGCCCCCCACGACCACCATCAACGGGTGTCCTGTGGCCCAGTCGGCTGGGGCTGTTGAATGCTCTAACTGCTTCTTTGCATTTGGGTAAGACCTCTCCCTCAACGAGTGTCCTGTGGCCCAGTCGGCTAGGGCTGTTGAATACACTGACTGCTACTCGGCATTGGGGTAAGACCCCTTCCCCAACGAAAGTCTTTGCCCCAGTCGGTTGGGGGTTGTAGAATACATTGGCTGCTACTCTGCATTGGGGTAAGACTCCCTTGGCGAGTGTCCTGAATATGAAACTAAACAATCTGATGGTGAGGTTCCAGTAATGCTGGAGCTTTGGGGAAGACGGAGTACCCCTTCATTACCATCGCTCCAAGGTTCACTCTGGCCCGGAGTGGTAGCACCTGATAGGGTCCTATCTATGGGTCAAAACTTCGTACTGATGCTAAACTGGATTGCTTGAAATAGAACTATTTTGTATGGTAATCTGAATTGTTTTAAATAAATCCCTGTTTGATATTGAAACTCTACTTACGCTAATCTGAATTGTTTGAAAAAGAACTGTTTGACGTTTAACTGTGTTTAAACAAAAACTATACTTTTACTAAACTGAATTGTTTGAATTAGAACTGTTTGACTAAACTGAATAGCTTGAAATAGAAATATTTTTGATAATGAAACTGTGTATTCATGCTAAACTGATTTGTTTGAAATAGAACTGTTTTTGTATAAAAATGGATTTGGCATTAAACAACCTAGAAGGGTTGATATGCCATTAAACCCAAACAAACATAGTGCTATCCAAGCGCTAGCAAGCCTCGCTAACTACATCACATTTGTGTAATAACACATCCTCGAAACTTCCTTATTTATTCTCCCACCCATACTACCGCCAAACTTATCATTTTATTTTTTGTTGAACAGAATCTACTTTTATAGGCAAAAATGATTACATAGAGAAAAGTATTTTTTTAAACTGTCAATACCGAATAATATTTGCTGGTTTTAGACATTGCAATTTTCGACAAAGCAGAAGAAAATACTTGCACTGGATTTCTTTATAATTTCGTGATTTTGTAGTTTTGCTGATTAAATTTAAGGAACGGTAATTTTTTTTTTTTTTTAGTGGAAAACAAGAAAACAACAACAAACAAACATATTGGCTTATCTTATGGCGTTTCTCCGGAAAATTTGTGATAACTTTTTTTTTGTTAGTCAATCATGATCTGAAGATAGATTCTTTTTTATTTTTCAATTTGGAAACTTAAAATGCTAAAGATGTCACGATATTTACGCTTAATAAAAAAAAAACTCATGAAGAAAAAGACTCACAGAAACTATCCCCGGAAAAACTATCAAAAATAAATCTTTTCTTCGCTTGAAACTACTTATTTCTTTAGAATGGATCATCAGTAACAGACAGTCAATAATAATAGGAAGTAAACAATATATTAAAACGAAAACATTTGTATTGTGTTATATTATTGTTTGCCTTGTTATTTCTGCTCCAACCGTGCACACAGTTGTTTATTTACGAACAAAATGTATTAAAAGTCAATACTATATAAATATACGTCTTCCGAATATATATACATGAACGTTGACTGAATTGTATACATGAACGTCTACTGCGATTTTAAGTATATACGGAACTTTATGTAAGTGCTAAACCCATCAGAGAGAACCTTGTTACGTATGCATAAATATACTTTCTCTTACTGTAGATTTAATCCACAGTAAGACGCTGTTGAATTAGCTTGTGTTATGCATGGCCGCTTTTTGTTTACCTTTATTTTCTTCTATTTTTTGTTTTTCGAAATCATCACATCACACAAATCTCTCAATTTCCGTAACGTCGCAGAAATGATTCCTCGTTTTCAGTTTTTATCCATCACCAAAAAAGGGGTTGAACACGGTGGACGAAATCTAAGTAAAATCCGATGGAGACGCTAAAGTCAATGAGAAACGAAAATTATCAGGACTGTTTTGAAAAGTACAAATGAATGTTTGAATTCCCCAAATTATTGCGTTGAGAGAATCAACTCACGTTATTTTCTGTTAATATTAAATGATGGGTATTTTTTTCGAGATCGATCACGTTCACACACACACACACACACACACACACACACACACACACACACACACACACACACACACACAATATATATATATACATACATATATATATATATATATATATATATATATATATATATATATATATATATATATATATATGACACAGTTCGTATCTTCTGTGACAAGTAGATTTTGGTTTGGCTCAAGAAAGTGTCCTCAAACCGAAACACGTTACACGAATTTTCCGTATTATCTTTCTTATCACATGACACCTGAATTCATTCTAAACTTCTCTCTTCCTCTCTCTTTTTCTCTTACACACACATACATACACAAACAATATATATATATATATATATATATATATATATATATATATATATATATATACACTTATGTATGTATGTATGTTAAAATATAAACTTGAAAACCCTAAATTAATGCTAAAATTGCTTACACGCACCTGTGCGGGGAGAGAGAGAGAGAGAGAGAGAGAGAGAGAGAGAGAGAGAGAGTGTGTGTGTTGTCTCATTGAAAAAATGGGAAAATCTAAAATCATATTTTCTTTTTTCTGTCTATGCAATCGCATCAAACTGAACAGATGTCAAACCCTAATCCCCTAAAATTATATTTTCTCTTTGAAAATCTTTAGCCATTCTTCCCTGAAAAGTTTCCAGCGTAGAATAGATTGATCATGGTAATAAAAATTCCTGAAATGTTAGCAGTTAATGTTTTGCAATTAACACGAGTTTCCCAAAATTTAAAAAAAAGTGGGGGGAAAAAGAAGAAAAAGTCAAATCTTGTTGTTTATAAATTATGATCAGGTCACAGAAAATGTGAGATGCTAATCAAAAAGTCTATTCAACATGAAAATTTATAAGAATTCGAACACTTAGGGAAAATAGTGAATGATAATTCATTATTTATGTTTTTCTGTTTTCATATTCAAAGGTCAAAATGATATTTCTAATTTGGAAGCTTTGAATAAACATTGGAAATAATCAGAAAAGTGTAAGTAAAAGACTATAAACTCTGAACCCATGAAACTCTTGTGGTTGTCAAAGACAGAAACAATCGATTTTAAGTTGGTAATATTCAATCAAAATGTTTTCCCTCAACAAAATATGGCAGATTTCTTTATGCGTGATTTGGATGAAAAGAAAACAGGAAAAGGCATAAAGAAATTGAGAGGGAGTGAAAGAGATTGTTTGAAAGAGAGAGTGACGAAAAGAAAAACTTGGTAAAATTCAGTAGAAAAAGGAATGTTCTAAACAAGTGAGAAGAATAAGAAGTAAGATAGAAAAAAAAAAAAAAAAAAAGAAAAAGAAAGAGGAGTATGGTAAAGAAGAGAGAGAAAGAGAGAGAAACACTCACACTTATACATAGAGAGAGAGGAAGAGAGAGAAAGTGAGAGAGAGAGGGGGAAAGGGGTCAAAGAGAGGTAGATTGAGAAATGACTTTACAAGAAAAATTAAAAGAAGTTTATATAGATATATTTCAAAGAAAGATAGACAATGTAAAAAGTATGAGATTTCGGTTAGATTATTTGGTTTAATGGAAAATCAACCCTTGATAGTTATTTGATGCCAATTCCTCGTCATAGATATGATTTTTAAGTGAATGGTTTGTAGGTAACTTTTAAAACGAGTTCGAGTTCAAATATTTGCACATAGTTAAATGTATTGCTTTCTAACTCTAATTGTTCCAGTTGTACACAATTAAATGGCTTCAATTAATCTTTAATCGGAGTTTTTTTCATCGCTATGAAAAAAACCAGTTATTCATATTTTTGTATCACTTTCTATTGTTTTCAGATATACTTTATATATCTTTTAGACAGAGTTTAACAATCATGTTGTCAGTTTCAATATCCGTACTTTCTACATTATCGGATCTATTTATGGATAAGATTAATTCCTGGGCATTGTATTATTTATTTATTATTTTTGGTGATTTTATTCTTGATGTCGAGAGGTCTCTATCGAATTTGGCTGAGGGTAGTTTGAAGGTGATCCCTGGTCTTTCATTATTCACTTTGGTGTTTATATAGATTTTTCTAGATTGATCAATGGGAGCTTCTAGTTTTTGTTTGATTGGTTCTGGCTTTTTGTGAGACAAGATTTTTTTAGTCTGTCTTTGATAATTTTTTGGGTGAACGGATTGGAGATCTATATGACTTTTGTTTTAAAGGAGATGTTCTATATTTTGAAGGAGTGGTTTGTGTTTGAGCGGTCAGTTTTGTGAACGTTTTTTTTTTTTTCATTGGATTTCTCTTTAGTTGGGAGATTTTTTTAGTGGAGTTTGTGTTTCCCATTGAAATTTAATATATATGTATTTGTCTGAATTTCCTCTCCGCCTCTTTTGATGGTTATTCTTCAATAATCTGAGGCCCCTTTCTTTCTCAAGGCCGCTCTTATTTCTTGCGCCTTATAACTCCTTTGAGTTCTTAAGTCTCTCATGCGGGTACGTCATGCATTTTATTGGGTGCAACATTTTCATTTTTTGGATATTTTCGGCATATCTCTGGCAATCCACCGAAGGAGCAAATTTCCCTTTCCTTTTTTTTTTTTGACAGTCCAAGGAGTTACTCAAAGGGGAATAACCTCTTTTAAGAAAAGAGATGATTTGGCTAAGTTGGCCTCTTCTAAAGATTAAAGTACTTTGTAGCTTGGGAACTCTCCAGTATCATTCTCCGAACCAGAGTCAGATTTCGTTTTTTTTATTTGAAGAAGCCTTGAGTAGTGTTTGTTCTTTGTTGGTCCTGTGTTTCACGAAACCCAACAGAGTCCAATCTGAGTCAGGAATTTACCAAAGGGGAAACTTATTCGCCTTCGTTGTTGCGGATATACGCAACGAGTATGTTTGAGCTGGAAGCTGGATTTCGATCCCCTGCCAATTTAAGGCTTTCAGTGGACAATACTTATAGCCATGCAATTTAACCACACCTATAATATAAAAAAGGGTTGGGAGTTTGTAGCAAATGCAGATTGAAGAATACGGTTGGAACTAAACTTATAGATGCTAGGGTTTAATGAGATCAGCCGACTGATTGGATCTCTCCGACCGCCCGACTAGCCAGGTAAAAGCCAAAGTAGTGCGTTGTGAGTCACTTGACTACTCGTTTGATTGGTCAAGGACTACACCACCACAAGGATATCGTCTTTAAGTATTACGGGTCATCACCCACGACTAAGAGATAGCCTTGCTCGGAGGGTCTTGCCTGTTCACCGTGGCGTAGCCGGTGTATTCTATAGTCCCAACCGACAGAGTGGTATAAATGGGTGGGGGATAAAGGGGTTCATACCTTACCCAGCCAGAGCTCATTTATTTGCACACAGGAAAATGGTTTCAATTATTGCTATGCAATATTAATAAGTTTATTTAATATCAATTATTGGTTTGCACATAGTTGAATGATTTCAAGTATTCCTATCTAACGTTAATAGTTTTATTTGCACACAGTTAAATACTTTGTAGTATTGCTATGTAATACTAACAATTCTATTTGACACCAGTCATATTTTTTAAATAGTTAAAGGTGTATTTGATCTATAGATTGTACCCTAACAGGTATTACCACTCCACTCAGAGTGGACCCGGGAGTAATGGCAATTAAAGGGTATTTCACATCCTTAAGGCTCCAGGGCTGAAGCCCTACCATCAGATGTCATAATCAGGACACTCGTTCTGGAGGGGTCTTACCCCTCTGCAGAGATGCAGTCGGCGTATTCTTCAGCGCCAGTTGACTGGGGTTAAAAGGTAAATGAGTTGCGAGATATGGAGTGAATAGAAATAAATAAATAAAGAAAGAAAGAAAGAAATGGAAAGCTATATAGCTGAGTAATTGAGTATGTTAGGAAAAATAAGAAAGTAGCAAAAGTACAAGAAAAAGACCGAAAGCAAGACAAAGTGAGAAAAGCAGACAGAGACAGAGACAGAGGGAATGAGAGAGATGGGGGTTGCTAAAAAAAGGTGTGAAAAATTGAATGTTCCAGTAACCAAAGGAAAGAGAGAGAGAGAGATAGAGAGAGAGAGAGAGAGAGAGAGAACGAGAGAGAGAGAGAGAGAGAGAGAGGGGGGGGGAGAGAGAACGAGAGAGAGAGAGAGAGAGAGGCTGAAGAATAGAAAAGCAAAGAGAAGGAAGCAAGAAAAAAGCATTGCTGAGAAAGAAGAATTAAAGAGTAAATATAATGAAGACAATAGAAGATTTTGTTTGTTTGGTTTGTTTGTATGGCATATCAACCTTTGTAGGTTATTTAACGCCAAATCCATTTTTATGTAAATAATCTGTTCTATTGAAAACAGTTCAGTTTAGAATAAGTACACAGTTTAATTGTCAAAAACATTTCCATTTCAAACTATTTAAGTAGTTATATGTAATAATTCAGTTAAGTGTAAATACAGTTTTAATGTCGAAAAACAGTTCTATTTGAAATAATTCAGTTAAGCATAAGCACGCAGTTTAAGTGTAAGTACGGTTTAATTGTCAAAAACGTTTCTATTTTGAGCTATTCAGTTTACTCAATTCATTTTAGCATAAGTATGCTGTTAGTTCTATTTAACCCATAGATAGGGCCCTATCAGGTGCTACCAGTCCGGGCCAGAGTGGACCTGGGAGCGATGGCAATGAAGGGGTACTCCGCATTCCCCAAAGCTCCAGCACTGCTGGAACCTCACCATCAGATTGTTTAGTGTCATATCCAGGACACTCGTTAGGGGGGTCTTACCCCTCTGCAGAGGTGCAGTCAGTGTATTCTACAGCCCCAGCTGACTGGGCAAGACAATAGAAGAGGAGAGAGAACTTGAGAAATTAATGATAGAGAGATATAATGTGAAAAACCCGAGGAACAAAGTCTAAAAAACAAAAGAACAAAAAGCAAAACAAAGCAAAAGACATACAAAAAAACTCCAAAAATAAAAGGACCAAAAAAAAAAAAAAAAAGAACCCTAAGGGACCAAAGAAATAAATACCAAAAGTAAACTGGCCTTGAACCAATGAAGAACTCGAATAACTGACATAAATGAAATATAAACAAATCAATTTTCCTTAGATCACTGCTCGTTTTTATTTCTCGTGTGCGTCGATAAGCAATTTTTTCAATGACCAGTTCAGCTGCCCTCGAACCAAATAACAGGTACTCTGCCGTCCGCCTCTATAGTTAGTTCTTTTCTAACTTACTCAGTTTAACTGTCCTTACAGATGATTGGTTTTTGCTCGACATATGTTCAAACTAAAAACATAATTACTTTTCATTTTTAATGAAACGGTATTAGTCAACGAGTGGATTTACCTGCATAATGTTATGGAAATCGATGAAGTAGTATTAACTCAGATCTTTTCAAGCCTTTGAGAAAATTCAGAGAAAAAAGGGCATTAACTTTACAGAAATAAATATCGGACAACTTTAAACATTCATCTTTTTTTTCTTGACAGACAAAATACTTTATGTTTTTGTCTGGTTAGCGATTCTTAAGGTAATGTATCTCCATGCATAACTAATTGACTGGATTGATTAGAAACTTCTTTTTAGAATCTAATGTACTCTATGTTTAAAAAGTGGCTTGCCCCGTTGGTACTTATAATATGATGATTGTATCTCCTGAGAAAGGGTAACCCTCTACAAAAGGTGTGTCATGAATATGACATTAAACTGAATCTGGTTCGTAGTATTATTCGTTTGTTATATCTTCTTGAACATTCCCCAATTTTATTATTTTCCCTGATAAACATTTAAAATCTCAGATCAAACTTTAAAAGGGGATGGTAGGATTCCAGTTATGTAGATCTGCCAATAAAACCCAAGCCAGCTTGGACCGGGAGAATACCAGTAAAATTCCATCTAAGGGTCAAATAAATCTGTTTAAAAAATTAATCATATTCGACAGGATCGTGTGTGATATTACGACGAAAGTCCTGAACTGCGGCCTCGAAGTAAGCAATTTCGAACTCCAGTCGAGCTATTACGTTCACTTTCAAATTAATACCCCTAGGAAATATATTGAACCCCCTAATACCCACAGCTATGGGTTAAATAGTATCACAGACGTTTTTCTAGAAGGATGGCATTAAATAACCCAATAAGATTTATATGCCATTAAATAAGAAACCAAACCAAACCTTGGACCGTGCCCATAAAAATCTCTTAAGAAACATCTACACAAAAAATGTAAATATGAACGTATAATGAAGGCAATTACCTAGCTTCTGGGCTTAAAATAAGTCTAGACGAGTTGACATACCGTTAATATCAGTCAATCAATTACTAAAAAAGCAAACTAGGGAAAACAATCATATTTATTTTAGTTTCTTTTTCATTACCGCTCCTAAGACAGTGGTTTTACGGACATCGGCGCAGAGAGAAAATAAAAATCGGACAAATGAGGAGTGTATTTATATCGTCAAGTTTTGATCTACTGTCAGTATTAATACCATCATTGATCGGTTGAACAGCTGTCATAGTAAGACAGACTTCATAAGGTAAAAGGGAGGTGAGTTCGAGTCTCGCCAAAGACTGTTTCTTTGTTGCCGATCATAGCCCTTTGCTTCAGGAAGTAGAATGAAGGTTTGATAAGTCGTGATGAAAATAATGAATCAAAATGAATTAGATGGTAATTTCAGCCATTACTTATCAAGAAAATCAATTAAACATAGGTGATGTTTTATATTCAGACTATCAGAAAAATATTTTTTATAATCAGTTGACACACTGAATTTAAGTAGATATCTTTCAAAACCACATAAACAATTAATTCAATAGTTTAACGTTTTTTAAAAGCTAAGCGTCATTGAAGTGAGGAACTTTTAACACCGCTCTTAGTTCGAAGACAACAACACCCATATGTGATTCTTGTTCTTGATACTTGCCAAAGAAGGGTCAAAATACGAGGGTCATTCAATAAATAATGTGAATATTGCCTTTAGAATTGGCACTATGAAGCATTGTTTACAGTTTCAGCTTTTACAAGGAAATCAATCTAATTGACCCTTTCATGTCTTAGAAGATTGTGAGCATGACCTTCTTTACTGACTCCTGGGCCCGGAACTTTTCAGCACTCCACGCATAGTCATTTCAACTCAGGCTCGTGGTGGCAAATGCATATATAGCCCATTTGTAAATATATTTTGATTAGAATATGCTCCGCCATACAAATCCCATTTAATTCTATAAATTTCACTTAGTTTGTACTTTTTAGACAACGAAAATTTCATGACGGATCTTCGTTCAGGTATGGGACACCTCGTTTGATTTTTCGCCAAATAAAAAAAAATCCCGAAAACAAATATTTTTGTAAGATTAAACTAATTTTAGCTATAAACCAATTCCAAACATTGTGGAGTTTACATTAATAGAAGAAAATTATGAAAAAATATTTTCCTTTCAAAAAATCGCCTTATTTGCGTAATGACCTCGGTAATTTGAAATCGGAAGTAAAGACTATAGAAAGATATTTTTAGAATCTTTATATACGTTAATTTCCTAAAAAAAACCCAGAAAAGCTGAATAAAAAATCAATAAGATATTCTATGTCCTTTACGTTTAACAAGATTTGTTTGCACACAAATATATATATATATATATATATATATATATATATATATATATGTGTGTGTGTGTGTGTGTGTGTGTGTGTGTGTGTGTATGTTTTATTTTCATTTTATAACTATTTTTATAGCTCTGGCGGTGTAAAAAAATCATAATACAATTTGCAAATAGAAATATATATTACAAACCGATATCTGGAAAAAAGATTGTAAAAACAGAAAAGACTGAAAACATCCGTACCGATTGAAAATAATCGACTAGTCCGGCAATATCCTGCCAAAAGAAAAAAGAAAAAAAAAATACCGATATGTTAAGTTAATATGTTAAGTGCTCAATACAATAAGAGCAAAACTAGGATAACTATAAGAGCCAGAAACTTCCCACCTAGGTTTCATAGAACAGATCTTCAGTATAATTCTGACAAAAGAAGACATAATATACTATGCATTTATATTGCTCTTAAAAGAACATACGGCCTTATTAATACAGTTATATCTAAGGAACTCAATATGTTGCGTAGTATTGAATTTTAATATTGTTTTTATTACTTAAGTTGGCAACATTGGGCATGCCATTATAATTTAAGTTAACTCAATCAGAGATCCGAAATATTAAATACTTGCAGGCATAAAAAAGCCTGGCTCCTAGGCATGTAGAATGTGGGTTGTTTTTGTTTGTTCGTTTGTTTGTTTTAATGCTATTTTTTAATGCGCACTGGTGGCCCTATTTTAATAAAATGTCATTTGGGCCAATCCTCTTTTGCCAGAATTATCCTGAAGATCGGTAAGGTAAAGCCTGGGTTGGTAGTTTCTGGCTCTTTTTGGTATATATATATATATATATATATATATATATATATATATATATATATCAGCGTATATCAAAATTATTTTCTTTTTTACTAAGTTTTGTTTCGAAGCTTATTTCAATCATACATCTGTATAAGATTCGAGTCTCTTCGTTTTTCATTATCTTACTCCTTGCGAATTTTTTATATACATTTTAGATGGTGGTTTTTCAATGGAATCTGAGTGATAAAAAGTTTTCTCAGTTCTCCAAGATTCTTCCAAGCGTTCTTTTTGATCTTAAAAGTTCTGTGAATTGGATGGTCTCAATTTCTTCTCAAATCTCAAATTTCCCCAATTTTGTTTCCAAGCTTTTGGGAACTGTTCCAAGTACGCCGACTACAATAGGTATCACTGTCACTTTCATGCTCCATAGCGTTTTCAGCTGTCTGACAAAATCTAAGGTTTGGTTTGGTTTCTTTGTTTTAATAGTACATCAACTTTCGTGGATTATCTAATGCCAAAGTCGTCCTTGTAGAAAAATAGTTGTGGTACTCTTTAACCTCTAGATGGTGAGGGGATAAAGGAAATCTTACCTTTCCCCAAATATATAAGGTAGAAAGTGAACGTAATAGCGCGACTGGAGTTCTGCATCATGCTACTATGGTGTCACAGTTCGCAAATACACAAGGGTACTCCCGCAACAAGATCCGAGTTGTGTGACACGACGTGCGGTTAAATACTTAATTAATATGTAAAAATTAAAATTAATGAAATATAAGAAAATTAACATATATATCTCAAAAACAAAAAGATCCTTAAAATAAGTATCTTTTTGTTCAAGTCTTAAATTGACCTAAAAAGCTATTGATTGTTCCTAAAGGTCGGTTACGTGCGAGACAATTGTTTTTGATTTTAAAGGTCAGCAAATTTATTTAATTTTTAGGTTATCATTAAACGCCATCGATCATAATGATGAAACGGGTCATTTCGTGAAACATATTTTTGTAGCCCTTAAGATCTTAAAGATCAATGTCCAAAAAAACAAAAGATTTAATTTTACTCTATCCTAAATAAGAGTGAGCTGGGGATGGCTCATCCAGTCAGCTGAGGCTTAGAATTTTTAGTTCAACCCCATTGCTCTAAACCTGTTCATATAAGTCAAAGAATCTAAAAAGGGTTTTCCCTATACATGTAAGATATAATCCTGAACTAGGATTGGCTGACCAATGGGGATATGACTCCTAAATGTCTCTTATTGTACAATCAATCAGAAAACTTTTAGTTCAGATTTTGATCTATAAAAAATAGGATGGTAAAACAAATCAGAGAGGACGTAGAAAGAGACCAAGAAGAAACTCAAGACTGCCAAAGAAGCATCCCTTCCATTCTAGACCTGAGGCACTCCGAACAACCCTCAGACTTTACAAAAATTCAAAGTCCCAGACTTAAGAGAAAATAGTGTCTTACTAACTGTACCTCATCATCACTCTTCCTCTCTCAATATTCTTTCTTCTTATTTTTGCCAGAAAGCAAACATTGTTATTTATTGTCTCACAAAAGTGTTTCAGTAAAAAAACATTTTTGTTATTTGTTAACAACGGGTATTCTCTATTCTTTGAGTTGTTAGATAATGTAGCCACTCATATTACCTGGCTGTCAGAAGAAGATCCAGCAGAATTGTGTCAGCACCCTTCATGGATCTTTCAAATACAGTGTGGGTACGGAAGGAATTGACAGTCGGAAGCAAATGTGGTAGTCACGATCACAAGAGCCACAACAAGTATTGTGACTAGTAGTCACACCACATTGGACTCCGTGACTAGCATAGGACCACAGTAGTAATTTAATAAGGTTTTTGCTTAGATGTGGTACAAGACCTTATAAATGGAGCTCTCAGTGAGACACGAACTCACTAGTGAAGGTTTACTAGTCTACCTTGTTAACCATTAAAACACTGGAGACGCTCAATTTCCAAAGCTTTTTGCTTAAATGTAGTATAAGGCTGTATGAATGGGGCACCCAATGAGACTCGAACTCATTCGTGAAGTTTTGCTAGTCTAACTTGCTCACCATTACATTACCCGAGGCGACCGAAGCAAGATCCAAGGATTTGTTCATCTTTTACTTCCTTTTAATTTTCATTCTGTGGTCCGCTGGAAAATCAAGACATCAAGTTAATCTTCTTGTAATTAACATTAGGTCTTGTTTTCTGGAATTGGTTGATTCGTTTGGATCTTTAAAGCCCTGAAAATTGTATGCGTTTCATTTTCTATTAAAGAACTTGGCTTGTTGATATAACATAAGTCAATAGAGTCAAGTTTTCCTTTGTATTTGAACTACTCGTTTATTTTCTGATTTTCTTTCTTTCTTTTCATTTCTTTTCTTCAAATAATTCTTACTTTCTTTCTTTTTTTCATTTTTTTTTTACATTTTTCTTTCTTTTTTATTTTCTTTCTTTCTCTCTTGGTTGAAAATTCTTTCTTTCTTTCTTTCTTTTTATGCCAAAAGCGTTTTGAATTAGAATAATAGAGTGTTCTGTGCTCAAAATACAAAGCAATATCACAGCATATCAACTAGAAAATGAAGTAAAAGTCGGTAAAAACTCACGACTCTGAGTTTCACATAATCGATCCTCAGATGATCCTGTATCGTCATATCTGAAGCCCGTTGAATTCACCTATAAATATTCATTGTCGAATTTACATATTTATTGTTGAACTCAACAGATTTCATACGTGTTGATACAGACTCATTTAAAGGACAGAAAGTAATGAGTTTTTACCCTATTTCATTTTTTTTATAGTTGATTTATATATAAAGGAGGTTTATGGTTCTCACTAGATCACTTGGTGAGTTAATGGAGGACCAAATGTTGCAGTATAGTTAAATAGTGCTCAATATCAATTACAGAGTATTTACACACACACACACTCACACACATCGTCGCAATTCAAAATTAATTTTGTTGAGGTTAAATCATTTTTTTCTAATATGAAGGGCTTCGAGAATTTGTAGTCCTTGTTATTTTGTTGTTTCAATATTGTTGTGCTATATATATATATATATATATATATTTCTGTGTGTGTGTGTGTGAGTGTGGGTGTGTTCCTCCCGTCATAGAATGGAGGAAGAATCAGAAGTCGAATTAGATATAAACATATATGGTTTTCCTCATTTTTCAAATCGACTGGGTTAAATAAAGGAGAAAGTTTTTTTTTTATATCAAACCGAATCGATTTCCAATGATCTGTCAACCGTTAACCGCGGAGTTGTAGAGTACCTTGCCATCCAACTTAATGCATCACTTGGCAGGCATGGACGAATGTCCTACGTGCCTAGCTGGCTCAACTCATCTCTCTTCCCTAAAGACTTCTGGTCGAACTATATACATATCCCATATTAAAGCCATTGGATTCTGGAGTGTTTTCAAGTTATTCAACTAGATGACACCCATAAGGTTCATTCAGCTCCGTATGTTGGTTAAAATGATACAAACCTCAAAAGAAATTCTCATACAAAGAAGATGTAATAAAAATACACACGTAGTAAGAATGAGAGAAACCTAAAAAAGAGAACTGTGATGTGTGTGTGTGTGTGTGTGTGTGTGTGAGAGAGAGAGAGAGAGAGAGAGAGAGAGAGAGAGAGAGAGATTATAAGTGAGATTGATTAGTTGATTGATTCTAACCACATGTCAACCCATCTAGGGTTATTTTATGCCTTGAAGTTCGGTAGGTAAACAGGGCCAAAGTTTTATCTGAATAAAACACCATGCAAAGCATTCACGTATAAGTTGGGGATTACTAGAAATTTACAATAGTTTAGAGCACCCGAAGACATTTTGTGCTAAATATACATATACACATATATCTATATCTATATATATTATATATATATAATTTATGAACGTTGTTGGTAGCATAATTTTTAAACAAGGCAGAGCTTATTTATTTACACACAGTTAAATGCTTTCAAGTATTGCTATCTAATACGAATAATTCTATTTAATTTTAATCATTTGCTTGCTCACAGTAAAATTGTTTTGAGTAGAGTAAAGGATTAAATAGTTCCATTTAAACCATAGTTGGGTGTGTAACAGGCATTACCCCTCGGGATCAGAGAGTACCTTAGAGTAATGTCAATCAAGGAGTACTCCATAATCCCTAAAAGCTTCAGAACTGAAGTATCATCATCAGATGCTGTTTAGGGTCATACTCAGGATACTCGTTAGGTGTCTTACCTCCCTGCCGAGGTTTAATAGGCGTATTCTACATCCTCGGTTTGTTGGGCAGCTTTTCTGATATAAAAAAAAAACACTACAAATATGGAGTGCGTCTTCCAGTGCAATGTGACCTAGACTAAAAAAAAATTCCTGTAAAAGTCAATCTTAAAATTTGTTTCCAGATTTCTTCACTTTCAGGTTAATTTTACTCCAAAATCGTTTGTGCCACCATGCGTGAATGCTATTTTTATTTGCTTCCTGATCACTTTTTAGCCAAAATATTCCAGACTTTTTCTAAATACTTTTAATACTCTTCTTGAGGTGATGGATGTATATAAGCTAATTTTCATCAAAATTGGCCGGTCAGCCTAGAAGTCTTTAGGTGAGAAGCAATAAAGGTTTTAAAATAAACTTAGGTGCTTTTAAAAATAAACCATGCCCGTTTTGATTCAAGGAATGTTTGAACATTTTAAACTTGTTGGCGCCACCATTGTTGCGTAGAGAGAAAGAAAAGACAGTAGTTTTTGCATTGAGAGAAAGAAGAGGTAGCTTAAAGTTAACATATCTGGAGAATAATTGTATTTTTAAAACATGGATGGACGTTGTTTTGAGACAAACTTACCAATGTACATGTGTGCTCAATAAAATTCCAATTCGTTTTCAACCCATCACCCAAACGAGTTCATGGAAGCATTGAAGAGTAACAAATAATCTAGATTCTATCAAATTGCAATAAACAAATCCTTTGGAAATATCACCAAACACAGAAAAGAACATTTTTTCCGGGTTGAGATGTTGAAGGCTATTCTGGATGTATGGACAATTTTCTTGGATCTTCGTAATAAAAGCGTTTTACATCGACTATGAAAAAAAAAGAGCTTTCCCTGTAGCGAGTAAGAAGAGAATAACAAATATTTAAATGTTGGCCGATGTTCTTTTATCGAATTCCATATGGAATCGATTTACCTGATTCTTTCCACAGAAATGTTAATGGCGCACAATGATTTAAAGAACAAATATAAAAAGAACCGAGTAAACTTCAAAGATAAGAATATTTTATACAATTTCGAACTGTTATATCAATTTTCATCTCTGCTTCTCCAGCAGTGTCCTGCATTGGAGAAGCAGAGATGAACTCATAAGAGATGTACTCTTATGGATCCCCACACATGGTCGCGCAAAAGCAGGACGACCAGGTCGAACGTACATTCAGCAGCTATGTGAGGATACAGGTTGTTGTCCTGAAGACCTACCTAGGGCGATGAACGATAGGGAGGAGTGGCGAGAGAGGGTCAGGGATATCCGTGCTGCCAGCACGATATGATGATGATGATGATATCAATTTTCGTTATTTTAGACAAAATGCAGATATATTTTCCTTGTTTATTGTTTTTGTTTAGAAAGGTTGACTATATTCCTTGCAGGAGGGGGTGGTATCCAGTAAAACTCTATTTTTGGTGTTGAGACTTCAGTTCTTCAGCTCTGCAATGTGTAGAGTATCCGTACATTGACATTATTCCCAGGTCCACTCTGACCTTGAATGGTAATAATGATAAGACTCCAATCTATGGGTCAACTCTATCACACGCAAATCATCAATATTAAATAGAATACTTGATGTCATATCGTTGAAAATTATTTGTATTACGAATAGTTGCTTGAAGATATTATTGTTTACAAAAGATTATTATTAGTTACTTGAAACCCTCTTACCGGGAGTGTCCTCGTGGTGTAATGGTTAAAGCGATTCGACTTTTGGATGGAATGAATTTAAGAAGGTGCCGTATTTTTCCCTAGTACTTTTGTCTCCTTCCTAAATACATTCCATGTAAAAGTCAAACGACTCGTATAGAGACTTGAACGGATCAAAGAGAGAATAGTGTCTGCCCTATACATTCAAACACTCTCTCACACATACAGGCACACACATATGTGGGGTATCCTCCTGGTGTAATGGTTAAAACGTTGGACTGCGGAATCGTAGTAAGCGAGCTCGTACTCCAGTCGCACTATTACGTTCACTTTCGGGCCAATACTATTGAGAAAGTTATGAACCCTTTATCCTCCAAGCTATGGGTTAAATAGTACCACTACAGTTCTTCTAGGAAAATGGCTTTGGCATTAAATAACATACAAAGGTTGATATGCCATTAAACAAAGAAACTAAACCAAACCATATTACCGGGTGCAAGCAAATGGTAATTATTAGATAGAAATAATTAACTTGAGTCACATTACTATTAGTATTAGATAGCAATATTTGAAACAAGAAAACATTGTGAAAATTATTTGTATTAGATTGGAATACTTGATACCATGTGCGAAAAGCTTCAGAAACTGTGCAAAATGTAAATATAAACGTAAAATGTGCGCAATACTTTAAACTCTAAGCATAAAATAATACCAAATGAGTTGGCGTGCCATTAAAATCTATCAATTTCTTTTTTTAATTTTTTTTGTTCAGATGTATTTTGTATCCACTGGTGTACAGATATCATCACTAGAACTTTCATCAGATATCATCAATAATACCTTTATCAGATATCATCAATAGTACTTTTATCTGCTTGACGCGAGTGGTAAAATTTAGCGTGCATATATATGCTTGTATGTGCGTGTTTAAAAGAGGTTACTCGATATTTTTTATCAAGTGCTAAAAAATTGTGTGACATGAGGTTGCCAAGCGTAAATTTAGCTACAGAAACTGATATACATTTAGTGTTAGTTACGTTGCTGGTTCTTATGGCGTTTATCATGGCAGATTATCTTGGTTGGTTGGTTGTTTGGGTGTTAAGGCATATCAACCTTTGTTAGTTATTTAATGCCAAATCGATTTTTATATAAACAATAAGTTCTATTTAAAAAAATTCCGTTTTGCATGAGTACACAGTTTAATTGCAAAAAACATTTCTATTTCAAGCTATTCAGTTTAGTCAAACAGTTTTAATTCAAACAATTTGGTTTAGCATAAGTACGCAGTTTAAATATCAAAACAGTTCTATTTCAAGTAATTTAGTTGAGCATAAGTAGCATAAACATGCTGTTTAAATGCAAAAAAACTGTAAACTCTCGAAACCACGGTTTAGTTCTATTTGACCCATAGATAGGACCCTTATCAGGTGCTACCACTCCGGGACAGAGTAGACCTAGGAGCAATGGCAATGAAAGGTACTCTGCATTCCCCAAAGCTCCAGCATTACTGGAACCTCACCATCAGATTGTTTAGTTTCATATTCAGGACACACGTTGGAGGTGGGGTCTTACCCCACTGTAGAGGTGCTGTCGGTGTATTCTATAGCCCCAGCCGACTGAGCAAGGGTTATCTGGGATATGCTATCATAACCACCACAAATACAAATTGGCACGGCAAACCCTTCTGCGGGACTGAGAAGTCCAGATTAGAAGTACGTACACTAGTTTATGACAACCTTTGTAAATCATTAGGGAATCATTATTTTGTTTATCGTAACTACTTTTTATCAGGCGTGGGTAATTCCCCTTACGCAGTGTCTAACGAACCATTCATTCGACAAGGAAAAAGTTTGGCTCAGAAATTAAGAATAAGCTCAAGGTAAAACTTTAATGGATATTTTTACCAAAAGAAATAGTAATAAAAAGTAGTTGCAGTTAAGATTAAAGAAGGTAGTACCTGTGGTGTAATGGCTTAGTGGCGTATGAGCGCAACTGTGATATCGTTGTAAGCGAGTTCGACCTCTAGTCTTGCTTTTGTGTTCACTTTTGGACTAATACTCACCGGAAAAGTATGAACGTTCTTATTCACCCAGCAATGGATTCAATAGTACTAATAATATTCTTCTACGGGGATGGCATTGGCATAAAATAACCCACGAAGGTTGATATACCATTTAAAAAAAAATAATCAAACCATAAGATTAAAGAAGTAAAAATCAATAAAGATTAAAAATGCTTCATCTAATAATAATAATAATAATAAGGAAACCTTCAGAGAGAAACAGAATCTCTCTTAATAACTGTATAAAACAAGCCATAAGATCCAATCATATCAATGCAAGAATAGAAAAGACGCAACAAAATAGCAAATGTAGGTTATGAGGTGACAGAGACGAAACCATCAATCACATAATAAGCGAATGCAGCAAATTAGCACAGAAGGAGTATAAGACTAGACACGACTTGGTCGGCAAGGTGATCCACTGGGAGATGTGCAATCGTGATTGGTGCTTTTGGTACAGTAACTAAAGGGTTATTAAAGGGACTGGAGGACTTGGAGGTAGGAGGACGAATGGAGACCATCCAAACTACAGCACTATTGAGAACGGCCAGAATACTGAGAAGACTCGAAGAGACTTGAAGAGACTTGATGTCACTCAGGATCCAGACATCTGATGTGAAAAACTCTGAGTAAATAATAATAATAATAATAATAATAATAATAAAGAAACAGAATCTCTCCTAATAGCAGCACAAGACAGCGCCATAAGAACCAATCATATCAAAGCGAGAATAGATAAGACTCAACAAAATAGTAAATGTCGGCTATGTGGTGACAGAGATGAAACCACCAATAAGCGAATGCAGCAAATTAGCACAGAGGGAGTATAAGACGAGATTCGACTAGGTCGGCAAGGTGATTCATTGGGAAATGTGTAAGAAACTTAAATTCGATCATACTAACAAATGGTATATGCACAACCCAGCACCTGTCCTAGAAAATGCCCCGCATAAACTCCGATGGGATTTTAACATACAAACGTATCACTTAATCCCGGCCAGAGGACCAGACTTAGTGGTGGTCAACAAAGAAGAGGAGAACTTGCAAAATGGTCGACTTTGCTGTCCCGGCTGACCACAGAATAAAACTGAAAGAATGTGAAAAGAGGGATAAGTACCTCGACCTTGCTAGGGAATTGAAAAAACTGTGGGACATGCAGGTGACAATTATACCAATTGTAATTGGTGCGTTTGGAACAGTAACTAAAGGATTGCTAAAGGGAATAGAGGACTTAGAAGTTGGCGGACGAGTAGAGACCATCCAAACGACAGCATTGTTGAGAACGGCCAGAATACTAAGAAGAGTCCTGGAGACTTGAGGAGACTTGCTGTCGCTCAGATTCCAGTGAAAAACCATCGGTTAACGCTGATGTGAAACGCTCTAATGAGATGATAATAATAATAATAATAATAATAATGAGAGAACTGACTATAAGGAAGTTGTAGCGCTGAGGCTAAGGTACTGGCCCTCGACCTCGAAGTAAGCGAATTCGAACACCAATCGTGCTATTACGTTCACACTCGTGAAATGTATAGAATCCCTTTATCCCCTAAATATCAGTTAAATAGTATCACTGCTGTTCCAGAAGGATGGCTTGGCATTATATAAACCTGGAAGGTTGATATGTCCTTAGACAAAGGAACCGAAACTGAAACTAGAAGTGACTATATATCAACCTTTCAAATCTTATGCTTTGAAGCTTCCTCAACACGTATATTCAACAACGCTTTGATTGTTTGATTTTAGTCGCATGTCAACCCGTCCAAGGATATTTTATGCACAAAGGTTAAGAAATGTGCATTCATAATTCCACTTTTTCTGAAGTCGTTTTTAAGAGGTTTTTTTTTTGCATACGGTCAAGTAATCCCATCAAATATAAATTATTTGCACACAATTTTATAGTTTCAAGTATTCTTATCCAATACTAATAATTATATGGCTTCAAGTAATTATTTCTATTTAATATTAGTCATTTGTTGGCAAACTATTATATGGTTTCAAGTAACTAACAATAGTTCTTAATAAACAATTGTAGCTTTAATCAACAATTCATAATATAAATAATTCACAGTATTATGGCATCAAGTATTCCTACTGAATACAATTAATTTATTGACATATCAATTTGACCCATAGATAGGAGTCGAGTAGGTACTACCACTTTTGGTGAGAGTGAGCCAGATCTTCAGAATTAGATGCTTACCAACAGATACCAAGGACACACACTGTTTCAGTGTCTCTGCGTGAGATACAGTCAGTCTATCAAATCAATTTTTTTACTAAAATCATCATCATCATCATCATAATCATGTCGCGCTATCAGCTCGGTTATCCCTGACTCTCTCTCTCTCGTCACGCCTCCCTATCGTCCATTGCTTCCGGCAGGTCTTCTGGGCTACACCCCGTATCGGCTCAGAGCTGCTGTATGTATGTTTGAGCTGGTCGTCCTGCCTTTGCACGTCCGTGTGAAGGGGTCCACAAGAGTGCATTACTTATGAGCTCGTTCCTACTTCTCCAGCAGTGTCCCGCATGTTTGGTTCGTCTAATTTTGATAGTTTAGGTGGTAGGTGTCTGTACAGCTGCCGCTTTGTGTGGTGCTGTCTCCAAGACTTGTTCAATATTGCTCGCAGCAGTCTTGTGTAAAATATATAACAATAAAGAAAGCGAAACAGAAGGAAATAGAACAGCAACTAAAAAAGCGTGTAAAGTAAATGAAGTAGAACGGAGAAATGAAAAAGGAATGAGGAATTGAAGAAAGGCGACGAAAGTAAACAAAAATATTTGAAAGAAAAATTAAGATCAGGAAACACAGTTGCTAAAAGACTATAAATAATATTGAATAAAAATAGATAAAAAAAATATCCCTAGAAAAATAAACATTTGTGCAGAATACAGACCTTGAGAATTCTTTAGATTTCGCTAACATTTTTTGTTTGTTTGGTGGCAACCGAAATAGTGGCTGGACTGATATGGCTCTTTATTCTGGGAGCGCTGAGTAAATCGATTGTCTGGAAAAGGGAGGTGTGGTTTTCAAACAAATATCGCCAAAACTAAAGTGCTTTGCTCATTCTAAAAGACAACTACTTTTTGAGAGAGTAAGCGTCTTCTTTCGGTTTTCTCTTTCTCTCTACTTATTTAATAGAAACTCATTCAGATTTTCATATTAAGAAAATACAATGTTATTTCAAAGGAAAGTACTCGTGATGTTCATCTGATTCTATTGTTATGTGAGTTTGTCAATCAAATTAATCGATTACTTTTCATTCTTTCTTTCTTTCTTTCTTTCTACCTATTCTTCCACAAATTTTACCTGATCAAATTACGTCCACAAAATCAAGGGATAATTTAGCACCTTTAGTTTTTCCCCTCTTTTTATTATTCCCTCCGGTTGAACAATATAACCACACCTTTAAACAGAGATATTTTTTATTTAGTGGATATCGACATCTTCCAAGAAAAATTGTAGTCCCTGCTCTCTTTATAAGACATTAACGATATCAAAAGATTTAAATATTTAATCTTCGAAAAATGATCTACTTGATGTGCCTCAATAATTTAAATAACCTGTTGGTGGGTAGAGTGTTCGCCCATGATCTGGGTTCAATCCCAAGTCGCGTCATACCAAAGACTTTTAAGAATGGTACTCGATACCTCCTTGCTTAACACTCAGCAATATAAAGTACGTATCGAGGGTAAAGTGGAGCAATCTAGGGAAAGGAGTAGCACCCTGCTCTACACCTCGGTGTATTGAAAAGGGAGCCTTCTGGTCGCCCTCGACTATGGTTGTCAACTTTACTTACTTTTCTATGTATGTCATTAAACAGCTTGGATAATGAGGTTCCATTTATGGCGATTTGGAGAGTGTGGGGTATCTCTTCAATATCGTTACTGACTGGTCCATACTGTTGTTTATTTCAAGTATACACCAAAAACTATGTATCATTATTATTATTATTATTGTTCAAATTTCAGTGAGTTTTTCACAACAGCATTAGCTGGTGGTCTTTCACTAGAGTCTGACAGCTAGTCACCCCAGATCAGTTGAACTCTTCTGAGTAGTGCAGACGATCTTATCAATACTGTTGTGTGGATAGTCTTGATTCTTCCTATGATTTACAATTCCTCCACTCTTTTTTTCCCAAGCCTTTGAAGATCGTCCCAAGTGCACCACTTATAATTGGTATCACCGTCTCCCTCATTTTACACAAGTTTTTCAGTTCTCTTGCCAGGTCCAAATTATTATTATTAATATTCCTTTGCGATTTTTTTCCCAACAGCGTGAGCCGATGGTTTTCCACTGGTGCTTGAGTGATAGTAAGTCTCTTAAACTCTCTAGGACTCATGTTGAATATCAAGCCGATCTTAATAATGTTGTTTGGATGGTCTCCACTTGTACTCTTATTTCCAAGTCGTCCAGACACTTTACCAATCCTTTGGGGGACTGTTCCAAGTGCACCAATTATTATTATTATTATTATTATTCACTCCTTTTCGAGTTCATCACACAAGAGTTAACCGATCGTTTTTCACTTGAGTTTGAGTGATAGCAAGTTTTCTCAAGTTTCCAGAACTCTTCTCGGTATTTTGGCCGATTTCAATAATGCTGTAGTTTGGATAGTCTCCATTCGTCCTCTTATTTTCAAGTCTTCCAGTCCTTGTACCAATCCTTTGGTTACTGTTCCTAGTGCACCAATCACAATTGGTATCACCGTCACTTTCTTATTCCACGGTTTTTTTTTTTTGTTCTTTAGTAACGTCTTGGTACTCATCTTTCTTTACGCATTTTTCAATTTTACTCAGTGGTCAGATGGGACAGAAAAAACTACAATTCGGCAGGTTCTCTTTTTTTGTTGTTGATTATCAAGGTCTGGTCGTGATTTGGTGATCCGTTTGTATCTCAAAATCCTTGAATAGTTTTTGAGTTTCATTCTTCATGACAGATTCTACGCAGTGAAAATGCCATTTGTTCGTATGGTCAAATTTCAATTTCTTGCACGATTCCCAGTGGATCAGTTTCCATCCCCAGTCGTGTCTAGTCTTATACTCCTTCTGTCCTAATTTGCTGTATTCGCTAATTATGTGATTGATGGTTTCGTCTCTATCACCACATACACTACATCTGCTGTTTTGTTGCGTCTTATCTATTCTTGCTTTGATATGATTGGTTCTTATGTCATTGTTTTGTACTGCAATTTGTAGGGATTTAGTTATGGCTTCCTTTATTAACCACGTCCACATTTTATCGTTATGTGATGTCGCTTGTTTGTCGTTTAAAACGTCCATAAAGTTGTTTTTCTTCCCATTTTTGTTATCTGGTTATTTCAGTTCCGTTCATCCTGGTGTCGTCAGTATTGTTTCTGGTGGCTGTATACAGTCTTCTTCTAGGAGGTGCCCGTGGTGTAATGGTTAACGTCGTAGGAAATGGACACGGCGACACAAGTTCAAATCCTGGCCGAGACTAATTGCAATTCACATAGCACTAATACCCTTGGGAAAGGTATGAATCCAATTATTCTCCCTCCAGCTATGGGTAAATAGTAGGGCAGACTAGGTTCATCAGCCTTGGTGAGGCAACTAGTCTAGGAGAAGGAAAACTCTGAATTCAAACCTGTTAAACTTCGCTTAAAAATTGACCTTGTGTTACATCCTGCCCGAGCGGAGGGGTTGGGTAAATAGGATAATCAGTCTTCTTCCGCGCCTTTCTATATAGTCTTCGAGTCGTTGCATCGATGCGTCAACGCTCTCTTGAATGCTGGTAAATCTTCTTGTACTTTCTTTTCTTAACACACTTAGTCAGTCAACTTCATCTCTGGAATGTAAGGCCTCATTCATGGTCATTAGTTTTCTTGTTCTCTTGTCTATTTATTTAAGTTCTCTGGGCCACTTCAAGAATGATTCCGAGTATCTTACGAGGGATAGAGCCCAGGTATTTATCCCTTTTATACGGTTCCCGCTATATAATTTAGTTTCGAGTATCTTTCTCGTTTTTCTGATACTCTTTTTTAATTATTTTCTTTCATCTCTTCTTGTTTGATGGTGTCTGCTTTCAATATTCCTAAGTATTTGTATGTTTCCTTTTCTCCGAGAATTCTAATGTTTTCTTGATTTCGTAGTTCCGTCACGTGTCTTTTACCTCTTTTCATTATCAGCTTGGTGCATTTTTCTCAACCGGATTCCATCCCTATGTCCTGACTCTATATTCTCACTGCTTGTATTAGGGTTTCCAATTCTTTTTCGTTTTTTGTAAACAGTTTGATGTCACCCCTGTTCATTAGATGATAGATCTTTTCCTGCAATAAACTAAGTTTGTATTCCCCTGTGAATTTCCTAAGTGTGTGGTTGAGTGGCACCATTGCGATTATAAATAGTAATGGTGATAGTGCATTTCCCTAGAATATACCTCAAGATATTTATTTCTGCTAAGCTTTTCCCTCCTACAGTCAATTCTACTCTCCAGGTTTTGATGGTTTTCTCGGTAAAGTTTATGACTTCAACTGATACATTTTGTACATTTTGAGGCAGTTTATTATCCAGTTTTGTGAACCCTTTTGAATGCCTTTAACACGAAAGTAAATTGATAGTTTCCCAGTGGAATTTGAGTGTCAGCTATTCTTTTAAAATCTTTAGGACTCTTCTTAGTATTCTGGCCGATATTAATAATGCTGGAGTTTGAATTGTCTCCATTTTTCTTGTTATTTCCAAGTGCTCCAGTTTTTGTACACAACCTTTGTTGACTGTATTGAGCGCAGCAGTTACAATGGTATTACCATCATATTTCATGTTCCATTTTTTTCAGTTCTCTAGCAAAGTCTAGGTACTTATCTCTCTTTTCAATATCTTTCAGTTTTACCCTATGGTCAGACAGAACAGTGAAGTCCACTATTCGGCAGGTTCTCTGTCATATTGAGCAAGTCTAGTCGTCTGGCTGAGATTAGACGATCCGTCTGTATCTCAAAATCTCAGAAGACTTTGTCCGTTTCATTCTTCAGGACAGATTCTGGGCTGTGCATATAGCATTTGTTCGTATAGTCAAATTTAAATTTTTTGCATAGTTCCCAGTTGATCACCTTCCCTTCCCAGTCGTGTCTAGTCTTGAACTCTTTTTTGTGCTAGTTTGTTGCCTTCGCTTATGATATGATTGTTCGTTTCGTTTCTATCGTCACATTAACAAAATTCGCTATTTTGTTGCGTCTTATCTATTCTTGCTTTGAAATAATTGGTCCTTATGGCGTTGTTTTGTACTTAAGGTTTCCTTTTCATCACATTAACAAAATTCGCTATTTTGTTGTATCATATCTATTCTTACTTTGAAATAATTGGTCCTTATGGCGTTGTTTTGTTCTTAAGGTTTCCTTTTTATAGCTATGCTCAGATTTTTTATGTGAGATTTTGGTTGTTTGTCGCTTAAAATGTCCATAGAGTTGTTTTTCTTCCGATTTTCAAAGATTATTATTAGTGTTATTATTCCATACGAATTTTTTTCCATCGATGCTAGCTGATGGTCTTTCCCTGGAGTCTGAGTGACAGCAAGAGTTCTTAAGTCTTCTGGTGTCTTCTCAATATTCTAGGTGATCTTAACAATGCTGTAGTTTGGATGGTCTCCGCTTGTCCTCCGATTTCCAACTCTACCAGCTCCTTCATCAAGTCTTTAGGTATCGTTCCGAGCATACCAATTACATTTGATATCAATTCATGATCCATAGATTTTTTAGTTCTCTGGCAAGTTCTAAGTACTTTTCTCTCTTTTCTCTTTCTTTGATTTTCACTGTGGTCCAGTATTCGACAGGCTCTCTCTCTCTCTCTCTCTCTCTCTCTCTCTCTCTCTCTCTCTCTCTCTCTCTCTCTCTCAACTATTACAAGGTTTGGTTTTGGTATCGGGATTAGGAGATCTATTTGCATCCCAGAGAATTTTATGTGTCTCATTTTTTATGACGGGTTCTAGTTTGTACATATACCATTTGGTAGTATGGTCAAATTAATTTTTTTTGCACAATTTCCAATGGATCATCCCATCCACCAACTCGTGTCTAGTCTTTTACATTTTGGCGCCAGTTTGTTGCTTTCACTCATTATGTGATTAATCGTTTCGTCTCTATCATCACATGACCTGCATTTGCAATTCTGTTGAGTCTTATGTATCTATCACTCCATTTATTATTATTATTATTATTATTATTATTAGTAGTAGTAGTATCTTACTCTTTATAGGGTTTTTAGATAAGATCTAACTGGAGACTTCAACTGAAGGTTGAGTGACATCAAGTCTCCTCAGGTTCTCAGAATTCTTCTCAGTATTCAAGCTGATCTTAGTTGTGTTGTGGTCTGGAATCTTCCTCTGACCTCTAGATTCCATAGTCACTTTTCCAGGTCTTTAGGGACCGTTCCAAGAACGCTAGTTACAAATGGCATTACCATCACCTTTCGTGCTCCACAAGCCTTTTCAGCTCTATGGTCCCGCTAGAACGCCGAAATACATTAGACGATAAGTTCTTTTCTTTTTGTCAATATTAACACAAAGTATAGTCTTCTGGTTAGGGTTTAGTGATCCTTTCGTACATCAAACTCCTTTTTAAGGGAATGCTTTTTGCGTGCTGACTCACAATTATTTCCAAATACATATACTTTGAAAACCTCTATCCTCACCTTTTTACTCTTGATACAAACTAGAATGCAAAGTCAAGACTTACGGCTTCGATATTAATAGTTTTTTAACGTTAGTGTTGGTGAAGGTAGTGCAATGATTATCGTCAGGGAAAATGTAAAAGGGGAAACCAGAGTTCAATTTCTGGACGAGGCTATTAGCGTTTAATATCAAGTTAATGCAATTTTATTACTTATTTATGAATAAGTAGTAGAGTGCTTTAGTCTTGATAAAGAAATCGGTCTGCGAGAAGGAAATTTTTAAATTTAAACCACTTAGGAATATGATTGGACTATTTGTCGTGTTTGGATGGCAAAACTAGGTGGTGTTGTCTCAAAGGTGTTACTACCGTTTGGTACTGAGAGGGATTGAACAGGAAAAATGAATCCCTAACACTGTCGTATTAAAGGGATTTCAATCAGCATCATGTCATCTACACGGGTTCGAAAAAAAAAAAAAAAGCAAAAAAACAAAAACAAACAAAAAAACAAGCAATAGTAGATTTTGGAAGTGTAGACTATTTCTTCCTTGCTATTACTCCTATGCCCACTCTGACTTGGAATTGATGTACCTATTAAGGTCCCATCTATTGTTCAAATTATACTGTTTGAACATTATTTGAACTTGAGTGGAATACTTGATGCTATATAACTGTAAGTTATCTAGTTTGGTTTGGTTTCTGTGTTTAATAACATTTTAACCTTTGTTGGTTATTTGAATGACAAAGACTTCCTTGCAGAAGGATTGTTGCAATATTATTCAATCCATTTCCCAAGAGTGTTAGTTTGAAAGTGAACGCAATACTGCAACTGGAGTTCGAACTTGCTTAGTGTTACGTCACAGTCGAGCACGTTAATCACTATGCCACAGGGATTCCCTCTGTAAATTAATTTTTTTTATTAAGAATAGTAATTTGAAGCTATAAGTGCTTACTAAGGATTATCATTAATCTTTGGAAACCATATAAGTAAGAGCAAGTAAATGATATTATTGAATAGAGACAATTACTTGAAACCATAGAATTTTTGTATTACATAGGAACACATAATATCCAAGTGTGTGTAAAAATCTAAGAAATAACTTCCCAAAAAATATAGATATAAATGTACAGTGAATGTGATTCTTTTACTTCAAGGTATGAAATAACTCTAGACGGGTCGATATGTCGTTAAAATCAATCAATCAATCATTTTTCTACTTTTGCTTCGAAAGAGTCACATCACCACTGAAGATGCAAGATCTTATGTTGAAGTTAACAACTATGTGACGGTTTATGAAAACTACCTTCTCGAAATCTCATCCTGAAAATAACGACCCAGTGAAATAACCGTCCCTATTTTGTTACACTGTTCTATTTGATTGTACGATATTAATAGTTATAGAGGTATTTAAACTAATAGGGAATACTTGAAATCATAAAGATGTGTGCAAATTATTAGTATTGATAGGAATACTTAAAACAATTCGACAGTATGCTAAAATTAATTGTTATTATTAAAAAAAGCATGTTTAATAAAAACTGTTTGGTTTGTTTTTGATAGCATATCAAACTTCGTGGGTTATTTAATGTCAAAACCATCCTTATAGAACATAATAATCGCATAATACTAATATTTGTTAGATATTTAGACGAAGCTATTAGCAATTATATATGTATTGCCAAAAATCGTCACAGAAAATTACCTCCCATCGAGCAGCCAAGATATCAAACCTGAGACAACTAGAATTGACCAAATCAATCTATGACCCTTCTCAATTATTAAGATATTCAATTACTAACCTACATTTCAATTATCTGAAGAGGACTGGAATGTCCAAAACACGTGTCGTACAAATATATGCATACACGGCATAATAATAATAGTAATGATAATAATAATAATCAAGGGTAGATAAGACTCAACAAAATAGCAAATGTAGGCTGTGTGGTGACAGAGACGAAACCATCAATCACATAATAAGCGAATGCAGCAAATTAGTACAGAAATAGTACAAGACTAGACATGACTGGGTGGGCAAGGTGATCCACAGGGAAATGTGCAAGAAATTTAAATTTGACCATACGAACAAATGGTATATGCACATCCCAATACCTGTCCGAGAAATTGATATGCATAAACTCCTATGGGACTTTGACATACCCACGGATAGGTAATCTCGGCCAGATGACTAGACCTTAAAATAATAAACAAGAAAAAGAGATTTTGTAAAATTGTTCACTTTGCTCACCCGGCTGAACACAGAATAAAAACTATAGAACATGAAAGTGACGATTGTACCAATTGTGATTGGTGCTCTTGGCACAGTAACTAATGGATTATTAAAGGGTCTGGAGGACTTGGAAGTTGGTGGACGAGTGGAGACTATCCAAATGACAGCATTATTGAGAACGGCTAGAATACTGAGGAGAGTCCTGGAGACTTGAGGAGACTTGCTGTCACTCAAACTCTAGTGAAAAACCATCAGCTCACACTGATGTGAAAAACTCTAAAGGGGTTTATAATAATAATAATAATAATAAAAGCAACAAAAGTAAAAAAGACAATAAAACTCGAGAAAATAAACCAGATGTGACACACAAAAGACGGAAGATTAAAAGGATGTTGAGACAGAGCAAAATAATACAGACAAAACAGGACATTCCAAAACAACGTAAAAATCCTACAAACAAGTTGGTGAAGATTGCACGATGACATACCAACGACCAGATTACAAGGAAACAAAACAATTTTGGAGCAAACTATATTAACCAAGAGAACATAACAGAAAAGCCGACTGGATAAGGAATATGGAAAAAGAGTTAGATGGACTCGAAGAAGGACCGAAAGCAGAAATACTTATCGATTCACTCAGAAAAACACTCAAATTGGAAAACACCAGGCCATGATGGCATACATGGATTCTGGTAAAAAAATTCACTTCCATCAATGACACCCAAGATATCGAAATGAACAGATGCATACAAGAAGCTGAAGTATCCGAATGGATGACCAAAGGAAAGAGCATATTGATCCAGAAAGACTCCCAAAAAGAAACTACCCCCAAAACTACAAACCCATTACATGCCTACCTATAATGTGGCAAACACTAACGGCACAAATAAAGGAGGAGGTTTACAACGCGTTAATAAGCTACGGACTCTTCCCCGAGGAACAGAAAGGATATCGTGAGGGGACCAAAGGCACAGGAGAGCTACTCGACATTGATTTGCACATCTTTAACGAGAGTAAGACCAGACGAAAAAATCTAGCTATGGCGTGGGTTGACTACAAAAAGACATAATATGGTGCCATAAAGCTGGATTATAAACTGTCTCAAAATTTGTAAGTTTATGACAAAGTCATAAACTTAATCCAGAAAATCATGAAAACCTGGAGAGTAGAATTGACAGTAGGAGGAAAAAGTTTAGCTGAGGCAAAGACCCTGATAGGTATGTTCCAGAGATATGCACTATCACTATTACTATATGGAATAGCTATGGTGCCACTCAACCATATACTCAAGGAATTTCCAGGTGAATAGAAACTTAGTAAATCACAGGAAAAGAAAAATCACCTAGTATATAAACTGCGTGCTAAAAACAAAAAAAGAATTGGAAACTCTAATATAGGCAGTGAGAATATAGAGTCAGCATAAAGGGATGGAATTTGGCTTAAAAAATCTGCCATCCTAATAATGAATAGAGGCAAATAACACATGACGGAAGGTATAAAACTAACGAATAAGAAACAAATAAAAACGCCCGGAGAAAAGGAAACGTATAAATACTTAAGAATAATAGATGCTGACACCATCAAACAAGTGGAGATGAAAGAAAAAATTAAAAAAGAATATCTCAGAAGATCGATAAAGCTACTTGAATCCAAATTAAATTGCAGGAACCTTATAAAAGGGATAAATACCTGGGCTGTCCCCACATTAGATGGCCCGGATCATTCTTGAAGTGGACTAGAGAAGAAATTAAACAAATGGACTAGAGAACAAAAAAACCTTATGACAGTGCATGAGGCCTTACACCCTAGAGATGACATGGACAAAATTTAAGAGTCAAGAAAAGAAGGAGGAAGAGGACTTACCAGCATTCAAGACAGCGTTGAAGCATCGATACCATGACTAAAAGACTACATAGAAAAGCGCGGAGGGAGACATATTACAGCCACCAGAAACCATTCCTGCAACATGAGGATCAACAGAATGAAAAGTACAAGCAAACAAAAATGGGAAGAAAAACAACTCTATGGACATTTTAAGCGACAAACAAGCGATATCCTACACCAGAAAACTTGGACGTGGCTTAAAAAGGAAACCTTCAGAGAGAAACCGAATCTCTTCTAATCGCAGCACAAAACAACGCCATAAGGGCCAATTGTATCAAAGCAAGAATAGATAAGACGTAACCAAATAGTAAATGTAGTTCATGTGGTGACTGAGACGAAACAATCAATCATATGATAAGCAAATGCAGCAAATTAGCACTGAAGGAGTATAAGACTAGACACGACTGGGTAGGGAACGTGATCCACTGAGAATTTTGCAAGAAATTGAAATCTGACCATACGAACAAATGCTATATGCACAACCAAGAATCAGTCCTGAAGAATGAGACACAAAAACTCCTTTGAGAAGAGAACTTACCGAATTGTGGACTTTGCTGTCCCGGCTGACCCATAGGGTAAAACTGAAAAATAAAGCGTAGAGAGAGAGAGAGAGAGAGAGAGAGAGAGAGAGAGAGAGAGAGAGAGAGAGAGAGATAAGTACCTGGACTTTTCTAGGGAATTGAAAAAACTTTTGAGTAAGGGAGTGACGGTGATACCAATTGTGATTGGTGCTTTTGTTACAGTAACCAAAAGATTGGCACAAGGACTGGAGAATTTGAAAATAAAAGGACGAATGGAGACCATCCAAACTACAGCATTATTGAAATCGGCCAAAATACTGAGAAGAATTCTGGAAACTTGAGAACACTTGCTATCATTCAAACTCCAATGAGAAACCATCGGTTAACGCTTGTGTGATAAGCTCTAAAAGGTGCGAATAATAATAATAATAATATTGATAATAATAATAATAATTAGTGCACTTAGAAGAGTCCCCAAAGAATGGTAAAGTGCCTGGAAAGCTTAGAAATAAGAATACAAGTAGAGACCATCCTAACAACAGCATTATTGAGATCGGCCAGTTATCCGAGAAGTGTCTCAGAGACTTGCGGAAACTTGCTATCACTCAAACTCCAGTGGAAAATCATCAGTTCACGCTGGTGGGAAAAAATCTCTCAAAGGAATAATAACTATAATTTGGACCTGGTTAGTGAAAAGAAGGATTAGTACCTAGACCTGGCCAGAGAATTAAAAAAAATGTGGAATATGAAAGTGACGGTTATACTAATTGTAATTGGTGCTCGCCAAAGCATTGATTCAGGGACTGGAGGACCTGGAAATAAGAGGACGAGTAAAGACTATCCAAAGGACAACATGGTTGAAATAGGTCAGAATACTGAGAAGAGTCCCGGAGAATTGAAGAGACAACCTGTTACTCAAACTCCAGCGGAAAACCACCGGCTAACACTGTTATAAAAATTCTCAAATGAGAAAAATAATAAAAAAGCCAAAATACCAAACTTTAAATCATTTGCATACCACTGCAATTTAATATATATATATATATATATATATATATATATATAAACAGTAAAGTGTTTGTATATTTAGACATAAAAAAGAACACTTACTCAATACAAAAATTAATGTATTTAAATATTTATCCTCTATGTATGTTTGATTTTTATTCTTTTCTGTTTTTTATGGAAGTTAAAGTAATACATATATAATACATGTCAATTATCATAAAAATTATATATATATATATATATATATATATATAATGGCGTGTGAAGAATATAAACTATTTTACGTATCATTGCTCCAACAAATTCTAGTCCTATTCAGTTGCCATTGATTTCACTTGCTTCAGTGTTCTGGTTTTATACCATTTATGCTATTCGGTAATGGGTATAAATATCTTAGCAAACGGCTCTTTCTTCAGAGTTCAGATTTAGCTTCGTGAAATCCAGACAATCCAATCACATAGGCTGACAGCGTTTTTCCGACTTGCCGGAGCCATAATTGGGCGGTTTCTTCCGAGCACCAGTCAATGACAGTTTCGCTTATTTACGTTAGATCTTATTTTTCGTGATAATATACTGTCGCTTTGATGTTTAAAGAGGCAACAAAAGAAGAAGAAGAAGAAGAAGAAGAGAGTGGTTGGGGGTTGGATAGATCTGTTCCAATCAAAAATGGCGTTTTGCTAAAGACTCAGGAATGTCCTGTCCAAAAAGCGACTGACTAAATTGTGCTGTCAGTTTAATGAAAATAACCGTAATAGACAATTAATCATCAACTTATACACTCGACAGATAGTCTACAACAATAATTTTCTGATTGGTTCAACCCATGTTATCAAATCTTTATGTTCTGAGGAATCGAAACACATACATACACATACGCGCGCACAAACACACACGCATATATATATATATATATATATATATATATATATATATATATATATATATATATATGCACAATCCACTCTAGTACATATAAATACAAACACTATCTACTTAACTTAAGACTTACGGATAATGATTCTCTCTCTCTCTCTCTCTCTCTCTCACACACACACACACACACACGTGTGTGCGCACATACATCTTACTCTTATTTACCAAATGTGTTTTTTTTTTATCTCTCTGCGCATAATTCTTGAAGACATCTTGAAAAATAGCCACCTAATTTTTTGTCGTTATTACAAGGATCTCAGAATATATTTTTTACATGTTAATTTTTGCCAATAATAAAACTGTTTTATTTTTTTTTCTCGAGGGGGTTAATTTGCCAAATAATTTATGATTGATTGATTTTAACGGCATTTCATCTCGTTTGGGCTTCTAATGACAAGAAGTTAGGGAAATGCGCGCATTGTACAATCATATTCGTATTTTTATGCAGTTGTTTTTTAACAGTTTTTTCACACAGAAATATGATATCAAGTATTGCAATTTAATACAGCTAATTTGCTCACAGTTGTATGGTTTCAAGGATTTCAATCGAATAATTATATGTTTCCAAGTATTTATTTCCATTTAATAATTGTCATTTGTTTACACACAATTTTATGGTTCCAGGTAATAAATAATAATTCTTAGTCAAGAATTATAACTTCAAGTAATTGTTCTTGAGCTTTGATTTAATGGAGATTACGTATCCGTATCTGTAACAACATAACGATTTAATGGAGATTACGTATCCGTATCTGTAACAACATAACGTATCCGTATCTGTAACAACATAACGACCGACGTCACACTTCCCTTAATTATTTACACTAATTTTTGAATGATAACTGAATAATCAATGATTATTAAAACATCCTAATTTAATGCTATTTAACAGTTTATTTATCAACGATTCTTCTATTAAAATTTAGCTGAATTAGATTTATCATAAAGTCCATGTCATTAATATGTTAGCATTTAACCGATTTCTCACCAAGTCAGGATTGGACACAAGATCATTTAATAGTGGATAGCCCTGTACGAATCGAGACTCGTGCATGGCTATTAGAAAAAAATCTTCGTCCATCGGCAGCGCCAACGTTAACACCAGCCCTACCCAGTAAGTATTGCCTGGTAATGAAGGTCCTCTGAAACCAGGTGATCAGTTTAATAATCCCAATAATAAGTTCATAAGGTTATATGTACAAAGTATATATATATATATATATATATATATATATATATATATATATATATATATACTTATTGAATGTATTATTTATTAGTAGTTGTAAGTTGTAAGGATTCTTAAAGTATTTATTTCATAGTGACTTTTTTTAAAAAAAACTTTCTTCATCTTGCTACATTGTATCACAATAAACCTATACTATTTTGATATAACACTGAATAGCATGGTATTAAAGATCAAGTTACCAAAAAACTTTAACTTGAAAAATATATTCTGCGTACCACACTTTTGTAGACAAAGACTTAACCAAGTCAGCTAGAGAAGCCTTCGTCTTGAAGGGGCAAAAACCCTTTTGCTTACCACTTTTTTATTATAAGGCCTGCATGTCGAGAAGTCTCAGAATACACCGCGTAAGGTTAAGACTCCTCCGCTTCGAGAAAAAAAAATTAATTGTGTATAAGACTAAACTGCTTCTGATGGTGAGGCTCCAGTTGTCAAGATATGGTGCTGAGTGAAATACCCCTTTATCTCGATTAACCCTAAATCATCACTGACTCGGAGTGGTAGTACCTCTTAGGGTCTCATGTACGGGTAAAATCTATTTGAAATTATCCGAATTCGAAATATACAAATTTGGCATTGACAAGCACAAGAGTTGAACACCCAGTTTTGACAAAAGTTCACTTCATCAGCAAAAGGTCGACAAGATATGCCTACTTTGTGCCTCTTGACTAGAAACGTAGAACATTTTCTGAATTTTAGTGTCGTTGATTGATTGATCAGTATGTTAGCCCATCTCGGGTTATTTGAGGTCTAGAGATTAAGGAATTACGTTAATCGTACGTCCATATTTACATTTTAGTGTAGTAGATTTTTAAGTTGATTTTTACGATAAGATATCAAGTATTCCTATCAATACAAATAATTTGTATACAGTTGTATAGTTTCAAGTAAACGGTTATATAGTTTCTAATACTAATCCAGCCTGTTGGCTTCGACTGTAGAATACACCGACCGCATCTCTGCAGAGAGGTAATACGCCCCCTATCGATTGCCCTTATCATGACACTAAACATTCTGATGATGAGGTTCCAGTAATGCTGGAGCTTTAGGGAATGCCGAGTGCTCCTTCACTGACATTGCTCCCAGGTCTACTCTGGCCCGGAAAGATAGCACCTGATAGGGTCCTATCTATGAGTCAAATATATGTGTCTGATATTTAAACTCAGTGCAAACAAATGACTTATGCTAAAATGAATTGTTTGAAATAGTACTGCTCAATTATATAACTGTGTGTAAACAAATGACCGATGTTTAAATGAATCGTTTGTGAAACATAGCAATACTCGGAACCATTTAACTGTGTGCTAAAGAATGAGATTAGGTTCGTTTAAAAGCCTTATCAACAAAATGTGTTTACAAATCCTATATATCTAATATATATGCACGAAGAGGATTTGATATCAAATAACATACACTGGTTGATACACCATGAAGCTAAACAAAACAAAACCAAATCAAATCCTGTATATTCAATATATATCTATAAATAGGATTTGGCATAAAATAACCTACAATCGGTGATATGTCATAAAACCAAACCAAACTAACAGTAATCATTATATGATTCCAAGTAATTATTTCTTTTCAAAATTAATTATTTATTTACGCAGTTACTTTCAAGTAACTAATTATAATCATTCTAAGTAAAGAATTATAGCTTCAAGTAACTCTTCTTAATATAAATTATTTATTTATGGCATCGAGGATTCCTATCGAATACGAATATATTTGAATCGGGTTTTGGTTTGATTTCCTCGTTTAATGGCGTATCAATCTTCGTGGTTTGTTTAATGCCAAAGCTATCCTTGTAGAAGAACAGCCATAATGCTATTCAACAAATAGCTGGGAGAAATAAAGTGGTTCAATATTGACTTATTCGTCTACTTGGTGCAATAGAACAGTAAATTATTTATAACTATTATTAATACTTGATACCATGCAATTGTGTGGAATTTATATTTGGAATATTTGATATTAGTGTGCAAAACCACTTTAAAAAATACTCTAAAAAAGTGAATATAAATGCACAATGAACGCGATTCTCTTACTTCAAGTCATAAAATAAGCCTAGACAGGTTAACATATCGTTAAAATCAATCAGTCAATCAATCAATCACACATAATTCTATCTATGTAAACGAAACCTATCGTGAACCAATTTAAAACAGTTTTCTGAAATGCAAAAACCAACAGGTTAGAATATATTCTGTGATCTCTGTAATAACTACAAAAAATTAGATGGTCATATCTCAAGTCATCTACTAGAATTATGCACTTAAGCAAGAATTCAAAACATGGTTCAAGACTGGTTGAAAGCAATCAATCTTTTTATGCAAAATATTTGCTCCATATTGTTTTAGGTACCTAACTTGAAGTACCGGTAATTTAGGGAAAGTGACTTAACTACGACTACCTCCTTCATTTGCCTAAAAGTCGGTAGCAACACGACGTGGCGTAGGGGCTGCGAAGTGATGTAGTCGTTTCGCGAGTATCGAGTTGACGATCGTGCCTGGTATTCGAATTGTTTTTTTTTATAATACTAATGTTTTCCTCTTATCTGCTCCCTTGTCTAAAAGGGGAAAGGGTTAGGTTTATTTAAGGGAAATGCCAATGGGACATGAACAATTTTTGCTCCTGTCCCTCGGGAACGATGCTCACCACGTGACACTTCCCGTTAAATCGATTTTGTGTCACATCTGAATACCGTTCTGGTTGGTTAAATATAGTTGATTTACCCTCTTCTGTCCGACAGTTGTTTTTGTTAGGTACAGTTAAAAGGTATTTATCTAATTCTGCATTATGCGTTATATATGCTCAATGAGGTTTAAATCCAATAAGTATAGGAATCAATTAAATACGTGAAAGTCAACTCAATATTCCTTGAGACACTTCTGTGATGATGAATTATATTGCATATCACTGCTGGGAATTATAACCAGATTAAATAGCCTCTAAGAACATTAGCTAGTTAGCTGGTCAGTGTTTTATGGTATATCAACCCTCGTCGGTTATTTAATGCCAAATCATCTTTCTCTCTCTCTCTATATATATATATGTGTATATATATATTTACTAATCTAATATTTATCAGCATTCACGGTACCAGAAAAAAAAACGAACCCCCCCCGCCAGGAACAAGAGATAAAAGTATCTCAAATCACCGCCCGGGGTAAAAAGAAAAAAATATAGGCCAAAAAGAAAGAAAAGGCTAACCTCGTCCGATCCCTAGAAAAAAATCAAGGGATACGCAGTCAGTTGGTCAAAAGAAAACAAAAAACCTTCCGCGAATCCTGCAATGCTACAATTACAAAAGTGCTCAACACAAGTGGAGCCAATTATAAAATTAACTTAAGTTAATTTTATATATATATATATATATATATATATATATATATATATATATATCATTTGTAACTGAATTTGTAGGTAACATTTTTACAGTTCATGGTTTCAGCTATTGCTATTAAACACTAATGATTCTATTTAATATTAATCATTGGTTTGCACACAGTCAAATGATTTCAAGTAAGGTATCTAACTCTAATAATTGTATTTAATATAAGTCATTTGTTTGTACACATTTATATGGTTTCAAATATTGCTATTTAACATTAGTTATTCTATTTATTATTATCATTATCTTATACGAGCTGTTTGTACACAACAAGAACATCTGTGTATATCCTAAGTGTCAGGATTGTCTAGTTTTGCAAGTGGTTATTGATTGTGTCGAAAGAATACAGCTATCATTCTACAGAGACTCTCAGCTTATATTGCACCTTACTAATAGTCTTGATCATCACTTTTATGTTAATATTAATCTCCGCTTGTCCAGTCTCATTTGCTAAACGACTCAACCTCACGTTTTACTGATTGTATAGACTGAACATAATGTTGCATTATCGTGTTAGAATAAATAGGGCAAACAGGAGACTATTATCAATATCGTATATTTATCCAGTCTTGTCCCAGGGTTGTCTTTTATTGGGTGCAGTTGAAGATTATTTATCTAATTCACCAACATGGAATGCCAGTCAGTTTATCACAGTTTTATCGCGAAATGATTGATGGGCCCAAAAGATGGGGACCATTATCTTCAAGGTGGTCAATACTCATATATTTTACCCAGGGAAATATAGCGAGCTTACTCCAGCGTAAAATGCATTCTGTGAAGTTTAGTCGTCATTGGATAACAGAGATACTATTATTGGCACTTTATATTAAAAATGAATACCCCTCAACCTATGAAAGCTCTCCTACTACTGTGTGTGGATAGAATAATTCGAGAATTATGTGTTGAGAGACAAACCATTAAAAACAATAAAATATAGTAAGGGCATACCAGTGTAAACTGAATTTTATGGGATTTCGTAGTGATCAAATAACAAAGATACTATTATTGGCACCAGATATCAAAAGACAAAATTAATCAGATGCAGGTTGTGGCCGAAACTGTGTCAGCCACGGTCCAGTTCAACAAAGAAGGAAAAAAGGCAAAAATAAATGAGCATTTAGCACTTGGAGAATAATATCTATCAATCAATTTGTGAGGAATAAGTTTCAGAATGCCAACGTATGACCGTCTTTATTGATGCGTTTTCTGATAAATTCTGGTTGTGGGACGTAACACTTTGCAATATGAACGTGGGAGCTGATCCTTCACTTGCTGACAAAAACTCGGTCAGTTTCCTATTTTGTTCTGTGTCTGAACAGCAGACTGCTAACTCTTTCGTTTCTGGTCACTCACTGTTACTTACTGCCGAAATTCCTCTCTGTCTCTCTGTATCTCTCTCTCTCTGTGAATGTCTTCTCTCTCTCTCTATCCCTCTTTGTCTCTCTCTCTCTCTCCCTCTCTCTCTCCCGCTCGCTCGCTCGCTCGTTCGCAGCTGATCTCTCTGATTGAATCCTTGAATATGAGTGGTCTGGGCTTCCAGAAAAGAAAACCATTTTTCCCCTTTGGGACCACTCAAAACTAAAGTATTAAAAAAAAATAAAACTCTTATGTAATATCGCCGAAGAGTTGAGTTTATAATGGACATTAAGAAATAAACTCTTTTAGATGTATTAAGAAATCCTTCACTTTCTATTTTCTCATCTATTAAAATTCTACCAACCCGTCAATTTTTATACCACTATGCACTCGTATTTATGTAGATCCATACATATACGCTATTTCATCCCTACATGCTTATACATGCGCATATGCAACGACTACAATCATATAAAGATGCTTGCACCTACATTCACGCGCATTATTCGATGTGCATTCAGTCGTAGATGAGCATACAGTGTCACACCTTCATGCAGACGCGATCATCTGTCTCAAAGAATTCGAAACATGGTTCATTTGATCAGGTTTCAAAAAACTAATCTCCCACAGCCTAATGATAGTCTCTGGATCAGACTAAGAGCAACAACAGATGCTTTTTTGCCAATAGTGCTATCTTTATTATGCAATGAAGAGTACTGCACTCACTTTTTACCTCAAAAAACATTTGAGAAGAACAAAAGATGCCGGACACTGCTGGAGAAGCAATAACTCATAAGTGATGTTTTTCTGTGGACCACTACACACGTACTTGTCAGTGTTGGCCAACCAGCAAGAACTTATTTACATTAACTCTGTATGGACACAGAATGTAGTCTGGAACATCTGCCAGAGGCAACGGATGATAGGGACAGATAGAACAGGAGAGAGTCAGGGAAATCTGTGCTGTCAGAGCGATTGATGATAACTATTATTCAGTGACTACGAAACACCACAGAATGCCTTTTATGTTGATATAAGTAAGTAAAGTTGACGACCTTAGTCGAGGTTGACCCGAAGACTCCTTTTTTAAAAGCTACTACACCGAGGTGTAGGGAGAGGGAGCTACACCATTCTCTCCACTTTACCCTTGATTCTTATCTTATAATGCTGAGTGTTAAGCAAGGTGACATCAAGTACCATTTTTTGAGTCCTTGGTATGACTCGACTTTGGATTGTACACCGGTTTCCCTGTCAATTGGTGAACACTACTCATTTGGCCAATGGTCCGTTATAAAAAAAAAGCACATTTACGACCTTGAGGATAATGATCCCCATTTTTGCCCCAAAGTCATACCTCGACAAAATGGTACTAAATTAGCTAACACACCACTCACTTCTATATACACGCTGTAACAAATGGAATAGATAAGCAGAGATAAGATAATCCTGGATGAAGCGGTTTGCATTTCACTAATTGCTAATGCATGAGCTGATCTCTCCCTCTAGCAATGGGTAAAGAGTACAAATTGAGCTGTTTTGGATTATTTAGACAACCAGTCTAGGAGAAGGAAATTTCTGAATTCCAGCCAACTGTACTCCGCTTGAGAATTGACCTTGTGTCACATCCTGCCCCTGACGAAGGGGTGAAGTAAATAAATACACTGCTGCGGTTGCACAAACATGTTAAACATGAATAGTCTGTTTGGTGCTCGAAGAATAACGGTTATTATCGAAGGAAAAGAAATAGATGTTAGATATTTGACATTTGACAGGCTGGTTGGTTGTTTGGGTTTTATGGCATATCAACCTTTGTTGGTTATTTACTGCCAAATTCTGTTCATATATAAATATATATAAAGTTGGCGATGTAGTCGATGGTGACCTGAAGGCTCTCTTTCAGTAGCTACAACATCGAGGCTTTGGGGAGGGCGCTACTCCTTTCCCTGGATTGCTCCACTTTACCCTTGATACGTACCTTATAATGCTGAGTGTTGAGCAAGGAGATATCAAATACCATTTTTAAGTTTTTCGTATGACTCGACCTAGGATTTAACCCTGGTCTCCCAGACCATTGGCGAACGTTTTTTCTAAGATTTCTAAACAGATACTTCGTAGATAAAATTTTAGAAAAGCACACGATTAAATGGTTTCAGTCAATCATATTTTGGTATAACCCTGTCTCTTTCACAAAAGACAGATCGTCATTCATTTTGACGTTGTCGAGCACATCTCTCAAACGATTCACCTTGAAAAATCGCTTTTTGATGAGAGCAAAAGCTCTACATTCTAGGATAATGAGTTTAACGGTGCAAGGCGACTGACATCTCAAACACTGTGGTTGTTTTTCCTGTTTCAGTATGAATGAGTGAGTAAGCCTTGTATGACCAATGCGCAATCGGGATATAATGACTTCTTGATTTTCTTAAAGCTGGCCTCCATTCTTCCAAAGTTGACTGGATTTAGAAGAGTTTATTGCGGGTGTTATTATTCCAGCGTTGCTGCCATTTTGTGTGAAGGAGTTTATTGATTTGGGGTTTCAGGTCAGTATGTAGAGTCCTGAATTTATCAGGGGTCAGATTTAAGGCCATTTTGGCTGCCGAGTCTGCTATTTTATTTCTTCTCACTCCAATATGGCTTGGGATCCAGCATATTAGAATTTCTTTACAATTTGACATTGAGTCTAGTCTACTCCACAGTTAAATGATAAAAGGTTTCTCAAGTTTTTTAAAAAATTACTTATTGATAGTAAGACAGATTGTGAGTCTGAAAATATAAGTTTCTTATGTTTACTCTTTGAGATGATGTTAAGAGCTTGGTCTATTGCACAGGCTTTTGCTGTGGAGATGTAGTTTTCCATCGGAGAGCTTTCTTGAGAATTGTTTCATTTAAGACATCTGCGCACGCTGTTTTATTGTTGTCCTTGGAGCCATCCGTAAACATTTATAAGTGGTCGGGATGATGTTGAAAGATATTGTGAAATTTCTCTTGATAAGGGCTGGGATTGCATAAGTATTGTTTTATTTGTTGTTGTTTACACACAGGTAAATTTAAAAAGAGTTACACCCTAAACAACTCAGTTAAACATAAGTTCACAGTTTAAAGTTTAAACAATTCTATTTGATTCATAGATAGGAGCCTATCACGTGCTACCACGCCGGGCCAGAATGGACATGGGAGTGATTGCTCCGCTTTCTTCAAAGATCTAGCATCACTGGAGCCTCACCAGATTGTTTAGTGTTATAAGCAAGACTCACGTTGGCAAGATTTAGTTGGTTTATTCTACAGCCCTAGCCGACTGAGCCAAATACCTTTGAGAAAAGCAGGAATCTAACCATTCTTCTTCCGTCTATGGGTAGGCTGGGCTCTTTAATCGTTGAATGGCAACTGGTCAAGTATGAAAATTCTGAAATCAAGCATGTCTAGTACTGGGCAGGGATGAGCGCCACCAAATTATTCCCGTTCAAGACATTGTTAGGTTACAGGACCAGTGAAAAAAATACATAAATTAATTCTTGATCTCTGAACATCCCTTATCTTTCTGTTTCGTAACATTTTTTTTAATAGTAAAATAACTAGCAATATGTACTCCACTTAAATATTGACCTTGCGTCACATTCTGTTCGTGGTGGAGAGGTTAAGAAGATAGAAAATTAATAAATTTGTGATTATTTTGATTCGTGAGGGAAGGCGAAACTATTAAATAGATTCCTACAAGTATTTTTGGCACTTCAATTTAATAACATTATTTGAATTATCTAAATTGAAATATGAAATATTCCATGCACTGTTGCGTCTACAAGAGAATGTCCTTGCTTCTCCTGTAATGCCCTGCATGTATCGTTTGTCTTACCTGAATGGTTTGTGAGATGGTAGGCAGGTGGCTGAACAACTGTTGTTTTGTGGGGTCTTTTCCTGGATTTATTCAAGACAGTACGCAGCATTCTTGTGTAGTTCCACTCGAGCCATTTCTGTGCGTTTTGCTTGTGTCCACGTGGTACATTCATACGAGGAGCATTCGATAAGTTTCGAGACTTTTTTTTTCGTATAGGTTTTTAAAATTAATGTAGACTCTTGAAAATTCAGTATGTTATTGCTATATATCTTATAAGTAAAAAGTAAAGTTAGCGACCATAGTCGAGGGTGACCCGAAGTCTCCCTTTTCGATAGCTACTACACCAAGGTGTCGGGGAGGGCGCTACTCCATTCCCTGGATTGCTCCACTTTACCCTTGAACCGTACCTTATGATGCTGAGTGTTAAGCAAGGTGGTATCAAGTTCCATTTTTAAAGTCTTTGGTATGACTCGACCTGGGATTGAACCGAGGTCTCCCGGGCCATTGGCGAACACTCTAACCGCTAGGCCAATGTCCGGTATCTTATAAGATGACAGACAATTTTTATGATTTCAGGTTTAAATCAACAGCTACAGCAGGAATTGGAATCCACCCTACTAAAGTCTGATTGTCACAGCTGGGGAATTTCAAAAATGCAATCTGACACCTTAGAAGAACGATATGCAATAAAATTCTGTTTTAAACTTGGAAGAAATGCCACAGAAATGTGTGGAATGCTTCAGACTGCTTTTGGGCCATCTTGCATGAATTGGGCATCAGTTTTTGAGTGGCATAAGGGATTCAAGGAAGGCAGGGAGTCTGTGAGGGATGATTAGAGGTGTGGGAGGAGTAAGGAAGTCATTATACCAGAGTTGATTGGCCAAAGGGTGAGAGTTAGGGTTAGGGTCACTATGTTGAAGTTTTAAGGGAGTCCAGGAAGAGATTCCATGGGAAGAGGCCAGCGCCCTTCAAATCGGGTCAGTGGCATTTCCACCAGGACAATACACCAGTCCACAACTCCATCCTTGTCACAGACTATTTGACCAAGATGGGTATCAAGACAGTTTCTCGCCCTCTCTATAGTCCCTGTGACTTTTGCTTATTCTCTAAGCTCAGAGGCTGTCGTTATGAGACAATCGAGGAGGTGAAAGAGGCTGTGACGAAGATCATTGACACGCTCACACAAGAGGACTTCCATGGGCCTTCCAGAAGTTGTATAAAAGGTACAACAAGTGCATTGCAGCCGGAGGAGATTACTTCGAGGGGGACTAAAGTTTCATGTGTGTACTATCAATAAAAGTGCCCATACGAAAAAAGTCTGGAAACTTATCGTATGCACCTCGTATATTAGTATAGACACCGTTACCGCTTTAAAGATATCCTTTTTATTTTATCAGAAACATCAGACTTCCATATAATCGATAACTTATCAATAGCATTCCTTGCTTTCTCTAGGCGTATTCTGACATCATTTTCAGTAGATGAGATGTTGCTGCCGGGGTATATGGACAGGTCCACTGATTTTAGACGCTTGCCACTTAAAATAGAGATGAACCCTTTTTGTTTAAAACACATGTACTCTGTTTTATTTGCACTCACGTAATGATCAGTGCCATCGAATGCTTGCTCTAGGCTATGCAGTAGAGATTCTCATTTGACAAATGTATTTACGTGAAATATTATATCATCTGCGTAGTTTCTGCTGGATATTGTCTAATTCTTGCCGAACACCAAAGGCTTACTTGCATCAGTTCTTTGCTGACATAAGATGCAGACTGAAAGACATGCCGGGAGCATGGATGATTGGAATGGATGGCGAGAGAATGTCGGGGAACTCTGAGCTGTCAGCGCGATTAGATGATGATGATGATTAATCGGATAAACGATTCTCTCAATTTCTTTCAAATTTTATTATTCTAGTTTTTGAACTTGAACCATTTGAATAATATATCCTTCAGGAAATAAAATGGCTTTTTATGCAATTTTTCAAACAGTTATCAGTAATTTCTTTAAATGCCCCCAAACATTGTGTAAGTGAATATGAATTATTACTATAGGCTATTATATATATGTCAAGATATATTTCCAGATCCACAGACAAACAGGCGCGTGTTCCTTGATACGTTCTGCGTTCAGTCGCAACTTAAGGTAATTTATATTTTAATATTACATATTATTGCCAGCATTAGACAGAAGAGTTATAAGCAAATACATATCATCATCATCATCATCATATCGTGCTGGTAGCACGGATATCCCTGACCCTCTCTCGCCACTCCTCCCTATCGTTCATCGCCCTAGGCAGGTCTTCAGGACAACATCCTGTATCCTCACACAGCTGCTGAATGTACGTTCGTGCTGGTCGTCCTGCTTTTGCGCGGCCGTGTGTGGGGATCCATAAGAGTACATCTCTTATGAGTTCATCTCTGCTTCTCCAGCAATGTCCTGCATGTCTGGTTCGCCTAACTTGAATAGATTTCGTGATAGGGGGCAGGTGGCCGTACAGTTGGTGTCTTGTGGGGTGCCGCTGCCAGGACTTGTTGAGGATTGCACGCAGCATTCTTGTGTAATTGCCATCTAGTTTCTTCTCGAGCCGTTTTGTTAGCGTCCATGTAGTGCATCCATATAGCAGTATCGATGTGACCGCTGCCTGGAAGAAACTGCGTTTCATTTTATCGGTTAGGTCTGATTTCCATATAGTCGATAGCCTATTGATAGCTGTCCATGCTTTCGTTAACCTCGTTTCGATGTCCTTTTCGGTTGATTCGACGCTGCTTCCTAGGTACGTGAATTTGTCTACTAGTTTAAGAGGGGTTCCTTCTAGAGTGGAGATGTCCCCCGTTTGGTTATAGCACATATATTCCGTTTTGTGTGCATTAACATGGAGGCCTATGCTTGCTGCTGCTCGTTCCAGGCTATGCAGAAGTGTTTCGGCTTGGTCAGGTGTATTTGCCAGTATCGCTATGTCATCGGCGTAGTCGGCGTCGGTAATTGTTGTTGCGGGATATCTTCTTCTTCTTTTCTTCGTCAGTTCGAAGCCATTCTCTTTGATTTTGTCAATCGATGTTCTAAGTACGTAGTCTAGACAAATGATAAAGAGATACGGAGCCAGCGTGTCCCCTTGTAGTACTCCTGCTACAATGTCGAAGTATTCTGTGTCTCCATCTGGTGATCGTACTTTTACTTTAGTGTTTCTATAGAGAATCGTTATTGCCGCTACGGTTTCTTTAGGTATGCCGTACGCTAGTAGGATTTGTTCCATCTTTCCTCTGTGAATGGAGTCGAAAGCCTTGGTAAAGTCGACAAATATTAATGTCGCTTGTAGGTTCTTTGCCCGTACACCTTCAAGGATTCTGCGGATGGTTAGTATTTGTGAGGTCGTAGATCTATTTCTTCGGAAGCCATTTTGGTTTTTTCTAAGTATGTTGTCGATTTTGGGTTCTATGCGGTTTCGTAGTAGGGCATTGTAGATTTTGGCAGCTATGGATGTAAGTGTTATGCCTCGGTAGTTTTTGGCTAATCCGAAGTCCCCCTTTTTAGGGAAGGGGAGTATGCATCCCTTCGTCCATCTATCTATCGGATTTTGATTGTATACTGCGTTGCAGTGTCGGAGCAGTATGTCGTCGAATTGTCTGGTCTTCCATACTTCCGGGGGAATTTCGTCCAGTCCTGCAGCTTTCCTATTTTTAATTTTTCTGAGAACCGAGTCGAGTTCTCCTTGTGTGAACGGTCCAAGTTTAATGTCTAATTGTTTGCTAATTATTCTGGTGATTGGTTCATGCGTTATTTTTGGTGGGTTTCCAAGTAAGTTTTCGAAGTGCTGTTTCCACAGTTTTATTCTTTCTTGTTGGTTTGCTGCTTTAAGTTTAGCTTTGGCTGTGCTCTTTCTTCTGCTCACTTCGTTTATTGTTTGCCAGGCAATTCTAGATTGTCTATCTTCTACCGAGTCTCTGATCTTATCTATCTGATTTTGAATGTATTCTGTCTGTTCCTTTATATATATGCCTGCTAATTGATTTTGTGCCGTTTTTAGTTTTAAGGCATTTGTGTTTGTTGGGTTTTTTCAATAGTTTTTGGAGGCTGTTTTCACTAGTGCACGTTTTTCTCTCACCGCTAAGGTTTCCCATGGGACTCTATATTTAGTTTTAATTTTTGTTGGAATGTATTTTGCTGCTGCCTCAAGGTGTGCATTGACGAAATTTTCGTATTCGTCGTTTGGTGTACTTTTTTCCGTCTTTTCTTGTAGTGTTTCGAATCTGTTTCTCAATTCTAATACGTATTTATCTCTGACATCTTTGTTGTTTAATAGGGCCCAGTCATAGTGTTTGGTGGTCGCTGTTCGTTTGGCGTTTTTTCGTAGGCTTAACCGTATTTTCGCTGTGACTATTCGGTGATCGGTGGACACACCCTCAAAAGAGGAGTATGCCTCGCAATTCAATGCACTATTCTTCCATTTCTTGTTTATAAGGACGTAGTCTATCTGAGCTTTAGTATTGTTTGCGTACGTGTATGTCCATAGTTTGCCCTCTCTTTTTTGGTAGTTTGTATTGAGGCATGCTAATCTATTTTCTATCATGAAATCTGTTAGATGTTGCCCATTTCTATTTGACGTGTTGTGGAGGCTGTATTTGTTGTTTCCGTTTTTCCCGATTTGTGCATTCATGTCTCCGCCAATGACTAACATGTTGTGTTTCGGGATGCTACGCACTAATGAGGATAACTCATCGTAGAAGGTGACTATTTCATTTTCTTCACTAACATTGGTGGGGCTGTAGCATGAGACGATTGTTGCTCTGGGGTTTCCGTTAAATGTAGCTACCATCATCCTAGGTCGTATTTTCTCTATGCTATTAAGCGTTTTTAGTGCTCTAGGTCCTATAAGCAATCCTACCCCTCCTACTGCGGCGTTGACAGAGTTTTTCCATGCGGATACAGTGGCGAGCGACCATCCATTGCCAGTTTCGTGATATTTGATATCTTCTGTGTGCGTGTATCTGTGTTCTTGTATGCAAATTATTTCTATATTATGTTCTTCGGCCGATGCAATTAGCTCTGGGAGTTGTCCTATTCTATTTAAGGTTCTTACGTTAAATGTGGCTATTTGTAGTGTTTGCTTGCATTTTAGTAGTTTTGATTGTTTGAGCTCTGTAGCTGATTTTTCGAACACCGAGGCCAGGGCTCCAACCTCAGCAGGACGCGCCCCTTTTTTACCCGCGCGAAGAGCGATGCGGTTTGTGTAAGTGGTTTGAGTGTGGGTCATGGTTATCTTTCGATGGCTGTTTTATTCTCTTCTATAGAAGCCACTCTTATAGAGGAGCAGCAGTAGTTCCCCGATCGAACTGTCGATCCTGAGCGAAAAGTCGTCAAACTCACGTCCAGGACCCATTTGGGTATTGACTTTGGTCGTCCATTGGTTTATTCAAATACCTTAACGTACATCATGCTGCTTCCCATGTGTACATAATAAAATAAATGAACATTTAAAAAAAAAAAAAAAAAAAAAAAAAAAAAATTTTTTTAAATTAAATAAAATGAAAAAAAAAAAAAAATAAAAAAAAAAAAAAATAAAAAAAATAAATAAATAAAAGGGGGGGGGATTTGTTTTAAGTTTTAACTTAGTTAAAGTCCAACATTAAGGTACTTTCTTATGACTTTCACTAATACTGACTTATACTTTTTTGCTGTATTGGGACTTTTCCAAGGGTTTTTCATTTTTTTTTTTTTTTTTCATCCTACAGTTGGGGACCTAGCAGGCTTCAGGAATTAGAGCTCTGTGGTAGCATTAGGCGTTCTAGGCTTTTTCTTCTAAACTACTGTTAGGGCTTTCTTTACGAATTTTTAAATTATTCGATAGAAGATATTTAAAAACATTCTGCCTTGTTCGCTGACATGTGGATAGGCTTAATATCAAATTGGCTTTACAGTAGAGTAAGCGTGCCTTTACATTTAAAACGCATAGTTTAAGCATTATTTTACAAACAAAATACAGCATAACATTTTGTAAAATTCAGCATTTTAAATTGGAATTAAAGACATACTGACCAATATTGACATATTTCTTCCACTTGGCTCCTGAGTTCAAATGCGTCTTCTTCGTTTGGACTTTTATTTACTACTGATATTTTAGGTAGCTTTGGGGGCGGTCTAGTGGGGTGAAGGGGACAATTCGTTTTTGTTTTTTTTTTTGTTTTTTGGTTTTTTTTCTTTTTACATATAATTGTATGAATTTATTTATTCACGTACGTACCAGATTCTACAAGATAATTTTTCAACGGAATTTGTGACATTCCAACCGTTGTTATTCACGCTGTGGTTATCATTATAAATGAATAATTCACAAGTTTTGGGCTTCTTCAAGGTTTTTATTGTTTCGGTTTGACTCACAAAATATACGTTTATGAGATGTGAGTCAAATTTTAAATTCAAACTTATAATTGGAGTTACTAGTTGATATATTCGCCATCAATGGTTTGTAAGTTGTATCGTTGACAATTACTGGGTGATGTAAGCATATGCTAAGCTTTGCATGTATATATATATATATATATATGTGTGTGTGTGTGTGTGTGTATATATATGTGTGTGTGCGTGTAAAAGATTTTTCTTTGTAGGTCCAAAGAGAGAAAATATTTTAAGATGAATAGGTCTATGGAGAGATTTGTATTTTTTAAAGAATTATTTATTTCCTTCTTACGTACGTGTATGTTTCCAGCATGTTGCTTTCGTCAGAAAACATATGTTGCACAATGCCATATGAATGGTGTATTCACTGAGAGACTTGAACGTACTCGTGTTTGTTGGTCTTGGGGGTCAGTTTTGTCGTGGTTTATGGTCACTCCTCCCTTTCCCCGAGTGTGTCAAGTTGGTCTGTTTTTACTCCAAATAGGTCTTTGATATTTGACATGTTATAAGTATTTTGTTATTCTACCCTGGGTAGGTGGTATGTGTGTGTGTGTGTTATAGTGGTTTCGGACTCTACTTGCAGTTGCTTTTTCTTCTACGTGTATGCGTGCGTGTGTGTGTATGGTTTGGGCTTCATTTTTCCTGTGCGTGGGGGTATAGTTTTGGTCTTGAGCTTTTCTTGTGTTTGTGTGGTTTGAAATTAATTGTTAATTACTTTTGCAAATAATTTTAGGCGTGTATATATGTGTGTGTGTGTGTGTGTGTGGGCTATATATATATATTGATTTTTTTTCGATTTGTGCGTGTGTATAATTAATGATTTAATCAACGAGGGTTTGAATCTATCGATGTTTTTTTTTCTTTTATATGAAGTAATAGGTAATCGTTAGTTTGATACATGGGTTTAACTTAAAATTTACCTTGATTACATTCAAATAGGTTTAGATACATTTAATTTTCTATTTTCTGTTATTTTCTTTTATCATCATATATGTAATCGCATATTGTTGAGTTTTTTCCGTGGAATGATGATGTATAATCTCAGCCAATGTTTACTTTCATAGTGAGTCTGTATATACCTATTCTGTTTATTGATTTCATCAGTTCAGGCCAACATTTATGGATATTAAACGAGAATGGGGGTCTCTTTTGTGTGCTATCGAAGCTTTGACGTAACTAAACAATATGAAATACGTTCGATCCTCAATCGGCGCTGCACTAGTGTGACTGCGTGCCAGAATAAGCTAAACTTTTGTAAATAACTACACTTTGGGTGTCTGTTAGGGGATTAAAATAATTACATATTTCCCAATGTTTGGTGTTCGACCCACATAAAAGCCTGATTTTCAAATGCTGAATCACAAAGCAGGTATGTTCGTTCTGCTTAGAAAACTAACATGCCAAATATGTTTTATCATATTTACCAACCCCTCCGCTCGAGCGGGATATGACACAAGGTCAATTTTTAAGCGGAGTTTAACAGGTTTCAATTCAGAGTGTTCCTTCTCCTAGACTAGTTGCCTCACCACGGCTGAAGAACTCAGTCTGTCCTACTATTTACCCATAGCTGGAGGGAGAATAATTGGATTCATACCTTTCCCAAGGGTATTACTTCTATGTGAAATGCAATTAGTCTCGTCCAGGATTTGAACTCGTGACGCCGTGTCCATTTCCTACGACGATAACCATTGCACCACGGGCACCTCAAAAAATGTATTTTATTATCGTCTGAAATTTATCCGTCTTAGAACAAATAAAACATATTACATGACAAAAAAACTTTTTAAAAGAAGTTATTAACACATGTAAAGGCTAGACGTTGATGATATCCCCCAGGAACTCTTACTGATGCAGACTGCGCAGATGATCTTGTCATCTTAAATGAAAAGGCAATTTTACCGTAAATCCAAATTAATATTGAACCTGGTCAAAGAAACTAACACTATTAGAACCCAAGAACCTAAGCAAACATAAAATAGAATGCCTATAAGAATGCCAAGAAACATAAAAAATGAAGTACTTTAATGAATTAAAAAAAAGACGTGGATTTTAAGTAAGTCAAAACTTAATAATGAAAATGAGACCCCCCCCTTCAAAGGCCTCTAACCTCCTCCCCCCCCCCAAAAAAAAAAAATTCACGGAATCCATGGGAAGCAGTGTGGTGGTCATAAAGGCAAGCGGATAAACCCTCTGACTGCTCAACGCAATGCCTAACATGGTCCCGAGCGTATGATTAATTCGATCGGGGAACTACTGTTGCTCCTTTATAAGGGTGGCTTACGTAGCTGAGAATGAAAACAGCCATTGAAAGATAGATGATCTTGTACTTAATGCAAATACAGCCACTTAAGGCGAATCTCTGCCGCATCACAGCAAGTAAGTGAACTTTAAAAAAAAAATCATCTTTTTAATTAAGATATTTGCATCTTATGAAATGACAAGCCTCTGAAATTAGTAGACAAGTTCATATACCTCAGTAGCAATATCTGATCTATTGAAACAAACGCATAAATAAATATTGACTGTAAAGGAATTTCCATATGGAAATCCGATCTCTCTAATAAAATCAAACGGGAATTATTTCAAGCCGTATCCGTAGTACCAAGTGGACTCGAACGAAATTCTTGGAAAAGACATAACTACAGAAGAACGCTATGAGTTATTTTTAAGATATCCTGGAAGAAGTACTCAACGAAATAGCAATTCTTCGACCTCTTATTTACAGGACATCTCATAATCCATCCAAGTAAGATGAGTAAGACATATTGGGCCCTGCCGGCAAAGTAAGTACGAACGTATAAGCTTCGTTCTCTTATGGACTCCAACACAAGGACACACCAGTGTTAGCCAACTAGCAAAAACTTAAATTCATCAACTCTGTGCGAACACTGGAAGCCGTCTATAGGACTTGCTCAGAGCAATGGCTTGCAGTGACGGATGGGGAGCGAGCGTGTGTGAGAGAGAGAGAGAGAGAGAGAGAGAGAGAGAGAGAGAGAGAGAGAGGGGAGAATCTGATTATGTTGAAAAGAATGAATACCAAAACATCTGAAATAGAATTAATCAAAAATTAATCAAAGGAAGAATGAAACGGAAAAATTAGGAATAAAATAAATTCGATTTGATATCTAACCCAAGAAAAACTCTGAAAAATTCTTCTTTTGGTTTTTTCCTAAAAATGGAATTTACTTGAATTTCATAGAATAATATAAAAATTTGTGAAAAGATCACAAATATTTACCCGACCGGAGAGGTTTGTTAGGCGTGAAACTTCAAGTCATGAACTCCGCAAAGGCCATGTTCGATCATTTAGAGTATGTATTTGCTCCCTCCATCTGCCACTGGCAGGATGTGATACAAAGTCAGTTTTTTAAATGCATTAAAGCTGGTTTGAATTTAAAGTTTTCCTTTTAGACTAGTTGCATAACTATTGTGGCTTGTTTCGGGCCAGAAAGAGTGACACGGAAGCAGAGAAAGTAGATGTAACTACTGCACTGAATAACAGAACATATATACAAAATAAGAGTGTTAGTACAGCAGAAGTGTCTGTCCGAAAACTTTTAGGTTCGACTGCTGGGAGGAACTCAGTATCTGTACGTCTCACCAACCGGACGAGTGTGGCACAAGGCTTTTTAGGTGGGTCCCAGCGCAGAGGAGTAGCTCAGACACGCCTAGCGGTTCCAAAAATGCCTCAGGCCCCGTCGGCATTTTCCTAAAAAAGGGTCGCCTCCGGCGCCAGGTGATGAATCTAGCCCCTTCTAGGAGGGTGAGAGCTTGGGGGACGGCTCCCTAGAGCTCGATGATACCGGTCAAGGCGTACCACGACCGACTGCCAGCGGAGCCAGGACACACGCGACCAGATCCGTCGGCTGACCAAGGTGTGTTCATCCCAACTCTGAGAGGAAGTCTCTCCGAGAGTGAATAGGGTTTGTATTTATGAAGGAGGAAGAGTTCATTATCGTGTAGATAGGTCACCATAACACCCCTTCCTAAATATTAAGTCCGCAGGAGTCAGAAGAAAAAGTTTTGTTTTTTATTTTTTCTCCGAGACATGGTATTCCTCCGCTTGACTTACTTGTTAAGGCTTTAAGAAATTTCAATTTGTTTTTATTCTCAATACCTTATATGTTTTGGGTTGACAACTATTAAATCAGTTGCTTTCTTTTTTCTCTTAGAACGGTGCACTTCGGGTGCCGCCAGAAGGGTCAGAATATCGAAAGTGTCGTATATGACATCCATAACTGTTTTCTCAGGAGGTCTGCTATCAACCTCGTCAGTTAGGCATTTCCTAAGTTGGTTGATATGTCTTTTATGAGTAAATTGTGGATCTTTTATGAAATATATCATGTTCCAAACTCTTTTTTCGATCATTCCCATCTCCCCAAAAGATTTGTTGTCTTTGAAGATTCTGAAAAAGACTATCTCTGGGATTATATCGTTTTGGGAGTACGATGTTTATTCTTTCAGGCTTCGTCTGTTTCGGGTGTAGTTTGTCGTAAACGGACCGTATCCGACATGCAAATATAACCTTGGCTGGAGATTGTGAGGCTTACGGTTTGTTATTAGGTGTAATCCTGTATAGTTGAAGAAATTGTTGGAGGGCTCTTTCAGTTGGTGTAGCCCTAGCTTTTTTCAAAGCTGTCTTCAAAGTATCCACTAATCTTTCAACCTGTCGGTTAGACCTCGGATGGTATGAAGGGATCTGGTATGTTTTACAGAAGTCTCTAAATTCTCCAGACGTAAACTGACGTCCATTATCGGACACTAAAATCTCCACTACTCCTAATCTGGCGAACAGTTCACGTAGAATTTTTATCGTAATTTCTGTAAATGGGTTTTTGCATCAGTGTACTTCAGGCCACTTTGAGAAACTGTAGACTACAATGAGGTAGTAATATCCTTCCAGAGGGCCGGTGAAGTCAGTGTGAATTCTAGAATTGATAGATCCGTTTTTGGCCAGGGATTGAATTTAATAGGGGTTGCCTTGGCAGCCAGGGCACAGCCTTTACATGATTTGACAGAGGGGTAGTAATATCGAAATTGTCGTATATGACATCGTTTTCTATATCTTTGTCCGTGTTTGAGCCATGGACTTAGCTACACATCAAACTTTTGATTCTAGTACTTTCTGGGTGGCCAGAGTGGAAACTTTTCAAGATACACTTTTGGAGTTTTGACGGAATCACGACGTGTTCCCTGTACAGTAACACCGTGGTGAATATAGAGAAGACGTCCGTGGTTCGCTGGTCTTTTTCAAAAATTTTCGCTTTTATTTGGTTGATATACTCACCACGAAGAGCCTCCTGTTTTATTTGTTCGAGCGTCACTGTAAGTTCCCTTACTGTTTTACAAAGGGTAGTTTTTAATTCTCCTTCAGATTAAAGGGAGGGGATCACTATATCTTCCAGTGGTTTATGTACTTGGGAATTATTTTCGATCGTAGGTACACCATTTTGAAGTTGTAACTTAACAGGATTATACATCATCTCTACAGTCTGTTGGCTGTATGCGTAGGAAGACCTTTCTTGAGCCAAAATGGTGAGTAGTGGCTTGTGGTCTGTCTGTAGACTGAAATGTCGCTCGTAAATATAGCGATGGAACTTTGAGGCTGCGAATATAATCCTAAGGGTCTCGTTTTCGATTTGCAAATATTTTTTTCCGCAGGAAGCAAAGCTCTCGATGCGTGAGCTATTGGTTTTAATTTCCCATCAGTCTTTTTGTGAAGAATGCATGCCCCTACACCATACGAGCTAGCGACGCTGGCTATTTTGATTTCCAAGTCTAGGTTGTAATGTGTGAGAAATAATTCTGACGTCAGCGTTTTCTTTATTTTTTCGAATGCCTCCTGGCATTCTGCAGTCCAATCCCAGAACTTGTCTTTCTTTTATAGTTCATTTATGGGTGTGCGCAAATCATGCATGTTTTGTATGAATACCTGGTAATAATGTGCTAGTTCAAGGAAGCTCTGCAACGAAGCCATGTTATCGGGCACCAGGATGTCTTTAATCATGTCAGTTCGTTCAGGATCGGGTCTTCTGCCATCCTTGCCAATTATGTTTCCTGGGTATTTAATTTTTCCCATGAGAATAATCACATTTGGTCTCTTTAATTTTGAAACCGTAGTCTTGTATCTTAGCAAGAACTTTGTGGACGTGATCCTTATGTTCGATTACGCTTTTACTATTCATCAGAATGTCATCAAAATAAGCAACTGAGAAGTCAAGGCCGCTCAGCATAGTATCCCTCACTTGCTGAAAAATTGCTGGCGCTAACTCGACCCCGAACAGTAAACATTCAAATTTATATAATCCGTGGTGTGTATTTATGCACAATAGCTTCGAACCCTCCTCTTCAACCGTGAATTTGCAAATAAGCGTCGCTAAGGTCAATTTTCCAGAAAAATTTCCCACCATTCAGCTTCGCAAATATGTCTTCTGGATTAGGAGGCGCGTAATGATAGTCCTTCAGAGCAGTATTTAATACTGTCGAAAAATCAGCGCAAACGCGTATTTCTTTAGATTTCTTTTTTACATGGATTGTTGGTGGACCCATTCGCTGTACTCTGGCTTTGATCCTATTTACCAACCCCTCCGCTCGGGTAGGATATGACATAAGGTCAATTTTTAAGAGGAATTTAACAGGTTTGAATTCAGAGTTTTCCTTCTCCTAGACTAGTTGCCTCACCACGGCTGAAGAACCTAGTCTGTCCTACTATTTACCTGGAGGGAGACTAATTGGATTCATACCTTTCCCAAGGGTATTAGTGCTATGTGAAATGCAATCAGTCTCGTCCAGGATTTGAACTCGTGTCGCCGTGTCCATTTCCTACGACGATAACCATTACACCACGGGCACCTCCTGTACTCTGGCTTTTATAGAACTCCAGTTTTTACTAATCTGTCCAGTTCCTCGTTGATTTGTTCCAACGAGGCAAAGAGCACATTTCGCTTCTTTTTGAATATTGGCTGGATGTCATCTTGTAGCAGAAAATTTTCATTATCTTGGTACACCTTCCTAACCCACTCTAAAAAAAAATTCTGGATAGGATTCCTTCAGATCTTTTTTAGTTTTTCAGCTTCGACATCCAAATTTTCAATTTTTGGTAGTATGAATTTACAGGCAAATCCCCAACCTGGAATTGTGTCATCCAGTCGGTGCCAAATAGATTGTTAGTATTTTTCAGGACGAACAATTTTGATTTAAGAGTCTTCCCGTTGAACGTTGTATTATTAATTAATTCTCCCTCGAAATTAATTTTTCCCCCTGTTACTGATTTTGCTATCTTGCTAGATTTTATCATGGGAGGCTTACCCAGTCTTTACCATGTCGGCAATCAGAATCCGAGTCTAGTCGAAATTTCACATTTTTGTTCAACATGCACGAATTTCCTGGTATTAACACCATCTAGTTCGTTCGACTTTGTATTTTTCATGTACCTATTGATTTTATTTTTAGATTGGCAATGCAAGCTTTTGTGCCCGACTCGGTTACACATGAAGCACTTCTTGTTCCGGAAAGTACAATCTTTGTACCAGTATGGGGCCCCACATCCGGAACATGGGTTAGGGACAAAATATTTTGCTTTTTCTTTATTTCATTAGTTTTTGTGGGAGACCCTTTTTTTTGTAGCGCATTTTTCTGACACGTGCAATACCCGATTCTTCGATTTTTTAGAATCCTGATTTATGCTTACGTACCTTTGATAGTCTTCAACAGTCTGCTGTAGCGTTATATTCGGTTCATTTTCCAATTTGTTCAGGATTCTTTGCCTAATTTCGGCATCTTTTATTGAAACTAGCTCTTGCACGAATATCAAGCATTTGAAGTTATCTGCACTTAGCTCCACACGTCTGAAATCATCACAGTGCTTGTTTACTTCTGATGCAAAAGTGGTATAATCTTCTCCTTCCTTCCTAGTTAGATTAAGGTATCTCCATCTCTTATGAAAAAGATGTCTTCGGACCGAAGAGTTCCATGAATAATTCCACTGCTTTGGCGAATGTCAATTTTCGGGGCAGAATGTAATTTATGAATTTTGCGTGTTCATTTATGTCAAGTTTTCTCAGAAGACGAACTCCAATTTGCACACTCTATAGTATATAAGTCCTTATATAAAGGTTACATCTTCTTTGGGAGAGTATGAAAAATTCTTTATCGCATTCTAAATGACGTTTTGCGAAAAAGAAAATTTCTTTTTCGATGGGACTACTACGGCTTGTTAGTTCTAAGTCTTGCTTTTGAAATCCGAGCCGTCTCTTGATTTTCATTCAGAGTTTGCAGAAGTAACTTTTCCATTTTTTCCTGTTGAGAGAGCAGTTGTTTTTGTTTTTTCTCTTCCATTCTTTCTTGGACCTGTAATTACTGTATATTCTGGTCCTTTACCAGATCTAATAAAATACTTTTTCAATCCTCCATGATAAGCGTGTCTTTTAAGAAAGAAGAACCGAAAAATATGCAATTTAACGTAAAGAATTTTTTTTGCAATTGAAAAATTCTTGAATTCCCATTACCCGAAACGACAAGAAAAAATACGAGTGCTTTTATTCCAGGCGAATAAAACACAAAGCTTTTGTCCCCAAAAATGATTTAGCGAGAATTCTCTTAAGAAACTGATTCTCGTAACTTGGAATCTTGAGCTCCAGATCAGTGTACGGTAGTAACACTTTTTTCTTCTTTTTTTCGGTTTTACTTTTCTAGTTTTGCCAGATGCTTTTCAAATGAAAAGGAATGTGACAAAAGAAAAACAATTCCTCGTACATCCACTGGTAAGATAAATTAGCAATTACCACGTAATCTTTTTTTCTAATTTATTGAGTTGTAAACAGATTTGGTAGAATTTTCGTTCGCTGACGATTTTTTCTCTGGCGATCTTATGGTTGTACGAAACCCTTGTTCCCCAATTATTTGTGTACGACTGTTTTTTTTTTCACTTGCTGGCTTCTCGCGTTAGTTCTTTTACGAAAACTTATTTGCCAGTGTTTTAGGGGAGTTCCATTTTAAATCCTGGTGGTCCACGCGAATCCTTCGTCGCCAAGTTGTTTTGGCCTGTTAGGGGCTAGAAAAACGACACGAAGAGAAATCAATGGAACAAGTGTAGTGAATAACGGAATATATATACAAAGCAAGAGTGTTATAAAGCAGTGAGAAGTGTCCGTGCGAAAACTGTCAGGTTCGACAGCTGGGAGGAAGTCGGTATTTATCGTATGTCCCACCAAACGGACGAGTATGGGACAAGCCTTTTTTTAGGTGGGTCGGGATGCAGGGCCATAGCTCAGTTCCAAAAATGCCTCGGGCCCCGTCGACTTCCCCTAAAAAAGCGATACCCCTCCCCCAAGGAAGCTTAGAGGCTAGGGGACGGCCTCCTGAGGCTCGATGATGCCGGTCTTGGGGCACCCAACATGAATGCCGGCCTACCGGAATCCATATCAGACGGCCTCGACCGACTGCCAGCGGAGCCTGGACGCACCCGATCAGATCCGTGTACCAACCAACACGGCCGTTCGAGATGTGTCCTAGTCCAGCGCTGGAGGAATTCTCGATATTTGTCTCTGCCTCCTACCAAACAGGACGTGACACAAGGTCATATGACCTGAAGGTCGAATTATAGTGGGGGTTAGGGGAGGGGAAAGTTGGACTTGAGCCGAGGCTATGTTGGTCATCGGCCTACTTAGTGCAATGTGGGCCTGATGAGCCTAGTTGGACATGGACCCAAATCTGAGTCCAGTCACGTATGCCTAATTATAGCTTAAACTGGATAGAAAGGTCCAGTGTTATACAAGTGAGACAAAGTTGTCAGTAATGCAGCTCACCCACCCGAAGGTAGCCCAGCCGAACTGGAGGCCCTTCGGTCTCAAGTCTACCATGGAACATTGACCGTCCGGCACATATGCTGTAAAGCCTCGGCACGAAGCAGCGGCTGATCGCTGAGAGGAAATCTCTCGGAGAGTGGATAGTGTTAGTATTTATGAAGGAGGAAGAGTTCATTATCGTGTAAATAGGTCTCCATAACAATAACCAAGACTAAAGAGCCGAGTCTGCCCTACTATTTACCCATTGCTGAGAGATATAGAGTGCAGTTCCCATGGCCGTTACAATTAAATGAAACGCAAATAGCATCGTCTAAGGTTTGAGCTCGGGTTTCCGATTACATTTCCTGCGATTATGACCATAACACTACGTACGCCATTATCAATCATTATCAGTAACTTCTCCATGAATTGCATAACTGTGTGTTCGATTCTACCTTTTTTTATTTAAGCAAAATATGATATGCTATTTATTTTCCTTTATTTCTAATGTTGAAAACAATAAGCACAAATACGCAAATTTCTCCGTGTGGGAATTATTTTCCATGGCGTATGGCTAACGAACTGAACTGTGACATCGCAGTAAGTGAGTTCATACTCCAGTCACGTTATTGAATTAAATTTCCGACTAATAGTCTTGGGAAAGCTAAGGAACCACATTATAGCTCGGTTTGGGTTAAACATTATGACTACTGCTTTTCTTCTCGGATAGCTTTGGTATTAAATAACCCACGAATAACCAAAAAGTGAAGGTAGGAAGGAAATTTTCATGCTTAAAACACACTTAAAGGACTGCTTTCATAAAATTACCAAAGAGACTTTTTATCCGACAATCAATAAGGTGTTTATTTGTTTCTGTGGCATATATTTCCAGTTCTCTAAATAATCAACACTTCAACAGATTGTCGTGCACTAAAAATACCTAAGTTAAATCAAAAGAAAACTTACACTGAGTCTAAAAACCTAACATGAAATTTAACCAGCCAGGCGCCAATTTTACTCGTAAAATCAAACTCACATACATGTAGCTGTAAACAAAGCATGTAATTCTAGAAAGAACATGTTTCAACTTAAAAAAAGAAAAAAAGATTAAGTTAGATAATTTTAGAAATAATGGTAAGAAAACTAATTAAAAAGAGAATTTTGGGAACAGTCGGATAGATTACTTTACAGATTTGGTTTAATTTGTTTTGGTTTTAAGGCATATCAACTATTGTAGGTTATTTAATGCAAATACCTTTTTTTTATACATATAAACAGTTCTATTTCGAACAATTCAGTTTAGCATGAGTACAGAGTTTAAATATCAAAAGCAGTTCTATTTCTAGCTATTCAGTTTAGTTAACAAAGTTTAATAGTCCCAAATATTGCTATGTATTCTTGACAATTCAATGAAACATCAGTCATTTATTTACACACAGTTAAATATCAAAACAGTTCTATTTCAAACAATTCAGTTTAACATTAGTACGCAGTTTATATGTCAAAGCAGTTCTATTTCAAAAAATTTATTTTAGCATTAGCACAGTTCTATTTGACCCATAGACAGGACGTTATTAAGTGCTACCACTCTGGGCCAGACTGAACATGGGTGCGATGGTAATGAAGAGGTACTCCGCATTCCCCAAAGTTCTAGCATTTCTGGAACCTCGCCGTCATATTATTTAGTGTCATTACCAGGACACTCGTTGGGAGAGCTTTACCCCTCTGCAGAGATGCAAACGGTGTATTCTACAACCCCAGTTGACTGGGCCATCACTTTACAAAATTTAATATATATATATATCATCATCATGACGTGCCGCTAGAATGAATTTCCTTGACCCTCTCTCGACACTCGTCTCTATCGTCCATCGCTCCCGGTATTCCAGGCTACATCCTGTATCAGTACAGAGCTGTTGCTGAGAGGTTCTGGCTGGTCGCCTAACACTTGCTCGTCTGTGTGAAAGGGTCTACGGGAGTAATCGCTTATGAGTTTGTCCTTACTTCTCCAGCAGAGTCCCGCATGTCTTGTTCGTCTAATTTGGAATTTTTGCATGATAGGTGGTAGGTGGCCCTACAGCTGCTATTTTATGGAATGTTGCTTGCAGGTTTTGTTCCTTACAGCTCGTAGCATTCTTTTGCAATTGCTGTCAAGCATTTCTCCATAGGTGCATTCATATTGCAATTTTGACACAACCACTGCTTGAAAAAAACTGCATTTTATTTTATCGAATAGGTAACATGACTCTCACTCAAATCGCGCGTGCGCGCGCACACACACACACACACACACACACACATATATATATATATATATATGTAAAGAATGTATCGCTGTAGATCCAAAGAGAGAAAGAAATATTTTAAAATGAATACGTCCATGAAGATATTTGTATTTTTTTAAAGATTCATTTATTTATTTCATTCTTATATACGTGTATGTTTTCAGCTTGAATCTTTCGTCAGAGTACATATATGGCACAAGGTCTTATGAATGAGACTTGAGCTCACTCGTGTTTGAAATTTAAATGGTTTTCAGTTGGTTATGTGTTTATATAGAGGTCACTTGTATCTTTTCTTTTCTTTTCTCCGTGTGTGTCTGCCTTTGTCTGTTTCACCTCTAATTGGTCTTCGATATTTTATGTTTTCGTCGTTTTACTCTGGGTAGTTGTGTGTGTGTGTGTATGTTTGAGTGGTGTCAGATTACATTTATCGTTATTTTTTCTTCTGTGTGTGCGTGCGTGTGTTTGTGTGCTTGTGTTTCTTTGATTTTGTGATTATTTTTAAGTTCTGGATTTTTTAAATTATTTCTGTGAATAGTTCTGTGTTGTTTTTGTTGTAGTTTGCAACGTATGCTGGGGGGGGGCTTGTCTTGCTTTTCGGGTTGCGTAATTCTTTTTGTGGTATTTTTCTGCTAATTCGAATCCCTTATTTATTAGTGTTGTTGGGTATCCTCTCTGGTGTAGAGTTGTGTGTAGTTCTTTAAGGCGTGTTTTTCTGAGGATTTTATCCGTGATTATCCTATTTACCAACCCCTCCGCTCGGGCAGGATATGACACAAGGTCAATTTTTAAGCGGAGTTTAACAGGTTTGAATTCAGAGTTTTCCTTCTCCTAGACTAGTTGCCTCACCAAGGCTGAAGAACCTAGTCTACCCTACTATTTACCCATAGCTGGAGGGAGAATAATTGGATTCATACCTTTCCCAAGGGTATTAGTGCTATGTGAAATGCAATCAGTCTCGTATCGCCGAGTCCACATCCTGCGACGATAACCATTACACCACGGGCACCTCCGTGATTATGGGATATATTCTACGTGTTAGAGTGTAAGGGACTAGATTTTATACAGTTTTGGGGTAGTGGCTTTCGAAGTGAGGGTATTGTTGGGTGTCTGTGGGTTTGTGGTAGATATATGGGATGATTCGGCCAATTACCTTTTTTAGGATATAAATATATATAGTCAGTGCAAATGATTTTTTTGTGAAGGTTGATGTGAGTAGATAGTAAAAAGGGGAGATTCCCTAGGAGGTATAACAAACAAACAAACAAGCAAAAAAACAAACAAACAAATGAATCAACAAACAAATGAATAAGCAAACAAACAAATTCTACAACTAATAATAATGCCAGAGAACTAAAAAAAAAGAAGCTCTTTGGAATAGAAAGGTGACAGTGGTACTCATTGCAGTTGGTGCCCTTGGAAAGATCCCCAAAGACTTGAAAAAGACTGGAAGAACTGGAGACAAGAAGAATAATTGAAATCTTTCAGTTCACAGCATTGTTATGATAGGTTAGAATACTGAGAAGAGTCCAGGGGACCTGGTGAGAGTTGCTGCCACCCATACTCCAGTGAAGGTTCACCAGCTTACGCTGTTGTGAAAAAATCGTAAAGATGTACATGAATGATCCTATGTACATAGGAAAAAAAAGATTAATCACTTCTGTACATAGGTGAATATGATTAATCACTTTATGCACGAGATATTTAGAAAAAAGCACTAGAAACCATGAAACAAAACAATAAGAATATATAGCCAAGTTCTTGGAATTGAATTCGGCATTAAAAATATGCCATGCCCATAATGAAGTGTGTAAGAGACAGCTGAAAGAATAGAACTACGAAATCAAGAAATCATTAGAACGCTTAGTGAGAAGCAAAATTGCAAGTATTTGGAAAAATCGGAAACAAATTCTATCAAACAAGCGGAGATGAAAGAAAAGAATTTCAAAGGGGCCTCTCCGAAGAACGAGAAAAATTCTCGGAACAAAACTCTGTAGCAGAAATCTCATCAAATGGATACAAACTGGGCTGTTCACCTTGAAAGATACCCAGGTCCATTCCTGAAATGAATAAGGGATAGGTAGACTAAATAGACTATATGTATCACGAAATGAAGGAGGGAGAGGACTCGCCATCATTAAGGATTGCGTGGATACATCAATAGAGAGTTTGAGAGCTACTTAAGAAAGAGCAAAAAAGACTAATTACAGTGTCCGCTAACAGCACTGGCTATATTAGTACGAGAAGAAAAACAACAAAAACGGAGCAACATAAATGGGAAGGAAGATAACTGTATGGATATTTCAAGTGACAAACTAGGGAGATTATACCCGAGAAGATCTGGACATTGCTAAGAAAAGGAAAACTCAAGAAGTTTTACAAATAGCAGCACAAAACAACGCCATAAGGGCCCATTCTATGAAAATGAAAAATTGATGAGACAACAGATTAGTAAGCGTAGGTTATGTGGAGAAAAATGAAACGATTAAGCACGTAGTAAGCGAAAACAGTAAACTGGCACAAAAGAGGTACAAGACTAGGCACGACTGGGTGGGAAAGGTGATCTATTGGGAATTGTGCAAGAAAGTGAATTTTGACCATGCTACCAATGGGTATATGCACAAACCAGAATCCGTCCAAGAAAATGAGATGCACCCCATCCACTTTATTTACTTGACTCAGCTCTCTCTGTTTTTTCTGTTTTCTAAACTCAAATATCACCTCCGTGTTTTCCTTTATGTAAATAATGATGAGGTCATTTGTACCGTGGGGGAGTTTTTGGAGGGCAAGGAGATCACCTTATTCTGTGACGAGATTTCAACGCTTGAGCATCATTGGGCCAATAGCATTGATCTGGAGATGAAAGAAAAGAAAATCAAAGGGGGCTCTCCGAAGAACGAGAAAAATTCTCGGACCAAAACTCAGTAGCAGAAATCTCATCAAATGGATCATGTGGAAAAATAGAGAAAACATGTCTTCTTTCACTGACTCTTTCTGAATGAGGCTTAAAACTTTTTGAACAACCCTCGTTTAGGCATGGTGAGATAAACAAACACAACCTATACATAGATATAAAAATATATGAGTATACATACAAAGCCTGTTGTGAAATAATGATAAAGGCATTTATTTTGCATGACATTTATTTTCATCGTAATTGCCTTTCTTTTGAATGTTCTATTGTATTAAGTGCACTAATGTGCTGTTAATACTGTTCTATATAAAAATCATATATATCAATTATTACAGTCAGTCCTAAGATGCGGGCGAAAGTTTTCCCGAAAGGCGCCGGATCCTTAACGCAAAAGAAAGCCGAGCTCTAATTTCGGTTAGTAAGCGACCGGCCTCCTATCGAAAGGGAATCGGGTTAATATTCCCGAACCCGGGCACGGAGAGGGCCCAGCTACCTTCCACGGTCGGTGGGGCCCGTTGCTTTCCCGGCCAAACCGCGGTGACGCAAGCGAGCTCGGAGACGACGACGATTGCCCCGGGAAGAGTTCTCTCTTCTTTGCAAAGGACCGTGTCCGTGGAATCGGCTCAGTTATTACAGAATAAAAAATTGAAATAAAAGTTTAGGGCATAAATATATGGCAGTCTAAGTACTTTTGTATTCACTGTGCAACATAAATACATATATATATATATATATATATATATATATATATATATATATATACCATAAGATAAAATATACAACGTAAAATACAATCTAAAATGGTCACAAGACCAGCATAATTATGATGATCGATACACAATACTGCGGAAGAAATATCACAATAATCCAGTTATAAAATATCAGCATAATTTTAATGTGTATATAAACAATACAGATAGATAAAATCACTCAAAAGTGGGAGTTTTCGGCCTATTGGCATAACTGCTAGAATGTTCATAAATGGTCCGGGAGACCGGGGTTCTTTCCCAGGTCAAGTAATGCTCCCATGCTTAACTCAGCATTATCAAGTTCAGATAGAGGGTAAGTGGAGCAATCCAGAGAAAGGAGTAGCGCTCATCCCAACACATTTCGTGTTGTAGTTAATGAAAAGGGAACTTTCGAGTCGTCTTCGACAACAGTCGCCTACTTATTTGTTAGAACGTCTAAAGTATCGATATATATACGCTCGTGGGGGAATGGGTATGTAAAATAAACATGACAAGCCGAGTTCAAAATCTGGACGATGCTGCTTGTATTTCAATGAGCGTTAATTCCCATGGGTAAGGTATGTATTTAGCTGTGATTAGATTATAGGGCAGACTGAACTGGTTAACTTTGCTTTAGCAACCTGTCCACGACAACAAAAATTTTGAAATCAAGCATGTTATATTCCGATTTAATTATTTACCTTGTGTTACATCCTGCTTGTGTTAGTATAACACATACTGACACACTCACAAACAACGTACTTTCAAGAAAATTAATTTCACCAAAAGAATATATACATATATATATATATATATATATGGAAGTAAATAATGGAGTGTGATTCACTATGGTGTCGACTATGCTTCTCAATAAATCTCTCCTTCTACTTGGATTACCTTGTTAGGAATTTTTCCTTATTCATATATAACGATGCCACAATGAGGCACATTAGGACTTCTTATATACGTGGATCATTAAATAAGTTTACAGACTTTTTCGTATGGGCACTTTTATTGATAGTACACACATGAAACTCAAGTCCCCTTCGAAGTAATCTCCTCCGGCTGCAATGCACTTGTTGTATCCTTCCAACAACTTCTGGAAGGCCCCATGGAAGTCCTCTTGTGTGGGATGTCAATGACCTTCGTCACAGCCTCTTTCAGCTCCTCAGTTGTCTCATAATGACAGTCTCTGAGCTTAGGGAATATAGCAAAAGTCACAGGGAGCAAGGTCTGGACTATAGGGCGGGTGAGGAACTGTCTTGATGCCCATCTTGGTCAAATAGTCTGTGACTAGGATGGAGTTGTGGACTGTTGCATTGTCCTGGTGGAAATGCCACTGACTCGATTTGAAGAGTGCTGGCCTCTTCTAACGGAATCTCTTCCTGAACTCCCTTAAAACCTCAACATAGTAACCCTAACCCTAACTCTTTGGCCAATCAACTCTGGTGTATTGACTTCCTTACTCCTCCCACACCTCTCATCATCCCTCACAGACTCCCTGCTTTCCTTGAATCTCTTATGCCACTCAAAAACTGATGCTCGATTCATGCAAGATGGTCCCAAAGCGGTCTGAACTATTCCATACGTTTCTGTGGCATTTTTTCTAAGTTTAAAACAGAATTTTATTGCATATAGTTTTTCTAAAATGTCAGATTGTATTTTTGAAATTCACCAGCTGTAACGATCAGGCTTTAGTAGGGTGTATTCCAATTACTTGATTCAAACCTGAAATCATAAAAATTGGTCCGTGATCTCATAAGATGTATAGCAATAACATACTGAATTTTCAAGAGTCTACGAAAATTTTAAATGCCTGTACAAAAAAGTCTAGAAACTTATTGTATGCACCACGTATATTGGTTTGTTTTGGTTTATTTTAGTTTGGTTTCTTTGTTTAATGCAATATCAACCTTCTTGGGTTTATTTAATGCTAAAATCATCCTCATAGTAAAATGTTGAGGTAGTATTCATCTCATAGCTGGAGGGATAAAGGGGGTTTATACATTTCCAAGGCTCTTAGTCCGAAAGTGTATGTAATAGAAGGACTGGAGTTTGAACTCATTTATTACGGTGTCGCGCTCCTGCACATTAGCCACTACAACACGGGACCAACTCTCTCTCTCTCTCTCTCTCTCTATATATATATATATATATATATGTGTGTGTGTGTGTGTGTGTGTGTTTGTGGATTGATAGATATATATCCTTTAAGCGTCTTAAAAATCACTTTGCTTAAAACCTAGTTTCCATTAGCTTATTTAATGTAGGCCATGGCCTGCTGTTTGCACATTGGCTCAAAAAGAGTGGCACAAATCCATAGTACATTCGTTGTTTCGTGCATGCTGTTAATTTATCACAAACTTTTCAGTTACAATTCATGAACACACACAGAGATACATCTATGCGTATATATATATATATATATATATGGTGTGTGACTATTTTTTAATATAAACATTGTCTATTCATGAGATTTTTTATAATTGTCAGTATGGTAAAATGAAATGCTTTCTCTTATCTCTCACGGCTGATTTCCCTCTTGATGCAATAAATAAATAAATAAATGCCAGCAAAAGCCAACAGTTTCTGCTCGAATCAACATTACTGCCTAAAAGAATTGACCATTTCAGGAGATTCCAGAGCATGTATAGATCAATTTTTGCTTTAGCTCGATGATATTTCAGTGTTTATTTGTTTTATCAAAACACTGACAATGTTTAAAAAATCTCCATTACATTCCAAGCGTAGCACATTCTATATTTGTTTTGTATTAAAAAAATACTTCCTGATTTTTAATCGTGCGTCCGAGCACACACATACACACACATGTATATATATATAGTCATCCAAAGACGAACTGTTTTGTTATATCACAACCATTCAGTGTGGTTAGATAGGCAGGACGCTTCAAGCTGGGATTGAAACCCGCCTAATTTTACACTTCTGGCGCTCGCATAATGCAAAGCTCTTCGAAAGAATTGAGCACTCTGGTAGCAGATAGGGTGTAA
>OY757911.1:31308960-31413960 GCA_963585895.1 Sepioteuthis lessoniana | reverse complement strand
CTCTCCAACTAATCTGAACTTCCTGTCGCCGGGGTTATATAATAATTTGACGTCCACCTACTTCCTGCGAGCGTCACAATTTCGGACTCAATTCAAACCCTCGACAGTCACGGTCGCCCCTGATCTCCTGATATGTTTGACCGGATGCACCTGTTATTTACACAGGTGCATTTCTTCTTTTGACAGATTGGCCGGGTCGGAGGTCAATATGCAACAATGTGAATTATAACCGAAAAATCACTGAATCTTCCTAAAAAGTCGAATAAATATAATTTGATTATGTAAAATATCGTGATCATTAATCATCGTAAAAATACTCGTCGTTCCTTTGATGGAGAAAGTGAATGTTTTAACTAACCTTTATATATATATATAGCAACATTATATGGTTTTCACTATCTCATTTGGTGGGTTTATGGCAGGCCAAATGCGATATAATTTGGAGAGTGCTCAATATCTGAGATAGAGCTTTTATATAATATCACAATAAATAAATATGTATTAGTTTTTAGTGATATTTAATAGCATGGATGCTTATCTGCGACCACTGGTTTCATGCTGTCTTTATACCACAATCATCAGACAGAAATTTTTGTTCTGACTGATGATTGTTGTATAAAGACGGCATGAAACCAGAGGTCACAGATAAGGATCCATGCTATTAAACATATATAAATCTAATGTATATATATATATATATATATACAATTCTATGACGTGTGATTTCCATAGTCTAATATCTGAATTTTTTACGAGTCCCTGATAATATGTTTTTCATTATTTATAGTAATGAGGAAATTGGGAAAACTGGGTACATCTTTTTACCGATATTAACAGCAAGCTGTTGCAAAATACAGGGTGGAACGATAAAATTGTCGCCCTAGAAAAGACGACATGATTCCATTTCCCTTTAATGAAAACCAGTTTTCTTTTGTTGTTGCAGACCATCTACTAGTTGGACAGTTGTGTACAAATCCCAAGAGCGATAGGAGCCTTCTATCATGTCTGAAGGGGATACAATGTTCGAAGAGCGAGATCAGAGATGTGCCGTTGTACAACTCATGCCCTCTACCGATCCAAGTTATGACAACAGGACCATTGCCAGCACCCTCAAAATGCAAATCTGGATCGCCACGAATAACAGAGACGTGCCCAGGGTTATGAAAACAAAGTTTCCAGCTACGGTTACGGTCTTTGATGTGGTTAAAAGTGAGGGCCACATCATACCACCTCACATCTTCGAAGTCGACATGAAAGTCAACACCAAAGTGTATCTGGATGTGAAGAAGAGTGTGGTGATCCCCTGGTGCAATCAGGTGGCCGGTGGCAGACCCTGGGTGTGGTAGCAGGACTCCGCGCTGGCCCACAAGTCCAAAGAGACCCAAGCTTGGCTTCAGAAGGAGTGCTACGACTTTGTACCCTTCTCCCTCTGCCCCCCTCCTCCCCCGACCTGAACCCGCTTGACTACTTCGTTTGGTCATATGTCGAGAACATCACCAACATGACCTCCCACAACATCAAAGCCAGCCTGATCGCCGCCATCTGCCGAGTATTCGCCGAGCTCACGCCGGCGTTTGTGGAAAAGGCATGCTCCCAGTTCCGGATCTGTATCGAGGCGGTGATTGAGGCTGAAAGCGGCTACATTGAATAGATGTCAGCTCTACAACATAATCAAGTTATCTGAATTGATTTTTTCAATAAAAGTTTTAAAGTAAAGCTGTAGTGTTGTTTTCTTTAGGACGACAATAATATCGTTCCACCCTGTATGACACAAACCTGCCACCATAATAGAAAATGTCTCTGGCTTTAATTTTTAGATTACCACGGCTAAGAATAGCAACATTCTGCCCATAAGTTAAGATAAAAAGTACTAGATATTAACCTGGTATTTTTGACTCCAAGCGTTTCAAAACATACACACACACACATACACACTATATATATATATTTAATGCTTTTGCCAATATTTCTATTAAAGAGTGCTCAATATAGGTAATAGAGCACATATATCTTAGGATAACTTGGACACAGTCATTGACGCTAAGTGACAACCATTTTTTTTTCTCCGATGCGATCAATAGTTCAAATGTTTCTTATGTGCTGAGTATCCCTTCAAATACTTTTGTGTGGGGCATGATGGGAAGGGTTATCTGGTTTGTAGGGCATTCTGGGAAGGGTGGTCTAGTTTATACTGCATCGTTATTTACATGGCTACATTATATTAAATTGTGATTTGTAAATTTATTTACACTGTTGTGTCTAATTCATTATTTTCTAGTGTTTCTATTTATTTAATTATCCATTCATTTATCACACAGTAATTTATATACTTTTAAAAAGAGATATTTGATATCATGAAGGTATAAAAAACTTAAGGAACTATACAAAATAGGTATTTACATTTTCTTGTAGTTTTTTTAATGTAAATGTTTAGTAAACCTTGGGCCTGAAATAACTCCAGAACTGTTGATATGCAGTTAAAATCAATCAAGCAATAAATATTACTATTCGTTTTATTTTCATACTCTTGAAAGTTAGGATAGTATAATATTCAATTTCTTGTTTAATTGCATATCAACTATCATGGGTTATTTAATGTCAAAGACACCTTTGTTGAAGAACAATAATTGTAATATTTAACCAAAAGCTGCGAGTGGATAAAAGATTTTCATTCTTTTCTCTTGGATATTAGTTGAAAACTGGTCATAATGGCGCGACTAGTGTTCGAACTCGGTTTCTATAATATCGGAGTCTTGCACGTTAGCCATTACACTTAGTAGAATAATGAACTGTAGCAGAAATAATGTAAACAAAATACTAAAGTTGACCAATTAATAAAGCAGGTTCGTTTATAGTTGATGAAAGCAGATATAAATATGGATTATTTCTTTTTCTCAAAAAAGAAAAGAAATTTAAGAATTTAGCTTTTTACTTGATGTTTTAAATAGAGGATGTCGGGGTTTTCACCGTTAAAATCAGCGTCTCTTTTGGTTCATATTTATTGATATAACCAGAGATATGACAAACAGATCCTATTGTGTAAGCAGAAGTTTCCAGCAAAAAGAAAAAAATGAAATGATAAGTTTTCTCTTCTGCATTGTTATAAAACTTTGCGAGCAAACTATTGTCAGTCAGTAAACCCCCACCCCAAAAAAAACAACAAACAAAAAAAGAAACAAAACAAAATATAAAAAAAAGAAACAAAACAAAATAAAAAAAAGAAAGCAAAAAACGAGCTAGAAACTATTTTTCATCACTAGGCATAGTTCGTTTTTATACTCCATGAGCTCAATAACTGAAATAAAGCATAAAATTCTGATTTTGAACAGTTATATCTTGTGGGCTTGTATGACAGAAATTACTTGTACAAGGTTACACAAAAAAAGCTAATCAATGTATGAGTTTCAAATTTAGTCGTATAACTACATTGTTCAATATTTTATTTTTTTTAATACCGTGCCATATTGCTTAATGATATCTGTTACATGTAGATGTACTCTTAAGTTGACTGAATTGGACAGATAAAGCACTTCGATCCGTTAGCTGGGCTTAGAATATACTGACTGTATCCACTGAAAAGCAGAAAGACTCCTAAAAAAATGAGTGTCCTGAGCATGGCACTCAACAACATCTGTAACATAGGACCAACGTGTTGTGCTCTAAAGAAAGAAGTCCGCAGAAAAAGAAATACTCAAACTCGAAGGTAAGGGGAAAAAATATTGCAGTCGTTTATTATTCACTTAGGGCTATCATCGTTGCAACTCGAAAAGTTCATTCTAGTTACGTTCTTCTACTCCCTTCCTCTTGGTGGTGACGGCGGTGTGGGTAAGAGCTGGTTGTTGACACACACCTGACAGATAGGTCGTAGCAGACTGGGTAACACGGGTCGGGGCCTCGGAACCTTTTGACGAGCTTGTTTGGAAAGCTGCCTTCAACTCTGCTAAAATCTCCTAGCTTGTTTTCTTATATAGAGATTTTGGGGAACAAATCGAAGATCGCCGAATGTTCGATGTCACAAGTGAAACTATCGTGAAACACGTGATAATTCATCTGTGATTATTTTAAAATCACGTCTAACTTTGCAGGTCATTCTGCCCGCACGCGCTTGTCTGATTGACGACAGTGCCCGTCCGTAATATGACACATCTGGTTGGAAGGCTCCAATATAAATTCAAAATATATACTATTCCCAAAACCTCTAGATATGAAATAGTCCTAAACAGGTCAGTCCGCTGTTAAAATCAAACATTCAATCTACCTATTACCAAAAGATGCGAGACTCTTACAACTGAGAGGAAGTATTGTTTGTGTTATTTGTTTAGTAACATTTTCTCGTAGCTCTTACTTAATACGTCAGAATCTTCGTCTTTATTTTTAAAATTTATGTTACTTGTTTAATATACAAACAACTTGAGTACTGATTTTTAAAAAATAGGTAAAACAGGGGCGAAATAGAAAAAAAAACAACTTATAATCATACTTTTGTTTAGCGTTGACAACATTTGAACACGATATATGTCAGTAGATATTTAGCTTTTGATATTACTTCACATTGATTTTATGTTCAGCAAAAGAATTTTATGTTCAGTAAAATAATTTTTTCTCTAAAAATCTATATATATCTGTCTGCAGAGGAAATCTATTTGATTAGACACAGAATCTTTGCAGATTTTAATCGAAAATACTTTTGAACAGTTTTCGGCAGTCAGTCTCTATTTGGTCTTTTGAAAAAGAGTACAAAGGAATTATCAATGGTCTGGAAGTATTGAAAGTTATATATATATATATATATATATATATATATATATATGCGTGTGTGTGTGAGAGAGAGAGAGTTCAACAATCCAGTTAAAGATGTGAACCATTGTACTGCCTACACATGCGATTTGTTTATTGTGATGAAGGCCATGAACATTTGATATTTAAAGCCACTATGAGTAGGAGAGATTACTTATTTTAGGTTTTAACCTTCCCTTCTGCCCAGTATTTGAGCATTTTCTTGATTTAAGAAAAGCATTTTTAAAATCCTTTGTTTGATCACACACACACACACACACACACACACACATATATATAAATATATATATACCTATGTGTGTATATAAATGTGTGAGTGTTAGAAAAATAGCATCATGAGATTTTTATTTGAAGAATACACTGAAAGCACTCCAATTTTTCACTCGATTTGAAATTGAACAGTTTTATGAGGTCAGCATTTTCTTAATCATCCAAATTTTGTATGTAACGGAGTTATCCGCAAAAAGCGAGTTAAAATCTTTCTCTTCTGAATTGAAACATTAATGTAATCAGGGATGTTGTTACCACGGTAACGTAAAGGGTTCAGGTGCTATCTTGTACAAATTAAAATTTAGTGAAATTATTATTCTCAGAATTTAAAGTTGTCTCTTTTTTAGGATATTTAATTAATCAGATCAATTGTTTTTTCTCGTCAAATATTAAATCATGCCGCCTTTAAAGAGACAATATATTTTTTCTACTGGAGAAAGTTTTATGGACATTTTCCTATTCTAACTCTCTATAATGGCCCACGTTTATTCAATAAAGTTCTTGTCAGGAGTTTGACTTGATTGTAAGCGTTTTAAATAGCTTTTTGGACGTGCAATTCCTGTTCCATTTTAACTGGATATCAAGACGCTTCACTCTATTATTTGTCTAAATAACCCCCAGGAAATATTGACTGATGTTGTGCCCGCAGAATAGATATGTATTTTCCTGAATCTATATTCCTTGGCGTTCTCCAGAAGCTTTAAGCAAAGACACTTTTAAATGGCCCACAACTCTATGAGAAAATATTTATTGATAGCTGTAGGTGGTCCAAATCCAGCGGGATTATATTCACTACGTAAGATAAATCGCTGGGCAAAACTAGTTTTCTTATCGTTCCTCTACTTAAAACTTCCTTTATGAAATATTGAAATTATATTGGAATATAACCCTTAGGCTTCTTAATCTTCATCTGTTAGCCTTTTTATATTTCAGTATGTTCTCTTATGCCAACGTTTAGAAAGAAAAATGTATAGAGTCCGTCAATGATTTGTAACAAGTCAGAAATATCGTGCACTAAGATTATAGAAATCACTAACAATAGTCTGCTTGCCTAGTTCCTTCATCATTATACCACAAAAGGCATCCAGGATTCCCTTATCAGTTGAGAATATGCTTCAAGCGCACAAACGTATATATAACACTAAAGATGGTCCCGAACGCAATATGTACTGCTTATCCCATCATCATCTTCATCATCAAGGCGTGCTGACAGCATAGATTCCCAAGACTATCTCGCCATCCTTCCATATCGGTCATCACTATTGGCAAGTACGCTAAACGGCATCCAGTGACCACGTAAAGCTGATTAATGTGATTTTTTGCTGGTCAACCAACTCTAGTGTGTCCATGCATAGGAGTCCATTGAAGTATGTCGCTTATGGATTCGTTCATACTTCACCAGCAGTGATTGACATGTCTAGCTCTTCTTACGTCGATGGTTTGAGAGATGAGAAGTAAGCGGTCGTACTGCCGCTGTTTTGTGAGGTGCTGTTTCCGGGATTTGCTCATAACAGCGTCCTTGTGTAGTTCCCATCTAGCTTTTTTTGCAAGCATCTCGTTTGAGTCCGATTGGTGCAACCATATAGTATTAGTGACATGGTTAAAATTTGGAAAAATTCTCGTTTTATTTTATCAAGGAGATCAGATTTCCGTGTAGTTGTTAATCTGCCAGTAGTGGTCCACGCCTTATGCGTTAGACCCAGTTAGAGATTACCAACAACAGCTAACGTTAAAATAGAACAATCATAATGATATACTATGATAAAAGCCATAAAACAAGATTTTTTTCTAACAGTAGATAAATCTTGGCATATGATTTCCCTTTTATTATTAAGTCGAAAATGTCACGATTTTACTTATGGGAAGTTCTTTGATATATTGCCAGCATTACTTCTGCCACAATTTGGAACTATTACGTAAACCTTATAACTTGTTTTTCTAGGTTGCCTGTGGGTAAAATGAAACCATGGAAATTGAAACCATAAAAAACCGAAAATCGTAGATTATAGAAACCATTTTATTTACTGTTTGCAAGTAAAGATACCATGTGCTTCTATACCTGCTTAGTAAACATAATTTTAGTTTAACATAAGGCAACAAGTACGGATATCATATAAGTATCGAATTTTTACTGACTCGTAATAGTCTCTGGAACCAGTTTACTGAACATTATTCTAAAACAACCCAACCTGCTTTCCTAAGTTTTGCGTGGTCCAAAAGAAGGCAACAAGTATGGAATCTGTTGTGAAGATCAAACTCTCTACTCCGAAATAAGAATTTGCGAGACCATATCTCTTTCTCCTTTCTACTTTCCCCATCTCTCTCTCTCTCTCTCTCTCTTTCTCTCTCTCTCTTTCTGTTATTTTGTCCCCGTTTTTTTACATCTTTTTCCCAATAGAAAAAGAAAAAAAGTATATTTACTCGCTATAAGAATATCTGCGTATTTGCATAATTTTCAGCATGAAAGAGAGAAAATATTATGATAAGAAAAGGTAATGTCAACGTGTCAAACGCATTGAAAACTATGCTGTCATTTAAAACTTTTGGGCGTGGCTTGAGAACAGGGAAGGGTTGACGGCAGATCTGGGATAGAGAAGCTGCTTACCATAAGAACCATATCCGATAAACTTCAGATGATTGAAAGCTAAAAAAAAAAAAAAAACGAATTTTTTTAAGAGAACATGTCAAGGTTGACAATGGAGGTAATATCCTTTCTCTCGTATCACCACTGAATGATATTCATGGAAAATTTGTTTGCCCAAGCAGTCATGTACTCACATTCTTCGGTAAGTACCTTAATGCCCGTGGTGTAGTCGTTATCGTCGTAGGAAATGAACACGGCGACTCGAGTTCAAATCCTGGACGAGACTGATTGCATTTCACATAGCACTAATACCCTTGGGAAAGGTATGAATCCAAAATATTCTCCCTCCAGCTATGGGTAAATAGTAGGACAGACTAGGTTCTTCAGCCATGGTGAGGCAACTAGTCTAGGAGAAGGAAAACTCTGAATTGAAACCTGTTAAACTCCGCTTCAAAATTGACCTTGTGTCATATCCTGCCCGAGCGGAGGGGTTGGGTAAATAGTACCTTAATGTATCAAATTTCCATCAAATTTTAATGTTTGGATTAATGTCATCAAAATCTAAATTAGATTGATAAGAAAAATATTATTTCCCTGATATTTAATAAACGACTTAACAAAAATGGAAAGAGGGTAAAGAACTTTGAAATTATCATTATTATAAATATTTTACTCCTTTGAGAGTTCTTTCACACCAGCGTCAGCCGTCGGTTTTTTACTGGAGTCTGAGGGACAGTAAGTCTCCTCGAGTCTTCAGGACTCTTCTCAGTATTCTAGCCTATCTCAACAATGTTGTAGCTTGGATGGTCTCCACTTGTCCTCTTTTTTTAAAGTCCTGCAGTCCTGGTACCAAATCCTTTGGTAACTGTACCGAGCACACCAATTGTAAAGGCTTTTTTTCAATTCTCTAGCAAGTTCTAGGTATTTATTTTTCTTTTCTCCTTCCTTCAGTTTTACTCTGTGGTCAGCCGGAACGGCAAAGTCCATCATTCAACTGGTTCTCTTTTTTTTGTTGACTATCACTAGATCTGATCATCTGGCCGAAATTAAATGATTCGTTTGTATCTCAAAATCCCAGAGAATTTTTGCGTCTTATTCTCAGAACGGATTCTGGGTCGTGCATATACCATTTATTCGTATGGTCAAATTCAAACTTCTTGCACGATTCCCAGTGGATTTCCTTGCCCACCCAGTCGTGTCCAGTCTTCTTCTTCTTCTTCTTCTTCTTCTTCTTATTATTATTATTATTATTATTATTATTATTATTATTATTATTATACTCAAGCAGGACGATCAGCACAAACATACATCCAGCAGCTATGTGAGGATACAGGGTGTGGCTCTGAAGACCTGTCGGAGGTGATGAACGATAGGGAGAAGTAGTAAGAGAGGGCCAGGGATATCCGTGCCTACGGCATGACATGATGATGATGATGATTATACTCATTGCGAGTTGTTCACACTAGTGTTGGCTTTTCCTCTTTTACAGCAGTTTAAGTGACGACAAGTATCCTCAGATATTGAGAACTCTTCTCAGTATTTTGTCCGATCTTGACTATGTCGTAGTCTGGATGGTCCCGATTCGTCCTCCGTTTTCTAGTTTTTCCAGTCCCTTTACCAAGCCTTTAAGGACCATTCCAACCGCGCCAGTGATGATTAGTATCGTGCTCTATTGCTTTTTTAGTTGTTTTTTTTTAATGAAATACTGAGTAAAAATGTGCCATTTATACTTTTACTTTTCTACGAGAACGCATGAGACTATCAGCACGTTAAACAAAGGCACACATGACATTGCTATTTTTTGTGTGTTAGTTTCTTTGTTTGTTATAGACAGTGAGTAGTTATCTATTCAATAAGATTAAAGTTGACCAGTAGGAAAGAGCATATTGATTTTGTTCCCTTTTGGTATGCTGTCAAAAAACGTGTGAGGTTCACAACAGTAAGTTACTAGTGTTCACAGAAGCACAAGGACCTAGTCGCTTAGGCTTAGAGTACACCAACTGCACCCTTTGCAGAGGGATACCCTCACAGAAAAAAGAATATTCTGGACATGACACACAACTCGATCTGGTAGTGAGGGTCCAGGTCTGTGTACTTGTTTCAATTTCTTTGGTTATCTGTCTGTAATCTGCCGGGATGGCAAAATACACAATATGGCAAGTTCTCTTTCTTTTATTTATTATCATTATTATTGTTATTATCATTATAATCTCATTATTATCATTCATTTTCTTCTTGTTGATTAATACTTGGTCTGGTTATATTGGGTGGATTGTGTGATTCGTTTGTATCTTAAAATCCAGAGAATCATATGCATTATTATTATTTTTTCTCCTTTGAAAGGTTTTCACAGCCGCGGTGGCTGATTGTTTTCCCCTGGAGTTAGAGTGACAGCATGTCTTCTCACGCCTCCATGACTCTTCTCAGTATTCTGGCCGATCTCAATAATGCTTTAGTTTTAATGGTCTCCATTCATCCTCTTATTTCAAAGTCCACCAGCCCCTGTACCAATCCTCTTGTGACTACCAAAAGCACCAATCGCAATTGTTATCACAGTATTCTGGCCGATTTCAATAATGCTGACGTTTGGATGGTCTCCACACGTCCTCTTATTTCCAAACCTCCAGTCCCTGTACCAATCCTTTATGCCAATACTCATGTTTCTCAGTTTTTTCAGTTCCCTAGCAAAGTCCTGGTACTTATCTTTCTTTTCGCTTTTTTTCAATTTTACTCTGTGGTCAGCCAGGGCGGCAAAGTCCACAATTCATTAGGTTCTCTTTGTTGTTGATTATCACTAGGTCGGGTCGTCACGCCGAGATTAGATGATTCCTTTGTATCTCAATATCGCAGAGGAATTTGTGAATCTCATTCTCCAGGACAGCTGCTGTGTTGTGCATATGTTCGTATGGTCATATTTAAACTTCATACTCAATTCTCGGTGGATCATCCTCCCCATCAAGTCATGTCTAGTCTTGTACTATTTTTACGCTAGTTTGCTGCATTCGCTTTTTATGTGATTGATCGTTTCGTATCTATCACCACGTAACCCACATTTGCTATTTTCTTACGTCTTGTTTATTCTGGTTTTGATATAGTTGGTCCTTATGGTATTCTTTGTGCTGCTATTTGAAATGATTCAGTTTCTCTCTTAAGGTTTCCCTTTTTTAGTCACGTCCAAGTTTTCTAGAGTGAGATGTCGCTTGTTTGTCGCTTAAAACGTCCATAGATTTGTTTTTCTTCCCACTGTTTTTGTTTTCTAGTTATGTTCGTTTTGTTGGTCCTCGTGTTGTCAGTATGGTTTCTGGTGACTGTATTCCTCCGCGCTTTTCTATGCAGTTTTCGAATCGTTGTATCGATGCATCAACGCTATATTCAATGTTGATAAGTCATCTTCCTCCTTCTTTTCTTGACATATAGCCTGTCAATCTTATGTGTGGGATGTAAGGCTTTATGCAGCGTCATTAGTTTTCTGGTTAAGTTCATTTTTAGTTCACTTCAAGAAAGGTCCCGACTATCTTACGAGGAGGACAACCCATGCGTTTGTTATTATTATTATTATTATTATTATTATTATTATTAGATATGGAAGTTAGATAAGTTAAGATGATTACTACTGCTCCAAATAAATATAGCAGAAATAATCGGAGAAAGAGCAATATGAATATAAGTATATTCCATCCGTGAGAACTCTGTAGACACCGTACTTAATTCGAATAATTGTCATCAGTATAAGACGTGCTCCAGGGATACAGGAAACTCATTGAAGTCTCATCGGGGATTACTTTAATTTTATAATTCTTGATTTAGAATTTTACGATGAACACCGATAGTGAAATGAATAAAATGAGTTAATATGATAATACTTATCAGATGTTGGGGATTTGTCTCAGTAACAAATAATTAAAAAAAAAAATGGATGATTTTATTTATATGCCATATTAGACATGTTGCAATATTATATATATAATAAATATTTCTCTTGACTAAATGTGAATTTTGTTAAGATGAAATATTGTTTATGAAGTTTATAATGTCTTTTTCTTTTGCAGAATGATATCTACATGTACAATGAATAAAAAATTATGGGAAAAACTGAAGAATTAAGAGTCATTTTATCGTATATGTTTAAAAGGTCATAGTGCTAGTCCGTAACATTAATCAAGTAGGAAGCGGAAGTATTTCTTCGCAACGCACAATACGTCAGTGGTTTGGAAAGTTCCAGAAATGAAGATGTGAATATGAAAAAGTAAAGAGAATAGAAATTGTTCTGCCACAGATGCAAATGATGAATTGAAAAAGTTCCTGGAAGATAATCCAAAAAAAAAAAAAAAAATTTCAATATGTTGCCCATAGATTAACGGTTTCAATATCAGCAGTTTCTGAAAATTTGGTTTAGTTTTTTGTTGTTGAATGACATATCAAGCTTCATGCGTTATTTAATGCCAAAACTATCCCTATAAAGGACAGTAGTCATATTATTCAGTCCATAGCTGAGAGGATAAGGGAGTTCATACCTTTCCCATAGTAATTTGTCCGAAAGTGAACGTTACAGCGCGTTTTGCATATTGACTCTTGACCGAGCCATCATGTTCCAGCTGTGTAAACAGGAAGACAAAGATGCGTGGGTCTAAGCAGCTTACGTAGGTTGACAACTGAAAGTGGGTCACATGTGTTAACAACCAGAATGCGTGGGCATTAGGAAACCATCAATAAAGGTACCCACAGAGTTACACAGTCAGTCACAGGGTCAGTCACGGAGAACGGCTATCGAGTGCCCAGAAGGGGACAGTAGCCCTCCTCTGCTGAGAAACAAAAGAAGTACTAAGTAGGGCCCTGAATATGATGCAAGGCGGCTAAGAAGATAAGGGTCTATATAGCATTCTGTGTCCGCGTCCCCCGTCTTCCTGTCTCTCTCAAACTTACAGTCAACTTCAGGCTCTTTCGAGAGAAGTAAAAGAGACGTATATTTTTTATAAAGAAGTGTCATGTCTTTTCATTTCTTCATTATGGTCCTTCATTCATTTATTCATCAGGCTATACAACACGGGGCTGATTTTCGAACTCGCTTACTTCGAGGCTGCAGAACATTTGGAGCAAACGTACAATAATAATAATCATGATAACATAATCATAATAATAATTCCATAAGAACCAATTACGTCAAAGTAAAAATTGACAATACGCAGAAGAATAGCAAGTGTTGGTTATATGGAGAGAAGGATAAAATGGTTAATCACATAATAAGCGAACGCAGCAAACTAGCACAAAATTAGTGCAAGAGTAGGCACGACTGGGTGGGAAAGGTAATCGACTGGGAATTGTGCAAGATTTAAACTTTACCATTCTGTCAGATGATATATGCAAAAACCAGATTTTTTTTTAGAAAATGAGACCCATTAAATTCTCTAGGACTTTGAGATACGAACGGATCACTCAATTCTGTACAAAAGACCAGACCTAGTGTTAACCAACAAGAAAAAGAAATTGTCCTCTCAAAGATTTTGCCATTCCAGCTGACCATAGAGTTAAACTCAAAGAAAACGAAAATAGAAACTTGTATGTTGCCAGAGTTCTGAAGCTCGGAACGGTCCCCAAGTGGTTGGAAACAAGACAAGAGGAATTAGAGATCAGAAGAATAATCGAGACTATTCAATCCAAAGCACTGTTAAGTTTAGTTTTAATACTCAGAAGAGTCCTGGAGACCTGAAGAGACTTGCTTTCACGCAGACTTAAGTGAAAAACAACTGGTTAAAACTGATGTGAAACACTCGGTAGGAGAAAAACAAACAAACAAACAAAAAGAAAAAAGAACCCTGATAAGTGAGAGCTGCAGGAAAAAGAAAAAAAAATGTATTTTTGATATTTCCTCGATTCTGTTGTGGCGAAAGAAGAAAGGATAATTTAATGATAGAACCTTAGAGCAACCTTAGATGAAAAGTAAATTCTATACGACAACCCGAAATTGATCTGTATACATTCCCTCGATCCGGATGGAGTTCTAAAGGTTTTTCCCCTTGCGAACATTGCATAGAATAGATTATAATCACTATATATTGGTTAGCAAAGATATAGTCCACAAGGGCTTTTTTTTTTTAAGGAAAGGTTATCATTACTGATGTTCATAAGAATCTTAAGAAGAGATAAAGAGAAACTGATGTGAAATAAAACCAATATTAATCAAGGGGAGATCAGTTTTGCTATATGATAAGCAAAGCCGAGTTACCTTAAACATTACTGCAAAGTTTCAATGCATTGAGTTTTGAAACTTTATCTCAATGTCCATATACCCCAGACTTATCACCGACCGATGAACATTATTTTAAAACATTTAGATTTTTAAAGTTCCCGTTACAAAAAAATACCAAAATTTCATTCAATGTCTTTTTATAATATAAATACAATAATTCTCTGTAAAAGACATAAATGATCTTACTACTCTTTTTATAAAAGACTTGAACACATTTATCTCTTCCTTGGCAATTTTATTTGCAATGAAGTATGTTAAAGATTATGTATTCGTCGTGGAATCTAAAGGTTAGGAAATATTGAGACTGACAAGAAAGAAAGCGGAATTTATTCATTGAGGCAGACCAACCAAGAGATTTCGAGAGTAACGAAGATACATACACCTTAGGTTAAAGTGTTTATATGGTTCCCCATGGAGCCGAAATTTGACACAATGTCAAGTTAATGTTTTTGTATTCCGCAAGAAGCGAACCTCCCTCGATGCGCTAACAAACAATGCTTCGTTTTGTGAGCATTTCTCTGCAAGAATCTAGTCCTTACCTCTTTTAGGTGATCGAAAAGGTGATGCCTGGAAGAAGTCCCTCTGGGACTAAGCTGATTATTTGTCACCCACCTGGGGTTAATCTTTTAATTTTACAAACCTTAATGTTTACTCCCGTATCATTTCATATTTTCAAAATGGCATATCGCTCACTCTATCTCCCCAATATATATATATATATATATATATATATATATATATATATATATATATATAAGTCAGTATTTAATCCAGTAGATCCGGAGTTGGGAACAATTCCAACCAGAACAATCAAAATATTCAAAAATAGAATATTAAATTTAAGCAATCTCGGTTAAGAGCTCAATGCAAATAAAATCCACAGAGCAAATTATTTAAAAAAAAACTAAACAAAAGAAAAAAAACTAAACAAAAAAAGCAAAAACAAAAAGAGAAAAACAATAATCAGTCACATTAAGATAATGAATTTATTTCCATCCTGTTAAAAAGGATTGATATAAATCAATACTCTAAAAAATTAACAGGACTTCTTCAGATCAAACAAGAAAAAAATGATTTTTTTTTGTGTCTGTTGTTTTTTTTAAGTATATATATATATATATATTGACACAGAAAATATAGTAAAATATTCTTCCATAGGTTGTGTTTGCCTTGTTCTTTCAGCTGGTGCAGAGGGCAGGTTGTATCCCCGGTTTTAAAACATATTATTTTCGACCACGTGTTTTTAAGTTGTCCTAGTACTCCTGGAAGTTACTTTTTGGAAAATTCGACAATGCTCGATAACAATCGATAACCCTGAAAGCGACAACAGAATTCCATTTGATACTTTTCGATACTTTTAAGTCATTGAAACGCAAAACAATTCAATATTCAATTCTATCATTATTTGCCAAGCCAACTAATAAGCGTATGATTCAATTAGAGATGAAGACTTAAAAAAAGGAAACTAATAAAGTTGTAGATATTTTGATTGCAAATTCCTTTAAGAAATATACAAATATATAGATATTTGTGAAGATTATCTGTGTAAAATAAGGATTATGAAGGAAATATGTGGATATAATGATTGTACTATAATTTTCTTTTGAGTGAGGAAGGACTCATCAACTTAGAAAATACTGGTTTTATCATGGCTTGAACACAAACATAGGCCTGCTTTATATCCAGTGGAGAGTAAATCAAATAAAACTTGCGAAAAATCAATTTGTTTATGTTATACTTCTATATCTGATTATGAAATTGGCCCACTTTGAGAATGTTTAGCTTTTTTATGATTTTGCAGTAAATAAACTAATTACAGATAAGACACAAAACCATTTATTTAATAATTGGACTTTCTTCTTTCATGAAATATCCCAGACTAGATTATGTTATTTAAATTAATGTAATAAGTTTTCCCAGGCAATGCAAAACATTATGGAATAACTCAATGTTGAGGAAGAATATGGAATGATTTCTCAGTTTGGATTTTTAAAACAAACATTAGTAGAAAAAACAAATACCAGCTATGCAGATCGGTCTATAGTTAAAACATAGTTCTTCTAGACCTCTACAAATGGTGAAGAATACGTCATTGAAAATAAAACTTAGACTCGACGAAAAAAGTGTTAATTGAAACAATAGAAAGGATTAAAAATCTCATTCAAGAAAGCAATCCACATGAGAGTATAACAGAAATCTAAATATATGTTAAGTATGCTACATCCTTAAATTTTGCCAAGTGAGGTAAAAATCTGTAAGTATTCGTCAATGAACACTTGCCAGAGTAGGATCTATGATAAATCCTTTTAAAATTCCCATTGACATAAAAAGGAATAGAGTTTGTGCTGCAACGAATCTAATTCAATTATTTACATAGCATCCTTCTTATTATATGAACTTCTCAGGTAATTTTGACTATATTCATTTCTTGGCAAGACGTTAGCTGTAGGTTGGATACTGATAATCTAATGAGGTTCCTTTGGTCTCTTTTGTTATATTTTCAAGGTTTTTCAGTGTTTTACCGATTCAAATGGCTCCCAACATCAGCGTGATGCCTTTGGGCGATTTAGGCAGAATACCTCGAGGTCCCAAGTTCCTTTATGATTCCATACTGGTTTTATTATATGTGAAATTTCGCTAATCTTCATCTTTCCTAATTTCTCTATTCTCATTATGTAATTTAATTCTCATTGCTATAGAAATAACTGAAGACTCAAATGTAAATGCGATCTGTGTTTGGACCAACTGAGACATTTGCTTTAGGTAACTAACTCAGGAAAGACGTTGAACATCGGTGTGGGCTCAAGTGGTTCATTATTTATTCATGTCCTACTCTTTAAAACCTTGAAGGAATTCGATCGGTGTCTTCCACCCACCATACAGAATGAATTACACAACTTGCACGACAATCATAAAATCCATTGAAAATCAGGAAAAAAACATTGTCTGTCATCAGAAATGTTTGCCTGTATTACTGGCAAAATAGGGGTGATTGCTAAAATGGTAATTTAGAATATTATTTCATTTCATCAGTTATTTCACAAATATAATAATGCGATTAAAGTCCACAACAAAATATCTTAATGATATTCAACAATATTTTGATAATATTTTAATGATATTGAAAAATATTTTGATCATATTCACTTATTTTATTATAAATCTTTCATATCTTAAAATTTTAAAACATTAATCTTACTTTATATCACCTTGGTTTTAATAATTATTGTTTTAATTAATTAATTTCTTAATTAATTTGTTGAAGTCGAACACACTTTTAGTTTGGGAATCTTGGAAGCTACTAGATTAAGGCAAAAGTTTTGCAATATTTTAGTAACGTGGGGCACACTTCGGCAGCTCTGAATACCAAGATTGTGAAAGTAACGAACCACAACGGACAGTGAGATACTGAGCTTGCCTGATACTCTCAGTGTGCTACTCGCCGGATTTACCTCAATGGTTTGGTTTTCAGTCTGGAAATCCACCCTTTTAGGCTTACTTAGTCTTGCCTGATCGTTGAAGCTCTTGCGACTTGAAAGAAAGATTTTGAACAATCTGTTTACTGTTCAGTGATTAATTGTACTTCTACCTTTTGCACAGGAAATGCTTTTGGTTTTTTCCGAGACGTTATGGCCTCGTTCTAAATTGTGAAATATAAGTTCCGGGATTAGACTACGTTGCACGTTCAATTTTGCGGTTCTCAAATCACACAGGAGTGAAGCAATGCACTACATATCAGGGAACCACCTACCATGACACTAGCAATCATAATAAGTCCCTACCACAGCTTGAACTGCTTTGGTTACGTGATATACATGCTATAAACTAGCACATATCAAAATATTGCAAAACTTTTAACTCATCCAAGTATCAATATAAATTTTGATTGGTTTAGTTTTATGGCGTATTAACCATTGTATATTATTTCATGCCAAATCGGATATATATATATATATATATATATATATATATATATATATATATATATATATATTAGATATATATGATTTTTAAACATAAGTCAACAAAGGTAAATGGTCCTAGGTATTATGTATAACAAAAAATTCAATTAAATATCAGTCATTTGTTTACATACAGTTAAATGCTCAAACAGTTCTATTTCAAACAATTTAATTTAGCATAAGTCATTTGTTTGCACACCGTTTAAATGTCAAACACTTCTACTAGATCCATAGATAGAACCCTCTCAGGTACTACCACTCCGAGCCGGAGTGGACTAGGGAGCGATGGCAATGAATGAGTACTCTGCCACCTCCAGGGCACTCGTTGGTAGGGGGGGTTACCCTTCTGCAGAGCCTAGTGTCCTGGCTTATAACTTTTGAGTTTTTCGTACCCTCATTAGATACGAGATACATAAAACTCCTTTTTCTTTAAAGATTCGCTTAAAGTTATAAAAAAAAAATCAAAGATGAGATTTCTATTTTAGAACAAGTTTAAGAATCAGATTTATTTTTAGTTTTCTCAAATAGTTTTGTAAAAATCCGTCTTGGAAAGTTTAATGGTGCTTTTTTCCCTTTAAAGTGAAACGAATTTTTCAACAAGCAGTTTCTCATCTCAATAATCAACCATAAAGAAAAATCAAAGATAGTTTCAGGAGGAATTGTTGCTCCTCAGAAGAACTTTGCTCTACTTCTTGAGGTGATTCAAGGTCTGCGCAAAAATTTAATAGGTGTTCATTTTTGGTTTCAAAATATTTCTTAGAGGGAATTAAGAAAAAAGCACAAAAGCAAAAAAAAAAAAAAAGAAAATTAAAAAAAAACAACAAAAAAAAACAACATCAATTCACTTTCTCTCCCCCTTTTTCTTTTTTGGAGTTTGTTTCTGTCTCTCTCCTTTGCTCCTTCTTTTCTTCCTTTCCGTCTTTTTCTCCACTTCCCCGTCTTTCTTCTTGTTCACTTATATCTTCTTGTCTACCTCTTTCTTTTCTTTTAGTATTTTTCTTTCTGTTCCCTTTTTTTTCTTCATGTTTCTTCTTTCTCCAATTTTATGCCCGCTCTTTCAATTCTTCTTTTTTCCTGTCTCTTTCTACCCACTTCTTCACTTTTTTCTTAAACTCATTTTCTTGTTCCTTTTCTCTTTTTAATTCAGTTTTCTTTTTTATTTTTTATTTTCATCTTATCATCGTCTTTTCTTACAACTCTCGTCTGAACCTTATTTTTAGTGATATGTTTATTTTCCCCTTCTCTTCTCTTTCTCTTCTTCCTTGTTCCTGTATCCCTCTTTGTCCTACTTCTTCTTATCTTTTTCTTTCTCTTCTTCTTCCTGTTCATCTATTTCTCCTACTTCTCACTGTTCCATCTTTCTCTTCATCGTTCTTCCTAAACACTTCTTTCGCTTCCTTTTTCTTGTCTGTCTTTTTCTTCTCCTTCTTACTGTTCACTTTTTTCTCGTGATGTAGTGGTTATCATCGTTGGAAATGAATGAGACAACCTGAGTTCAAGTCCTGGAGGAGATGGATTGTATTTCACATTGCATTAATCACCTTGGAAATGGTATGAATTCAGTTGCTCTCCCTCCAGCTATGGGTAAATAGTAGGGTAGACTCACTTCTTTAGCTCGGCTTAGATAACCAGTCGAGGAGAAGAATCTAAACATGTTAAACTCTGCTTAAAAATTGACCTTGTGTCATATCCTGCCCGTGTAGAGGGGTTTGGTAAATATGCAATATTATGGACGGGCACCGTCATTGAACTGTGGCGGTCTCAAGGTTGGAGAACGCGCGAGCTCATCAGCTGTCATCAGTCACTAGGTACAGGAGTATGACGATCAAAAATGTCACGAACCTCGCTCGTGCATGCAGAGTGACCTGTAGAGTTCAAGCATGATTTTAATATAATCGCGCATGAACTTTCACGTGCTACACTACTGTTTTCACTGGTGGTCGTCGAGCCTACGGGGACCTTCGGGGGCCTTCGGGGGCCTACGGGTTGATCCATCAAATCGCTATATAAGAGGGCCAAGTAGCGAGATTTTGGGCGTTCAAGACAGGTTTCCAGACAGGTTCAACAGAGGTCCACGACGCCCCGACCCGTGTCCTACCGAGCCTGTCAACAATTCGACTGGCATGAAAGTATGAACAGGCCAAATAACAACGCCGCCGTCATCGCCAAGAAGAGGAGAGCGAACCTTTCTGCTTACGCTAGCTGAAGTGCGCAGAGGGAAAGGAGACGTTTGATAGCGACCAAAAAAAGTGAAGGCGAGGAAGAACGCTATTGAACAAACTTTTTTTTTTTTTTTAACTACAGTCCACTGTTGTCCCCAAGAATAAAAGCGACGACTATTTTTTTCCTTGAAATTCGAGTTTGAGTGTTTCTTTTTTTTTTTGCGAACTCATTCCTTTTAGACACAACATATTTTGGTCCAATGCTACAAATACATACTTCTTTACCGTTATTTTACAATTACTTCTTTTCGTTTTCTTCTTCTTGTGATGAGGATTGATTAATATTCAAAATTAATTAAAATGATTTATAAGATATTTTCGTTTTTCAAAAATGTCTTTGTTAAATTTATATCTTATTTTTCATACACAATTGTGCTTTTCAAGTGTTGCCTAGTACTCGGTTTCTGGTTTGGTTTCTTTGTTTTAATGGCATATCAACCTTTGTAGGTTATTTAATACTAAAGCCATTCTCTTAGAAGAACAGTAGTGGTACTATTTAACCCATAGTTGGGAGGATAAGGGGGTTCATACCTTTCCCAAGTGTATTTTCCCGAAAGTGAACGTAATAGCGTGACTGGAGTACGAACTCGCGTACTACGATTCCGCTGTCCATCGCTTTAACCATTATACCACGAGGACATCCCCCTAGTACTCGAGAGAAATAACACAAGGAAACCTTGTTAAAAGAATGTGACAGTGTAGGGATTGGTACAAAAGTTACTTTCAATACTCAAAACATAATGTATAAAAAAAATTGTGGTTTTTAACGACATATCAAAATTGAATGTAATCGCACGACTGGAGTTTGAAGGTGAGACCGAAGGAAGGGTTCCACAATCAAGCGCTTTAACCATTACACCACAAGGACACCCCTATAATGTATATATTTTCTTTTTTAATGTATAAAAAAATCTGTTTGAATAATTGAAGTGAATAATTACAATCCGTATTGAGGTAAACGCTTTATTTAAGAATTGTTAGCATCCCATAAAAAATGAATTAGTTAGAACTAAATAATTATCAAAAAAAGGACGTGCAGAAAAAGAGGTTGCTGAAAGAGAAAAAGAACAACTGTAAGAGTTGGAGGAGAAGAAAAGAACAAGTTTATAAGAGAAGGAACTGATAAAAAAAAAGCAATGGAGGTAACTATGATTTTCTTGAATTCTTATACAAAACAGACTGCACATAAGAAGCCCAATCCATAAAGGATCGCGACAACACTTCCAATACGCATTCAGTTGGCTCTTACGGTTCGAATCCTACGAAACGTTTGCAAGAACCCTTCCTTCGGTCTCTCTTTCCCTCCTCTCTCTCTCTCACTCTCTCTCTCTCTCTCTCTATATATATATATATAGAGAGAGAGAGAGAGAGAAAGAGAGATTCACCCCCCACCACAAATATATATAAACATATGGCTATAAACTAGGTAGATGGTTTTTAAATTTTTGCGGTGAAATATAAGATTTAAGATTCATATGCCAACAGCTTATAATAGATTCTTAAATTTTGCGTTTACCAAAATATATTCCTATTCAAATCTTAATTTATCAATTGTATTCCCTTCATCTTGCTTATACAAAGGAGGATGAAACGGCCAATTCAGTATAGAAGCATTTCAGTATTAAAAAGCTAAATTTGGCACAAAGAAAATGTGGGTAAAAATTGGAAAATTGCGATACGACAATTAAAGAAGGCTGACTTACTCGTTTCTAAATTCGAAATGCTGTTTGTTTGCCTCAGATCGAAAGCCGATATTTGGCTCCAGAAAAAAACTTTTAACAAATTCAGCCACAAAGCATTTCCAATGAAATAGTAAACACTTATTTCAAAAACTCAAAGTAATCTCTTAATGGGAAGGTTTTACAAACTGACCATTTTGTTGATTAAATCTTCTCCCATATTCAGATTGACCTCAAACCGCAGATGAAATTAATTGTAATGAAACAAAATACTTTTTATTATATCAAAACTTAATTCAAAGGGGAATCAATAAACCAGATTAAACCTTGATTGGTTTGTGGAACGGTGATTTTCATATAAACATCCCACCTAACTTTGCTTATGTTTGATGAAAAACACACTTTAATTTATCAAAAATGTCTCTATTCGAGTCAAAACACGTGCCAAAATTATCCACTCGACATACATGACAATTATTTAAACGAGGTGTTTTTTTTTCGTTATCAGAATCCTCTATTAGATTCACAGATTTTAGATACTTAAAAAGAGAAAAATGTGAGATTACCTCCCTTACTTTCACCATAGCTTTTCCAGTGCTCACGAGGAGGTGAAATAATCCATTGTCATTGTGATAGTGACACATTCTTGAATTCAACACTCTTTTCAATTGAGCATGCTATGGAGAGAAGAGGTCAGTTTCACCTACCTGTTGACAGTACATTCCCAGTAGCCCATTTCATACAACGCTATACATTACCCATTACACAATACACAACACAGAATACTTTCATATATTATAGGCATTTTACTCACTTTCGCTAAAATTACTTTCGCCTTTGATTGATTTTATCTTAGTGTTCCAAACCCAGGAGATAAAGAACATGAAATAGCTAAGATGTTTGAAATGAACAACAGACATGCAATGTTCTAATACCCTCTCAGCAGTCCAAACCTTAAAATTTACACCAGAAGGATCCTTTTAATTAAAGAACACATGTTAAGCTTGAGGCTAAGGAATCTCATTGCCTACGGTGCAATAGTCATGTAGTTAAATGCGTTCGTTAAGTTAGATGAATTCCGAGGTCACGTACTGAAATTTATCTGGTTCAGTTGAAAAATAGAAAAATAAGAAATAAAAAAAACATTACAAAAATGGTGGCATTGCAAAAACAAAATAAATAAGAAGTATGAATAGATACAAGGCATTCCCTTTCGTGGATAGTGAGGATCTAATGAAATGTTTAGTTCACAATTCACGGGTTAATAAAAACGATAGATTAAAAAAAAAAGAGTCTACAACACCCAAAACTGAACATTATCTATTTGTGTTTTCTAATAATCTATGAAAATATTATCTCTTCTTAGAGATTTATTTTAAAGTCTTCTTTGATATCAAATAGAACATAGATTTGGTTTGCTGGAGAAAAAGTGAGATTGAAGCAATAAAAATCTTAGATTATGTATATTTGTGGTGGACTTCATTGAAAAATATGATAAAAAACATTTTCAAAGAAAGATATTTTAAAGATTCTACGCTAATTCAAGTGCTATAATTTTGATATTGTCACGGGAAATTTTTTAAACCAAAACAGAACCATTTATACCACCCTGTCGACAAGGATTATACCCTTGAAGAGAGGGTAAGACCCCCACCACCACCAAAAAGTGCTAGCCAGTGTATTAATGAAAACAGGATTTGATGGTAAAGCTCTTGTTCTGGATAGTCTAGTCGGCTGGGGCTGTAGAATAAACCCATTGGGTCTCTGCAGAAGGTTAAGACTTCCTGTTCTGGAGCTCTGGGTAATGTGGAGTACCCTTTCATAGCCATTACTCTTAGGTCCAATCTGACCAAGTGTAGCTGTTCCTATTAGAGTTCAATCTATGGATCGAATAGATCTGTTTAATCCTTTCCCTGTATGCAAACAAATGACTGATTTAAAATTAGATTGTTATTGTTACATAAATATGTTTGAAAACATTTAATTGTGTGCAAATAAAACTATTAGTTTAGATACCAATACTTGAATCTGTTTAAGAGTTTGCAAACTAATTATTGGTTTGTTCGTGTTAGACAGGAATACTTGGGCCTTTTAACGGTGTAAACAAATGAGCTTTGGCTTGTTTAAAATCTTACAAACCATTTATTTATAAATCATATAAAATATATATGTGGCATTAAATAACCTACAAGAATTGGTATGCCATAAAATCCAACCAACCAACCAACCAACCAACCTCTGAAAAGTACAATGAACGTGATGTACAACTACCAATGTCTGGAATGTACAATGAACGCGATTCCCTAATCTCAAGGTACAAAATAATCATAGATTGGTTGGTATGCCATAAAAGTTCAACCAACCAACCAGTTCTAGAGATCTGGAATGTGTTAAGTAAGCCTTTATTGCCATTCCTCCCAAGTTCACTCTGACTTGGAGTGGTTGTACTTATTAGGGATCTGTTTAAAAATCATTCTTTCGTGTTCGAGACGACGATGTGCCAAAAAATAACTCTTTAGAAACAATTACACAATGTTAATAAGAACGTACAATGAACGCGATTCCCTAACCTCAAGGTACAAAATAACCATAGTTGGATCGGTATGTCGTTAAAATCAATCAAACAATAATCAGTAACATCTACAGTCAAATATACTAATTAATTTCATAATGGTGGTGATGCCTGAGAAGCCGACCAAAACATTGATAATAAACACTAACCAGAAATGCCGATCACCGCAAACAACTGGCCACTAAGAGAGTGACATTGATTTTAGCCATATTATGTTTGTGTTAAATCCCATTCACACTTATGTTTATGGGCCGTATTTATTGTGGTTGTTTTGGAATAAATTCACTCAAACAATCCCTCATTATTTGACTTACGTATGTCAACTCAACATAAAATCTATTAATTTACGGCATTTTCAATGAAAATTTCCGAAAAGCTTCTATCATCTTAAAGCAGAAATATTGCAACTTCACACCTGGTTTATTTAGACAAAAATAATTCTCACATTTGAATGTTCACCTCTGTCTTCCATAAACTACTGGTAGTTGCTAACGTGTTAGACTGCGATATGGTAGTGAGTTCAAACTCACTAAAGTCGTTCTAATACGTTTATTTTCGAACTAATACCCTTGAGAAACGAATTAACTCCCTTATTCCCCAAGCGATGGGTTAAATAGTACCAATACCGTTCCTTTATGGGGACAGCTTTAGCATTAAATAACCGATGAAAGTTCATATGCCATTAAACAAAGATCCCAAAACAAGTCTATATCAGTACATTCATGATTTTTGAGGTTTTGTATGTTCAGTCTATAACTCCAACAACCATATTAAATAAATCCTATGTGCATCATACACACGGGAAACTATACAGTTGAAAATGATTAACTGAAAATTAAATTAACAGTCTTTATTAAAATAATTTAATATTTGTTCTTAAATTAGAAAAACACCAAAATAAACACACATTTATTTGATATTCTAAAATGGTTTTTCAAGCTTTAGGATTAATGATTGATATTAATGTTGTTTTAGTTTATCCTAAAATGAGATGGATTAAAACAAAATTTTTTTGTTAATAGATTATACAAAAATACGATCTATAAAAATATAGAGAAAAAATGTATTTTAGAGGCTTCAATAAGCATACATTAATTTTTGGGAATGCGATCAAAATGCAGGAATTTTTTTTCATTAAATCCTAGCAATCTCTCTATAAACTTCTTCCATTGTTTTATAAACATTCAAAAGTCTTTAAGAAATAAAGAAATTCCACTGTCTAACTTAAATAATAGTAAGTAAAGTTGGCGACCATAGTCGAGGGTGACCCAAAGGCTCCCTTTTCGATAGCTACTACACCAAGGTGTAGGGGAGGGCACTACTCCTTCCCTCGATTGCTCCACTTTACCCTTGATCCGTACCTTATAATGCTGAGAATTAAGCCAGGAGGCATCAAGTACCATTTTTTGAGTCTTTGGTATGACTCGACCTGGGATTGAACCCAGGTCTCCCGAGCCATTGGCGATCACTCTAACCGCTTGGCCAATGTCCGGTACTTCAACACAAATAATATATATGGATAAATCTTTTTGATATAGTTACACAAAAATCATGGAAAGAACCAAAAGTCCAAATATTAAACATTGAAATATTAGAATTCTCTTACAAGAAATCGTTTCAGATTGTTATTTACTAGATAGGCGAACATAGTGTAATGGTTATTCTCATAGGAAACGGAGATAGCTAGCCGAGTTCAAATCCTTGAAAAGGCTATTGTCATTTCAGAAAATTCTAATACATTTGGGAAATGTATGAATTCTTCCCACCGTTAAATAAAAAGGTGGAGTAGGCTCTTTAACCTTGCTAGGGCAACTTGTCTAGGTAATCTTGCTCACACGTCTTTCAGGATACACCACCTGACATTCATATCGGTTGGGTGTGTGCTTGCTACGATATTTTAATCTTAGGGGTCCGTCTCCCCAGGTCTATGCCCTCTTCGCCTGAACTGAGTTGATTACTTGGTGCCTGAGGTACCCCATCAAGGAAATTGTGACGGTGTCAATAATTTTTTCAACTATCGCGCACGAATCTTTATTCATGCGCGACACTCACCATAAAACGGCCTTTTGCCATATTTTGACCCGAAGAGATGTCAGACAAATGACGACTTGTCTAGGGAAGAAAAACTTTTTCAAAGCTGATAAACCCCAATTAAATGTTGACTTGCGTTGCATCCTGCTCGTTCGAACTAAGTAGTTTTCATGTTTGCTTTGACTCTGGTACAATTTTTTTAATTTGATTTGCTTTCTTTGTTTTAAGGCACATCGAATTTCTTGGTTTATTTAATGCAAAGCCATTCTTGTTGAAGATTAGCAGTCATAGCATTTAACCCATAATTGGGTAGATAAGTGGGTTCTTAACTTTCCTTGGAGTATTAGTCCCAAAGTGAATGTTATAGCGCAATTAAGATTCGAACTCGCTTCCTTCGAAACCGGAGTCGAGCACTTTAGCGATTACGCCTAGTGGAATCCCTGAACACAATCTTTAGATTGCTTGCAGTGGTTATCATCTTAGGAAATGGACACGACGACCAAGGTTCAAATCCTGAAGTAGGTGTTTGCATTTTCACATAGTCCTAATATCCTTGGAAAAGGTATGAATCAAATAATTTTCTTCCAGTTATGAGTAAGTCGTAGGGCAGACTGGGCTCTTTAACTTTAGTATGACAATCGGTCAACGAGAATGCAATCTGTTAAACCCTTCTTAAATTTAATCTTATGTCACATAGTGGGTGGAAAATATACACACCTTTTCTTATTGAGGGGGGTCACATATCTAAGCAGTAAATAGATTCATCACTAGTTAACTTTTGTTGTCTGGCAGAAATTGTCTCTCCCAACGTGACTTGGCATTATCAGTTCCAAATAAAATAAGTATCCTATACATTATTCAATACAAATTTTATTATTCCTGAATAGCCAACTGAATCATGTTAATCATAAGTCTTGTGTAGATGTCAGAATGATTTATGCAATTATTTCTATAGTTAAGACGATCGATAAGTTACCACTTCAGTCAGTAACAAAAAAGTTAAAATTTATTTAACATAAAAATGGTTGTTACTTATGAAGAGGAAAATAAGACATACTTAAAACGTGATGTTCATTTCTTTTATATAAATCGGCTTGGTTTGATTTTCTGATCATTCCTCAATGAATTTATATATAGAAAACATCTCATCTGAGGCAGAAGATGTACAAGGTATGACTGTAAATTTACAGGCCTGATGTCACAAACAATTTATTTTAATTTCAAGCAGCACAATACGTTTTTTTTCCTTCAAAGTACCCCCCTAGACTCTAATGCACTTTCCCATCTTTCTCTGCCATACTTCTACTTACTGATGGAAAGATTCTTCTAAAATCCCCTTAGCTCCGTCGTTACTGCCTACTTGATCGACTTGACGCCTTCAAAATGGGTTCCCTTGATGATCCCCTCTAGTTTTGGAAAAGAAAAAAAAATCACAAGAATCAAAATCAGCTAAATTAGGTTTTTCCTGGACAGCAATGTTTCTCTCGGCCAAGAATTGCCGAATGCTGAAGGTGCATTGCCATGATGAAGCAGCCATGGTTTGTCCTGTTACAACTCTTGTCCCTTTTTGTATACTGGGTGAAGCATACGTCGGAGGATCTCCTTGTTAGACTGCTGAATGATATGATTGTCAAGCTATGAGGCAAAATTTTGCTGTGGTTGATGCTCCTCATATCAAAGAATATGATCAACATGACTTTTACTTTTGACTTTGACTGGCTTGCTTTCTTCAGTCTAAACAACGTCTGACATTTCTACTCTAGCACTTGGTTTATAAATATTCAAAAGTCTTTGAGAAATAAAGAAATTCCACTGTCTAACATAAATAATATTATATGGATAAATCTTTTTGACAAAGTTACACAAAAATCGTGGAAAGAACCAAAACCCCAAATATTAAACATTGAAATATTTGAATTCTTGTGCAAGAAATCGTTTCAGATTGTTATATATTAGATAGGCGCACAAAGTGTAATGCTTATTCTCGTAGGGAACGGAGATTTGCTCTAGCATTTGGTTTCCGGATCGTACTCAAAAATCCATACCTCATCAGTTGTGAGGAGTCTACAAAGCAAGTCTGGTTCAGTTTGAAGACGGTCGATGATGTCCTGATACACCTAAATGCAGTGCTTCTTCTGATCATCATTCAGTAATCTTAGTACCAACTTTGCCCAGACTTTCCCCATGCCCAAATTTTCGGTGATTATCTTCCTAAACGTTGTCATTTTTCCAAGTTAAGCTGATTTGCGATCATTCGAACAGCCATCCGACGATCGCTACACACCAGCTTCCTTACCCACTCAACTTTGATCTCAGGGCTGCTCGTTGAAGGCCTCCCGCTCCTGGTTATCTTTCACATCTGCGCGTTCTTCTCCTGTGCCAGTCATGTGTGCCTGACATGGTGCTATCTCCATACAGCTGTTAAAGCAAGTACTTGGGACGGAGCTTTCACCAACCGAACCCAAAAGTTTTGGTTTATTCGTTGCTCCGTGTTCATCGTTCATTCCTCAACGCTCATTGCTGAATGATCTGAAAAAGGGGAGGTGCGAACAAAAGTATGAGAAAAAAATACAATGGTTTCTGAAAGGTACGATTACGTTCATATTCATTTAAGATATCTTGTCAGATAATAACACAATCCTATTATACCTCTTTCAAACATCGCTCTTGTTGTATATTGACCTTCGACCCGGCCAAACATGCCATTCCAAAGTGATGCACCGAAGGAAGTGACACATTCCGATGGCAGTTATGGGAAGAAATCGCGTAGGCGGGCTTGGCTGACAATTTGGGACTAGTTTAAATCCCAATGTACAGTTATAGACTGATGCACCGGAAGAGAGTGACCTGTGAACTGCATGACATTCATTTCCTCTCGATGACAATCACACATTCCATTCCAAGGATAGCGGAAGTGACACATCCCGATGGCCAGTTATGGGGAGATACTGAGTGAGCGATTGAAATATTATATAACTCGGTGAAGACAGGAAGTCAGTGAGTTTGGAGACCAGTTTGGAGATCGAAGAGTTAGAGACCAAATACGGTTGAGAAAGCCCGCACCCAGCAGAGTGGGCCCCCGGGCCTCCAGTTGAGCAACCCTGGAGAACGAGAAAGACACAACGCTGATGGCCATAAGAGTGAGGGTCAATATATTGCAGTTCTGTTCGGTCTCCAACTCCCTCTCACACAAACACCCTTTCAAATAAAGTGAGAGGTATATTTTTCTAAAAGACTGTCTTTATTATTGCATGTATATGAGTATACAACACTCTCACTTTGGTTCGGAACTTTTTAGACACGTCTTGAAATTCTATCTATTTTACTTTGTGCCTATCTGAATATCATTTAATCGTCTTGGTATCAAGTAATCTATTTAACTTTCATAAAAAGTATTTTCTTAGAGATAAGATTCTAAGTATATTTCTATATTTTATTCTTAAAAATTTCGCTCTTAGGTTTTCCCAACAAATTTGAAAACTACCTGTATCATTTGTGGGAGAGAGTTTATATTTTTTAAAATTTCATGTTTCTTAATATAATAATATAGGTATTATATCATAAGTTATCAATAAAAACATGTTTCTCAAAAAAGGGTCGATTTTGAAAGGAAAAAGCGAAATCTGCATGTAAAATATATTATATTTTTTACCGTTGCCTTTTACTCCAAAGCCGATTTTGAATCAGTTTAAAATAAACGGAAATGTAATAAAAATATCAAGTTTTATAAAGAGCATACACAATTTTCTTAAAGTTCTACATTTTGAATACGCGAAAATCTGTATTGGTCAAAATAGTAACCGTCTTATATTCTAATCTTTTATGTCGGAAACACTTGTACATGCATATAGAACTATACTTCTAGAATAAATACATTCAAATACTGTCAACACACACACACACACACACACACACACACACACACACACACACACACACACTTGCACGTTTGCATAAACTAAATTGATTTGAAATTATATATAATTCAAATTAATTTGAAACAGAAGGAATATCATCGAAGAATAGAACAATTAAAGCCTAGCTCTTCCCATCACTCTCGGCTTTCACAGCAAACTTTCTCTAATTCAACTATTTAACTAAATTAAACAGTAAAGAATGAAATTTCGGTTATTTTTTTGTTAATGGTTTTCTTTTAAAATTTATCGATGTGATTTCTGTTCATATTTATTAAAATGAAACCAAACAAATTGAAATCAATAATATGAAAATATTAAAATATTAATCAAAATCAAAGATTATTATGCAAATTAGCTTTCCCTTTCACACAGTTAACCACTTTTTGGTTGTATATATGAATACTATTACATGTTATTAGTTTGTACATAAGGGCCAACAGTATTAATAATATAAAACAACTTTATCAATAATCAAGATTTAAATAAAATTAGAATCACGGATAATTTGACGTAAATACCCTAGGGAATCGGGATGTTGTTGATAATGCAGGTTAGAGAAGGACAGATAATCTCCATTATAATAAGATATATTTTGTAAGAAGCAATAGTCACATGACTTCCTCCATCAAATATATTCGATGCAAAATATCAATATTTCCAAAGAGAGTTTGCTTTAACAAGCTCTTCACAAGGTTCCCTACTATTGAGGCCTTGTGCCAGACTTTTTAATGCCTCTATCAACATATGAATCCTATTATAGTTGGAGTTAACAAAAATATCAAACAAACCAATAATTTTGATCTTCACCATATGTCACGGTATCGAATCTTTGTTCCATCATCGAAAATATCTTCATTTACTTGGGGCGCTTCTTATATGGTATAGATTTACAAATGCGTTTACTAATTGCTTCCGATTAGTTATTATTTTGGCCTTGTGCCAGACTAGGTTTAACTGTTTATATTTTCAATCAATGGACTTGTTTATTCCACAAACTAATATAAAAGCTCAAGAAAAAAAAAAGTAGTATGGTTTGTGATGTTTGTCGTTTTCCTCTATAAAAATAAAAACGAGTCAACAAAATGTATTACTAGTTAGAGCAAAAATCAAAAGGAACCAATCAGAATCCTGGATTCAGGAAAATACAGGATTTACCTCGAATCCAAAACTGATAAAATATGCTGGAGGAAAATAGGAATAAAATTACCAAATTATTTAAGATTATTATCATTATTATTATTATTGTTGTTGTTGTTGTTGTTGTTCTTTGTTCGTTCTGCTTATTTCTTACCAGATGGAAAAGGGGTATTTTAAGTGTGTTCAAATAAAAACGTCAGAATAAGCGAGGAAATATTGTTTAGGGAATGCCTCAATTTTTCTTTTTCAATATATTTATATCTATCTATCTATCTAAGAGAGAGAGAGAGAGAGAGAGGGAGAGAGAGAGAGAGAGAGAGAGAGATTTATAATAAAACTAAATTCACGTGAAAAATTACAAAAAAAAAACTATTTGCGTTCTAGATGACGCAAACCTGAATGTGTTCCTATTGACATCTACATTTTACGAGGCTTGGCTCATTGGATAAACCGAATACTAAATCGTGAATAGATTACGTATAAAAAGAGGGATGGAGAAGCTTTTATGTTTGAAGGTAGATCAGTAACTCGATAACCTGAACCGAAAAAAATGGGCTCTAGCTTCATCAAAAAAATTGATAGGATTGATATTCTCCCCTGGATAAAGTGCATTGACAAAGGAGATTAAATTGAAAGCTAAACAGTTATCGAGAAAAATAAAAGCTCCTTTCATTATTATACGGTGAATTTATTGGAATGCATATTTCTATAACAATTATTAAAGTATATATATATATATATATTAAAGTGTGGGTAGGACATATGCTTCGTATAGGCCATGTCATTTTTAATATAAATTTATCATCATTATGTTATGCTGCGAGCACGGATTTCCCTGACTCTCTCTTGCCATTCGTCTAAATCATCCATCGCTTCCGGTAGGTCTTCCAGACTACATCCTGTGTCCGTAAAAAACTGTTGTAGATAAATTCTAGTTGGTCGTTCAACACTTGCACGTCCGCGTGAAGGGGTCCATAGAAGAACGTTGCTTATGAGTTCCTCCTTATTTCTCAAGCAGTGTCTCGCATGTCTTGTGCGTCTTATTTAGATGGTTTTAGATATGGGAAGAAAGTAGTCGTACAGCTGCTGTAATGTGGGATGTTGATTCTTGGATTTGTTCAATATAGCTCGTAGCATTTTTATGCAGTTCTCGTAATTTTTTTTTCTCTATACGCTTAGTCTGCGTTCATATGGTGCATCCATATAATAGAAATGACAGGACCGCTGCTTGGGAAAAATGCTTTTAATTTTATCGGAGAGGTTTGACTTTCCTACGATTGATAACCTATCAAAAGCAGTCTAAGTCTTCACTAGTCGCACACAGATATCATTTTCAGTAGATGAGACGCTGCTTCCGAGGGAGGTGAATTTGTTCTTTAAATTCAGAGAACCACCATCTAGTGTGGAGATGTCTCCTTTTTTTTGTTATTAAAACACATGTACTCCGTTTTGTCCAAATTCACATGGAGGCCAATGCCACCAGCTGCCTGCTCCAGACTTTCTGCGTTGCATATATATATATATATATATATGAACCAGCTATAGTTAAAATACTAGGGTAGATAGGACTCTTTAACTTTGGTCGAAGAGAATAAAACTCAAAATTCAAAACCTGAGGAATGTTGTTCAGGAGAATTTGTGGTACATTCTGTTATCAACTTATCCATGAAGTGTGGCTTGTTCTATATCAACCTTTATAAACTATAAATAAATCACCTATGTATGTTGTCTAACAGTTCATTTTTTATGGAACATATTTCTTGCTTTAACAACCACTGACTTTAGCATACTTCAAAATGTGTTTCTAGTTTTGAAAGTTGTTCTTGTGTAGGTTTCAAAGTACAATTTTTGGTGTTTTTTTTTTTTCTGTTGTCTCTAGTCAATATTTCCGCTTACATTTCAGCTTAGAGTACAAAAAGTTTAAATCGAACACACATCCACACATACAAAGGCGTACAGACGTACATGTGCACACACACACACACACACACACACAAACACACAAACACACAAACACATATATATAATCAATCGATTTTCCCACAAAAATGTTAATTTTCGTGCAAAAAGGCTCGAGAAGTTGTAATTTTTTAAATCTATAATCTATGAACCTGCATACGTTTACTCAAAACTTTCAACTTAATCTCATTTGAGAGAAAATCTAACACTCTTTTCCTTTAAGGATGCATTTAAATTCAACATCGCTTTATAATTCTAAATTGAATGAAAATATTGTTCGCATAGATTTATTGCTAATCTTTCGGTTGCTGATAAAATATTCTTCCACGTACATATTAATGCATTAATATACTTTCTCTTTTGCCTACTGACATACTCACTGAAATATCTTTTACACACACACACACACACACACACACACACACACACACACACACACACACACACACACACACACACAACATATCAACTATAGTTAAACCATCACAAACTACTACATTTCATGCATGAGTTTTTCTTTCTCTCTTAAAAATATGACGAGTGCATTTTAGCTGACAGTGTCATATCTTGGATAAGACACTATCTTGTTGAAGCTCCAATTTAAGATCTCTGGGGAATATGGTGTACCTCTTCATTGCCATAACTTCTAGGTCCCCTTTAACCCGGAGGGATAGTACCTGTTAGGGTCTCATGTATGGGTCAAATATAAAATGTTACCAATAAACTAATTGCTGACAAATAGTATACATATAAATTGTATGTATAAACAGGATTTAATATAAAATAACCTACGAGGCCATAAAACAAAATCGAACCAAATATATATTGATAATTTAGTTTGCTATATTTATACTGAAAGATTCCTCAATATCGGTAATAGAGTATATATATTGAAAGGATAGCGTTTGACGCAGAATCATCAATTACTCGCCAATGTGATCATTAGACCAGACTTGGTCTGATGATTGCAATGGCGAGAAACGACGCTATCATATATATATATATATATATATATATATATATATTAATGAACAATATAAACATGTTTTGTGTACATATTTTTGTATATGTGCTTTCTAGTTGCTGAATTGATTTTATGATAACCGGTGGGAATTGGTTGATGAAACTCCCATAACTAATTGTTACCCTAGTACTTCCTGCCGATCTTGGACCATCATCAGGGGTGTGTATATTGCAAAAGCGATGAGACCTTCGCATGTATATTACTACTTGGTAAGTGTTTATTATTTATACTGGTATGTTATTGTAGCGTTTTATTCGGTTCTATCAGTGGCAGCAGTAGCTAAAGACATTAAGTACATTAGTACTGGATTTGAAATTGATTCGATTGAGTTTGGGTCGTTTCATTCTGATATGGAGCGACTCAAGAATTTGTAATTTTTATTTGTTATTTTTTGTTCTAATATTGCTGTGTTATCGGTAAGAATTTTCCGAATTTTCGGGTAGGAATGTCTTTAGATGTTATTGAACTGGCATCAAATAGATACACACTGAGTCGTCTCGATAGGGTACTTGAGGTTAAACCAACGTATATACTGTTATTCTCAGAGATATAATTTCCTGGAAAGGACATATACAAAAATGTGTAGACGAAACATGTCTATATTGTTACATGAAATATGCATTAATGAAGAAATGTCGCCCTAATACACACACACACACACACACACACACACACACACACACACACACACACACACACACACACACACACACACACACACACACACATATATATATATATAAGAGGGAGTGCTAGTAATTTTTGAGTCGACTAAGAAGGGATTAGGTTTTAAATTATAAAAACAAAATTTGAACTTTTAAAAAGTTTTAGAAACGATGTGCCTAATGCGTTAAACTTCAAATAAACATGGGGAACAGCAGCTACATTTCATATCTTAAAGTCATTCCCATCTTAGTTTGGCTGAGAATATTCCAGCTCTCTTTTGCAATCGTCATATGCTAAAAAATCATGTGAATGAAAGACTTAGCCATGGACCTTATTTATAACTACTAAAATACTTTTCCGAGATTTACATTTTATACGTAACACTTTCGGTGGACAAAATGCTTTTTTAATGAATACCACAATTCTCATCTTGCGTTAGTGTATGTGTGTGTGTGTGTGCGGCAGAAAGCGGTAATGAGGGAGAGAAAGAGATAGCTTGTGTGTGTGAGTGTGTGTATTTGAGAGAATGAGTGGGCGTGTGTGTGAGAGAGAAAGAGAGAGTGTGTTTGTGCGTGTATTCGTGCAATTTATATTGTGAGAGAGAGAGTGAGAGAGGAAAAATGCGAGTGTGTGTGTGTGTGATACATACACACACACATACAAAGAGAGAGAGAGAGAGAGAGAGAGAGAGAGAGAAAGAGAGTGAGAGAGAGAGAGAATGTGAGTGTATGAACCGAAGAGAAAGATACAGTGTGTGCATTTACGTGTGTGAGCATGTGTGTGTATTCGTGTGTGTGTGTGAAAGAGAGAGAGAGAGAGAGAGGGAGAGAGAGAGAGAGAGAGGGGGGGAGGGAGAGCATGTGTGTGTGTTTGTGTGATATTTATATTGAGATAGAGAGAGCAAGATAAAGTGTGAGAAAATAAGTGTGTCTGAGAAAGACAGTGTGTGTGTGTGCGTGCGTGTGTGTGTGTGTGTGTGTGTGTGTGTGTGTGTGTGTGTGTGAGAGAGAGAGAGAGAGAGAGAGAGAGAGAGAGAGAGCGTGTATGTAAAATAGAGAAAAAGTGTGTGTGTAAGTGAGCCTGGGAGAGCTTGTATAGTTGTGTAATATATATATATATATATATAGAAAGAGAAAGAGTGTGTGCATGTGAGGGTTTGAAAGAATGTGATTATGTCTGAGGGAGAGAGAGGTAGAGTCGATGCATTTGTGTGCATGTGTGTGTGTGAGTATTTATAAGAGAGAGAGAGAGAGAGAGAGAGAGAGAGAGAGAGAGAGAGAGAGAGAGATAGAGAGACTTTATTATTTTCCGTGAAGTGGAATTTTCTCCTGTGAATAAATATAGAGTGTTTGAATAACGTTTATTTTTGAATAGAATGATTATCGTGCAATGGAAAAAACAAACTCTTGTAAAAAATAAACCTGCACCTTCTCACGAGGGAAACGTGGGCGAAGCATTATCATTGTGGACACGCTAATATCTTAGAAAAAGGCTTTGAACGACGTTTAAGAATGAAATATTCAGACCTAACTATCTCTTTTTTATAACAGATTCAGTGATTTTTATAAACTGCATCTAAGTTTTCTACAGCAGATATATTTCCTTCCAATATCTATCTATCTATCTATCTATCTATCCGATTTTGTTTATCTATCTATCTATCTATCTATCTATCTATCTATCTAATGTTGTTTCAGATGACCTTGATAGTTATGCTATTGTTTGCGTGTCTAATTTTTTGTGTTTCTTAATCGTTTAATTTCTTGTTATTATTGATGAAAAATGTTGATAGATAATTTATGTATACATATATTTCCAAGGATAAGCCGTTTTCTCATGCTGAAAATTATATTCATGTGTTTGAGTGTTTGAAATAGATATGACAAGAAGTCAGCTTAAAACGAAGAATACTCGTTTATTTTGTTTGTCCTTTTTCAGTTTGTATTTTCGCGCAAAAGATCCGTTACACGAATATAGCAACAAACCAAAATTTATTTGTAAGACCTTTACATTAAAATCTTTAAGGAAGTTTTATTATCATTTTCTGCCTATCTATACAGTAAATGGAGACATAGATTTATTGTCTAAAATCGACGACATTTCTGGATGAACTTCTGCTTTGAAAATAAAAGTGAAAGTTTAACCCGAACGTGCGCACGCACACACACACACACACACACACACACACACACACATATATATATATATATATGAATATGCAAATATGTACAATTCAAAGGAACATAATGCATATATAAAATGACAGATAAAAGTTCTACTCTACAAGAGTTAGTTTGGTATATTTATTTGTATATTAAACATTGTGGCTTGTTTAATGCCAACGTCAATATTGTAGAAGAAAAGTAACGATACTATTTATCCCATAGCTGAAGAGATAAATAGGTTCATTACTTTCCTAAAGATATTAGTCCGAAAATTAACTTAAAAGTATAACTAGATTTCAAACTCGCTAGTTACGATATCACTGTCCCACACGTCAGCTATTACACTACTGGAACTAACAACAGACTTATATATATGTATATAGGATTCCGACTCATGATTTAAGTTAATTTTTCTAATTGGCTCTACCTCGTATTGAACACTCTTGTAATTGTAGCATTGCGGCATTTTACGGTGGGTTTTATTTTTCTTTTGACCAACTGATTGCATATCTCTTGATTTTTTTTAACTGGTGTGGCGAAGTTGGCCTTTTCTTTTCTTTTTTTTTTTTGTCCTATGATATTTTTTCTTTTTTTCCCCGGACGGTGATTCGAGATATTTTTATCTCTTGTTCTTAGCGGTTTTTTTTCTTTTTTCCTGGTAACCGTGAATGCTGGTAGATAGAAGGTTAGTAAATATATATATATATATATATATATATATTTGAAAGTGATATTTGCAAGAAATATATATGTATATATATATATATATATATATAGCGTGAGACTCTGACTCATAAGTTTTTATCCAGTTTTATATGTTTTTTTTAAATAATATTGTTATACTGCGTTGGGTGTTCACGAATTTAGCACTGTAAATATATAATGATTAAAACCACTTTTAGGGGTAAATTCCAGTTCTAATCATATATATATATATATATATATATATATATATATATATATATATATATATTCATTAGCTTTTTTAGTGATTTCCAGAAAGTTTCTGAGAAGATTTTTGAAATTTCCTTTCCACTCCAGAAGTCTTTTTTTCTTGGATATCAGTTATTAGTTTAGCTCTCGTGGATCTTTTCCTTCCTCTTGCTTCATTTAATATCTGCCATGTGAATCGTTATTATTTATTTTCTACCGAATTTCTGATTTTTTTTGTTTTGCCTTGAATGTATTCTAGTTGCTCTTTTTTTTTACTTGTGTTAGTTCTGTCTGGACTTTCCTAACTATGAACTCATTGGCACTAGTCGGGTTTCTTTTATTAAGTGAGGATGCTTTTATGATGCTATCTTGTTTTTCCCTCCCCGCTATTGACTCCCATGGAACTCTACATTGATTTATTGATTTGGTTGCTATGCACTCGGTTGCTGCTTCTATATGGGCGGTAGCAAAGTCTTCATAATAGCGAACAAGACATCCAACTAGGACAATTAACGGTGAAAAGACTTTGATGAAATACTGAAAAAAAAAAGTAGAAAAGCTGCAGGCTCCGACGAAATACACCGAAGTATGGAAGGAAAGAAAATTTCCTGATAATTTTCAATTATGCAATTAAACACAATAGAGAAATGGAAAAAAGATTGCATACTTCCTTTCTTCAAGAAAGGCGAACTCGGAATCACAGAGAACTACAAAAGCATAACTCATACAGCTATTGCTGCTAAGGTTTGTAATGCGCTGCTTTTCAGTCGTATCAAACCCGAAATAGAAAACCGATCCACAATGTCACAGGTTCTGACTCTTCGCCGAATCATCGAAGGAGTACGTGCAGGAAATCTGGAGGTAACACTATAGTTTTAGATTTCTCTAATTCATTTTATTCTTTATACAGAGGAAAGGTGAAGCAAATACTCTCGGCATTTAGTATCCTTAAAGAAACTGTTACTTCTGAACAAAAACATAAAAGCAAAAGTACGTTCACCAGGTGAAGACACCATCTTCATCGACATGGTTGTTGGAGTCTTGCAAGGTGAAACATTTACCCCGTATATGTTTACAAACAGCATAGAGTACGTACTACGAACATCAATAGATCAAATAAAAGAAAATGGTTTTCCCCAACATACATAAGAAGCATATGATACCTCGAAAAAACTATGACAGACACAGACTATGCAGATGATCGAACACTTCTCACACATACACGGGGGGTGGTCCTCGTGGTGTAATGGTTAAAGCGATGGACTGCGGAATCGTAGTAAGCGAGTTCGTATTCCAGTCGCGCTATTACGTTCACTTTCGGGCAAATATCCTTGGGAAAGGTATGAACCCTCTTATCCTCCCAGCTATGGGTTGAATAGTACCACTACTGTTCTTCAAGGAAAATGGCTTTGGCATTAAATAACATACAAAGGTTGATATGCCATTAAACAAAGAAACCAAACCAAACCATCACACATACACCTGACAACGTCGAATCATTACTGTATAGCTTGGGGCAAGTAGTAGGAAGCGTTAACCTATATATGAACGCAAATAAAACAGAATTCATTAGTTTTAAACAAGAAGTAGTCATCTCAACTGTAAATGGATAGCCTCTGAAATCATAAGATCAGTTCACATACCTAAGCAGCAACATCTCCTCTACTGAAAGTCATGTCAACTTACTCTAAGCAAAGGCATTGACTGCTATTGGCAGGTTATCGATCATAGGGAAATCTGGCCTCTCTAATAAAATAAAACAGGATTTCTTCCAAGCTGTGGCATTGTCAATACCAATGGAAGAGTGAATCACATAGACACTAACAAAATAAATGAAGAAAAAGCTTGATGGGAACTGCTTAAGAATGCTACGGACTCTTTTCAACAAATCCTAGAAGTAACGCCTAACTGAACAGCAGCTGAAAAGTCACTTAGTTCCCATCTCACAAACCATAAAAGGTTATTTGATTTAATGCTATACAATCACAAGTGGTTTATTTAATGTCAAGTTATATATATATATATATATATATGCAAGTAAATATGGATCTGAATCCGACAGTATGAAGAATAATCCAAATTAGATGTATTTATTTTGATGTACGAGGTGCCTTCCATAAGTTTCCTGAGTTTTTTTTGTACAGACATTTAAAATTGTCGTAGACTCTTGAAAATTCACTATATTATTGCTATACATCTTATGAGATAACTGACCAATTTTTATGATTTCAGGTTTAAATGAAGAGCTACAACAGGAATTGGAATACACCCTACTAAAGCCTGATTGTCACAGCTGGTGAATTTCAAAAATGCAATCTGGACGTAAGGACACTTTAGAAGAACGATATGCAATACAATTCTGTTTTAAACATGGAAAAATGCCAAAGAAACGTATGGAATGTTTCAGACTGCTTTTGGAGCATCTTGCATGAATCGAGCATCAATTTTTGAGTAGCATAAGAGATTCAAGGAAGCCAGGGAGTCTGTGAGGGATGATGAGAGGTGTGGGAGGAGTAAGAAAGTCAGAACACAGAGTTGATTGGCCAAATTAAGAATTTCATGGATAAGGACCGTCGTGTGTCTATAGTGACAATAAGTGCACAGTTTGATGTCAGTGTGTGAACTGCACACACAAATATTCGCCAGGAACTAAAGATGCGGGAGATTTGCTCGTAGTGTGTCCCAACGGTGCTCAGAGAAGATCAGAAAGAAAGACGTTGTCATGACAGCAAGGAGATGGTCGAGCTGATCAATTCAGATCCCGCAGTTCTTGATGCTCTGGTGACCTGCGATGAAAGCTGGATCTACTGCTAAGACCCAGAGACCAAGAGACAGAGTTCCCAGTGGAAGCATACTGGCTCTCCCAGACCCAAGAAGGCCAGACAGAGCAAATCCACCCACAAAGTTTTGATGATCCTTTTTTTTTTTACTGCACTTGCATGATCTACATGCACTGGGTTCCCATTGGACAGACACTCAACAAGGAATACTATGTTGAGGTTTTAAGGGAATTCAGGAAGAGATTCCATCGGAAGAGGCCAGCACTCTTCAAATCGGGTCAGTGGCATTTCCACAGGACAATGTGTTACGTTCCGCTCTCTGGTCAAACAAACGACACCACGAAATATATATATAACAATATATATTTATTTTCTCGACGGACGCTTGTGTGAAGTAGGAGCAATCAGGAGAGGAATTAGAATCGTTCGTCTATGAGGCTTGAACTCTTCGATGTAAGTAGACGATGGCCGAGACAAGGCACACAGAGTGACGACGAGATCAGCTTCGTGAACAGCGGAATCTTTTCACTCTTCTGTTCAATTCGTCGGCCTTATATTACCTTCAAACTCCCACGCGGAGATATAGACACGCCTCCGTAATTTCTTCTGATATCTGGCGATCGGGATGTGTCTCTTCTGCTATCTTTGGAATGGCATGTGTGATCGTCATCGAGCGGAAATAACTGTCATGCAGTTCACATGTCACTCTCTTCCGGTGCATCACTTTTTGACGGCACAGTGAGAATAGTTTTTACCTTGTCTCATATTGTAAGCCAAGCTGTATTTTACAAATGCACCAGTCTACAACTCCAATCTTGTCACAGACTATTTGACCAAGATGGGCATCAAAACAGTTCCTCACCCTCCCTATTGTCCAGACCTTGCTCCCTGTGACTTTTGGTTATTCCCTAAGCTCAAGGAAAAACTAGAGGCTGTCGTTATGAGACAATTGAGGAGATGAAAGAGGCTGTGACGTAGGTCATTGACACGCTCAATAACAAGACTTGCATGGGGCCTTCTAGAAGTTGTTGGAGCGGTACAATAAGTGCATTGCAGCTAGAGAAGATTACTTCGAAGGGGACTAGAGTTTCATATGTGTACTATCAATAAAAGTGCCCATACGAAAAAAAGTCTGGAAACTTATTTAATGATCCTTGTAAAACCAACGTTAAACCTTTCGGTTTTAATAACCTTCATCAAGACTTTGATATCATGAGAATTGTTCACACAACGATGGATGCTTATCGAGATAACAGGAGTAAAGAAAATGTATATAACGAAAAAGATATAAACGTGCATTTATGGTTCTTGATTTAAAAGTATTAAGAACGTGTTTGGCTCTCTCAGCGCAAATAACCCTCAGGTACAACCTTCTAGCAGCATTAGGATAAAATATGATTGTATACCTGGATGCAACAATAAGCAACTTCGATTATATAGGTGCTAGTGTTTGACATAAGCATCCGATAATCTGTTCGGATCACACCGACTGCCTTTCTAGTCCAGCAAAAGCCAAAGGGAACTAATGCAGGTCACATGACAACTTCGACGGTCGGATCACGGGTAGCTCAGCCACTTGGATTATAGGTCGCTACCCAGAGTCCAGATACAGCATCAGTGGGGTTGGGGAGGTCTTACCCCTTCGCAGAGGTGTCTTAGGCGCATTCTTCAGTCACAGCCAACAAGGCCCAGCTGGAGAAGTAAGGACGAACTCTTAAGCGACGTTCTCTGATGGACACTTACGCATATACGCACCAATGTTTACCAAGTACTTAAATTATATGGATATTGGATGCAGTCTAGGAAAGCTGGGATGAGTGATGAACGGAGAGAGAGAGAGAGAGAGAGAGAGAGAGAATTAAGGAAATAATATATTATCAGTACGACTTGATATATATATATATATATATATATATATATATATATATATATATATATGCAATTAATATATGCAGATAATATATGTGTGTGTCTATGTGTATATGTGTATATGCAACTAGTATATTTATATATGTCGAGTATATATATATATATATATGCAGAGTATATATATATATATATATATATATATATGTACAGAGTACACACACACACACACACACATACACACACACACACACACACACACATATATATATATATATATATATACATATATATATGAGGAATATATCATAGCTATAAATGCACAGACGAAAGTTCCGGTACGTTGGACTTTGATGAATGAAATGAAAATCTCTAAAATTGTTTTAAAAATGTTGATTCATGCATATTGATGCTTCTAGCTTTCCATCATATCCGATTATGACGTTCTGATGTTTTTTTGTTTTTGTTTTTTGTGGTTATTGGGTGGTGAGGTTTAAACAGTTATTGGCAATTGTCTAAAGAGATGTTCATGACCCCACCCGGTTTTCTTTTGATGATGTCTTTTTACCTGTCTGGTCTACCAGTCTTATATATACGTATATTTAGTTATATTTTAGCTGCTAAATCATATATTGTTCCCAAAATGTCGAGTACATAAAATTTAATTATATAAAACTGTAAAATAGAAATTGATTTTTTGTTAATTCACATTTTCTGTTTCGTTTCTTTTTGAGGTTATTAGATGCGAATTGAATAATTGTACGACTTAATGAAATGATCGTTTACTATTTTTGCATTTTTTGAATTTCTAATTTTCATTCTTAAGAGACTAAGTTAATTTTCCTTGCCTATACCTTTATCAAATTTGAAATCTGATCCAAATAATGTTATTTATTTATATCTTCTTTAGAACAATACAATAGTACTAACACCTGGCTAAGACGGCTCGGATCTGAAGAATACATCGCCTGAATCTCTGCAGAGGGGTAAGATTCCTTTAATGAATGTCCTAGTTATGACACTCAACATTCTGATCGTGAGTCTTCAATAATGCGGGAGCTTTGGGGAATGCAGAGTACCCCTTTATTCCCATCACTCCCACGTGCACTCCGGCTCGGAGAGGGAGCACTTGATAGGGTTTTATGTGTGGGTCAAATAGAACTTAATAGTGGGCTTTTATTAAACTGTATCGTTTGAAACAGAACTGTTTTGAAATTTAACTGTGTGTAAATTAATATATATATATCAGTACTTGAAACCATTTAATTTTGTTGACTAAAATGAATTGTTTGAAATAAAACTGTTTATATGTATAAGATTGATTTGGTATTAAATAACCCGCAAAAGTTGATATGCCATAAAATTAAACTAAACCAAATCAAGAATTGACACTGCTACAACTTTAATAAAATTCTCGTTCTATTTTATCAGAGAAATCAGATTTTCACATAATAATAGCATTCCATGCTTTACCTATGCGTGTGTTAACATCGCTTTCTGTAGGGGAGATATTGCTACCGAGGTATGTGAACTGGTCTACTAATTTCAGCGGCTTGTTTTTTAATGACAAAGTGGCACTGTCTTGATTAAACATGCCTCTTGGACAATAAGAAAACGCTTGGAGAAAAGGCTTAATGGGAACTAAACAAATACTGCCTACTGTTTTCGACAAATCCTGGAAGTAGTCCCTGACAAAACAGCAGCAGTACGGTCACCAACTTCCTATCTTGCAAACCATCCGACTAAGTCGAGCATGCTGGGGAAGTAGCATTGATATTCTCTTGTGGACTCCTATTTATGGACACACTAGTAATGGCCAACTGGCATATATTTACATCCACGCGTTTACATTCAGGACGTGCCCATGGTGTAATGGATATCGTGTTTGGAAATGGTCACAGCGTACTGAGTTCAAATCTTGAAGGATGTTTTCATTTCACATAGCGCTAATAACCACGGTAAAAGTATGAATCCAATTATCCTCCCTCCAGCTATGGACAACTAGTAGGGCAGCCTAGGTTCTTTAATCTCGGTTAGGCAACGGGACTAGAAGAAGGAAAACTCAATTCAAATCTATCAAACGTCACTTAAAAAATTTACCTTGTGTCACATCCTGCACTTGCCGAGGGGTTTGATAACTACATAGATACACGAACACGAGTGAAAGCTGATTGGTGGTTAGAGCACCGACCAAGATCGATAACCGATACGAACAGAGAGAGAGAGATAGAGAGAGAGAGAGAGAGTGAAAGAGAGATAGAGAGGGAGTCAAGCGAATCTGTGCTGTCAGCATGCCTTGATCGAAACGATTTCTTACATGAGTGGTTTTTTTTTGGTTTTTTTTGTTTTTAGTTTAACGGCATATCAACGTTCGTAGGTTGTTTAATCCTAGACCTACCTTATAGAATGGCCCAGTCAGCTGGGGCTGCAGAATACACCGACTGAATCTCTTTAGAGAGGTAAGACCCCTCCAACAAGTGTCCTGTATATGACACTAACAATCTGATGGTGAGGTTCCATTAATGCGGGGGCTTGGGAAAATGCGGAGTATCCCTTTATTGCCATCGCTCCCAAGTGTACTCTCCGGATAGGTTTCTATCTTTAGGTCAAATAGAACTAAACGGTGTATTTATAGAAAATTGAATTGTTTGAAATTGAACTGTTTCGACATTTAACAATGTGTAAACAAAAACTGTACTTATGCTAAACTGAATCGTTTGAAATACAACTGTTTAAATGTATAAAATAAATTTGACATTAAATAACCTACACTGGTTGAAATACCATAAAACCAAACCAAAGCAAACGAAACTTTGCTTGTAAAAACAATAAAAGTAAGTAAAGTTGGCAACGTTAGTCGACGGTGACTTGAAGGCTCCCTTTTCATTAGCTACTACACCAAGGTGTAAGGGAGGACACTATTCCTTTTCCTGGATTGCTCCACTTTACTCTTGTTCCGTACCTTATAATGCCGAGTGTTAAGCTAGGAAGCTTCAAGTGCAATTTTTTGAGTCTTTGGTATGACACGACCTGGGATTGAATAGAGGCCTCCCAGGCCATTGGCCAACACTCTAACCTTAATGCCAATGTTCGGTATGATATACTAATAGCGGTACCATATAAACCATAACTAGGGCGTTAAGGGGGTTTTAAACCATAAACCTTTAAATTCGAGAGTACGAGGTGCATACAATAAGTTTCTAGACTTTTTTGTATGTGCACTTTTATTGATAGTAAACACATGAAACTCTAGTCCCCTTCGAAGTAATCTCCTCCGGCTGCAATGCACTTGTTGTACCGTTCCAACAACTTCTGGAAGGCCCCTTGGAAGTCCTCTTGTGTGAGCGTGTCAATGATCTTCGTCACAGCCTCTTTCATCTCCTCAATTGTCTCATAACGATAGTCTCTGAGCTCGGGGGAATAACCAAAAGTCACAGGGAGCAAGGTCGGGACTATAGGGGGGTAAGGAACCGTCTTGATACCCATCTTGGTCAAATAGTCTGTGACAAGGATGGAGTTGTGGACTGTTGCTTTGTCCTGGTGGAAATGTCACTGACTCGATTTGAAGAGTGCTGGCCTATTCCGACGGAATCTCTTTCTGAACTCCCTTAAAACCTCAACATAGTAACCATAACCCTCAGCCTAACCCTTTGGCTAATCAACTCTGGTGTATTGACTTCCTTACCCCACCCACACCTCTCACCATCCCTCACAGACTCCATGGCTTCCTTGAATCTCTTATGCCACTCAAAAACTGATGCTCGATTCATGCGAGATAGTCTAAAAGCAGTATGAAGTATTCCATATGTTTCTGTCGCATTTTTTTCCTAGATTAAAACGGAATTTTATTGCATATTGTTCTTCTAATGTGTCAGATTGCATTTTTTGAAATTCACCAGCTGTGACAATCAGGCTTTAGTAGGGTGTATTCCAATTCCTGCAGTAGCTGTTCATTTAAACCTGAAATCATGAAAATTAGTCAGTCATCTCATAAGATGTATAGCAATAACATAGTGAATTTTCAAGAGTCTACGACAATTTTAAATGCCCATACGAAAAAATTCTGGAAACTTATCGTATGCACCTCATAAATGTAATAGCTCGATTGAATTTTGAACTCACTTCGATGAGTCCAGTACTTAAGCCACAACTCGTTCATGAGTTGTGCAAAAGGATTGGATTTATACTGAGTGCAATCTAAAAAGAACATCACTTTGGTTATTTTTGACTTTCTTTAGAAATGTGGGGCTTTTATCAAATGATTAATCACGATTAATATATTTGTTATTGATATAGATGTCTTAAAACTTCGGTAGGATGAATATATTTAATTTTGTATTTGACTCAGCATGGTGAGATTAATTTTCTTGCGTTTTTATAATCACAAAAATAAATGCCTATACGAATAAGAATTGGAATATTTGAATCAAACAACATTTTCCATTTATTTCCAGTTATTTATTTTATATCATTCCTCTTCTTTCTTTTTAAAGTCTGGGGAGATAAACAACTAATATGTATCCCTTTGTTAAATGTTTCTACAATGATATTTGTATTCAGCCTATTTACAATAGCAGACACTTCATGATAGAAAGGAGAATTAAGAGATTCTAATCGAAAGCTTTGTCGGTATTTAAATGGATCAAGCATTCTAATATTTGGATGGACAAATAACATTGGTTATATCTTATCTTTTTGCTAAAATGTTCTGATTAAGTTGGCGCTTCATGGATTAGTAATGGTTATCAAGCTAGATTGGTAAATCATGGGTTGTAAGTTCGAGTTTCACAGGGTGCACCATGCATCTGGCTTTATACCACAGCTAAGCAAAGCTTAGAAAATATCATGTTTCGTGCAAGTGATTATGATTCTACCTCTCCACATCTTAAATGGTCTGATTTATTTTACGTTCATTTCACACATAATGAAGATATGTTGTCAGGAAAACTAGTAGTATTTATCCGTATTACATACAGGTCTTAATGAATTAAATATGGTTTTTAATTATTGATAAATAACTAAGGTAATAGATTACATGAGGGTCTTAATTGATAAACTGACAGTCTAAAATGCAGTATTTACCTGTATCACATACGGGATTGATTGATTGATTTTAATGGTATGTCAACTCGTATAGGGATATCTTATGCCTAGACGTTAGGGAATCATGTTCATTTTATTGGCTGATGTTGTAGAAAACACCAACTATATTTCTGCTGAGAGGTAAGACCTTCCAACTAAGGTTGATTGGTTGTGTTTTATGGAATATCAACTCTTAAATCTTATTTAATGACAAATTCTGTCCATACATATACATTAGATATGATTTGTAAACGAACAGTTTGTACATAACATTTTAAACGAGCCAAAACTCTTTTGTTCTCACACTGTTAAATGGTTTCAATTACTGCAATTCAATAATAATTATTCAATCAGATACCAGTCATTTGTTTGCGCTCAGTTAAATGGTTTCAAGTTTAGAAAAAGATTAACTATGTCTATGTGACGCCTAGATGGGACCCTAACAGGTACCACTTCTCCAGGTTAGAGTAGGCCTTGGTGTAAAGACAACAAAGAAGTATTGCATATTCCTGAAGCTCCAGAACTGGAGCCTCAGCCTAAGATACTTTAGTATCATATCCAGAACACTCATTGGGAGGGTCTTACCCAATTGTATCTCTGCAGTCTGTGTATTCTTCTGCTCTAACCAACTGAGTTTACCCTCACAACAAGTGTCCTGGATGCAACACTAAACAGGATCTGATAGTGAGGCTCTACTTCCAGAGTTTTGGGAAATGCTGAGTACGACTTCATTGCTTGTACTCCAAGATCCAGAGGAGTGTGAGTACCTGTTAGGGTCGCATCTATGGGTCAAATAGAACTATTTCATCATTGGGCCCGATCGGCTAGGGCTGTAGAATACATGGACTGCATCTCTGCTGAAATACAAGACTCTTTCAACAGGTGTCCTGGATATGACACTAAAGAATTTGGTGGTGAGGCTTCAGTAATGTGGGAGCTTTGATAAATACGAATTATTCCTTTATTGCCATCGTTCCCAGGTCCACTCTTGCCTGGAGTGGTAGCACCTGATAAGGTCCTATCTATGTGTCAAATAGAACTAAACTGTGTCCTTATTCTCAACTGAATTGTTTGAGAAAGAGCTGTTTTCATATCTAAATGGTGTGTAAACAAAAACTTGGTCTTAGGCTCAACTAAATTGTTTGAAATAGAACTGTTTTAGTGTATAAAAACTGATTTGGCATTAGATAACCTACAATGGTTGAAATGCCATAAGACTGAACCAAACCGAATCACTTACTCTCCTTGAAACCAGTTAACTGTGTGCAAACAAATGATTAATATCTAATTGAATTAGTTTTGTTAAATAACAATACTTGAAACTACTGAATTATGTGGAAACAAAAAACTATTCGCTCGTTTAGAATAATGTTACCTAAAAGACTATTCGCTTACAAATTTTATATATATATATATATATATATATATATATATATATATAAAAGTGTGTATGTGTATATAAACAAAAGTTGGCATTAAAAAAGCTACAAGGGTTGATGTTTCTTAAAACCAAACTGAATCTAACCAAACGTTCATTGTACGTCTGTTTTTACATTTTAGGGTAATTATTTCTAAACAGTTTTTCCTGCGAAAGGTCCTTTCATTGTACTTCAAAATTTTCGACAGATTAATTAGCCCCATAAATTGCTCAGAGTAGATCTGGGAGTAATGGCAATAAAAGATTATTACACTCCTCAGCTCTACAGAACTGGACACTCAGTATCAGATGCAGTTTAGCTTCATACACAGGAGATCTCTTTCTTTGGTTGCGATGATGGGGAGTCTTACTCTCCTGCATATTCAGCGTATTGTAAGCCCTGTCAACAGATTCACCATTATAAAGAAAAGAATTTGTGTCAAATCCTGCATGGTGGGACACACGGATAAATATCAAGCCCTGCTAACAGGTAGAGATGGCCATTCTTGTTCATAAAGAAATTTGTGTTAAAAACTTACATTTATTTATAATCATATCACTTTTAAGATCTGATATCAAATATTTTCATCATGAAAAACCCTCCAGACAGATAACATTATTTATGATGCATGTGTTCTCCTTGTTTGACCTTTACAATTGCACAGGATTTCCAACTTTGCTTATGGCTACATAGAACTGAAAAGAAGTCACTTTTTGGGGAGATGTCGATCTGGGACAGACTTTATAGTTGTGCTTTGTTTGCAGTCCTTCTAAAAAATAACCGAACTGAAAAGTATCACAATTGCATGTCAAAGACAAAACAGCTTCTCACTGGTGTGTCCACATGTAGGAGTCCATTGGAGAACAGCTGTATAGCTATTGTTTTGCAGGATGCTATTTCCAGAATTTATTAAAAACAGAACCTAGCATTCTTGAACGGTTCTCATTTAGCTTTTTCTCCAAGGGTTTTGTTAGAGTCTCGGTGGCGCAACCATACTGTAGCACTGACACAGCTTGGAAGATTTCTCATTTTATTTCAGCAGAGAGATAAGATTTCTTTATAATTAATATTAATGAATTATCCTCGTGGGGTCCAAGTGTTCAGTTTTTCATGTGTCACGTGGTCCTGGAGATTCATGACTGCTTATCGACTTTCATTTCAGTGTCCACTAGAAGGATAAAGATTGCTTAGCAGCATGATGTTACAGCCTTTTTCAGTACCAGTCGATGCCATTTTGTTCCAGCCTTGTTCTAAATACAAAAAAACAATGATAATTAACGTAATAAAACGAAAGCCGATTGTCTTGATTATAGAAAATGTGTGCAATAATTAGTTTAAGATTTCATTTTAAGTTATATAAATTATAGCCTTTATATAGATTGATTTGGTTTCTTTGCTTAATGACAAATAAACTTTGTAGGTTATTGAATGCCAAAGTAATCGTTGTAGATACTGGGCAATGGGACTATATAACCCAAAACTGGGAGGATAAAGCAGTGCATATCTTTCCCATGGGAATTAGTCCGAAATTTAATGTAATTACGTTGTTGAGAGCTTAAACTTACTTATTACGATGTCACAGTTCAGCTCGTGCGTCCTGCAATCTCCTAATTTAATATAATTGGTATTTTCATTATTAGTTTTTCTATGTTGTGCCATAACGTTTACAAGGTCTAAACACTAGTTTTTATGCTCTCTCTCTCTCTCTCTCTCACACACACACACTCATATATATATATATATATATAATTTTTTTGTTAGTCCAATTAGAGGAAAGCTAATATTTTGAAATGAATTTCAATGTGGTATTTTTGGGTTTTATTATCTCAAGATTATAAAACCCTGAAATATCTCATTGATCTTCATTTAGGGACCTATTTATTTTAAAATGGTGGAGTGTGTGAGTCCCTCAATGCAAATCCGTAACTCAGCAGACTAATAATGAAAGAAGAATTTATTTTACAAAACAAAATATTATCTATGACAATCTGTTTAATTCTCTTTAATTCAGTGATGAATATTGCTTAAAGAGATTGAATATCATATCGGGAAAACTTAAGAGCAAATTGTGTTCTAGACACACACACACACACACATATATATATATAGAGAGAGAGAGAGAGAGAGTGAGAGAGAGACGTTTGATCAGCATAGACACTGAATTAACGGCCTTTAGTGATTATTAGTTTCTCGCCTAGACGGTCATCAGAGGAAAGTCATGTAAATGTATCATTAATATTATGTGAAAGTTATTTAGACCAGTTTAAACAAGTTGTTTTTTGTTGAATTCAGAGTGACGGCAGGTTTCCAGAACTTTTCTACACATTCAAGTGGATATTGCTAGTGCTATGGTCTGAATGGTTTCGTTTTTTTCTTTAATCTTTAATCCCCCTGTTCTTCTTCCCAAGCCTTTTTTTGGCACGTTCCTGGACACCAAATATAACTGGTATCACCATCACCTTCATGTTCAAAAACTTTAAAATTCTCTGCTGATGAAGATGTTTGCATATCTTTTTGCTTTCTTGAAGTTTCGCCCCATGAGCTGCCAGAAGAGCAGTCTCCACAAGATATCAAGTTCTTTGCGTCTTCTTAAGTTATACTAAATCTAATCTTCTGGCCAGGATTAATTAATCCGCTTGTATCCCCAAATCCCATCTCATTTTCTAGCTGAAATTTTTATTTGTTTTCATATACCATTTGTTAGCATGGTGAAATTTTAACCTGTATCACAATTCTGAGTGGATCGCCTTTCCTAACTCATCGTGTCTTCTCTTGAATTCCTTTTGTGCAAGTTTGCTGAACTTGCTTATAATTGGATAAACTGTTTCATATCTCTCACAACATTGTCTACACTTGCTATTCTTTGGCGTATAATACATTTTTGCTTTGATATATTTAGTTCTTATTAGTTTGTGATTCTACTAAAATATATTCAGTTTCTCTCCCGAGATCTAACCTTCTTGGCCATATCAAGGTAATTTCGTGTGTCTTCATATATTTTTCTTTCTTCAAATTTTAGTTAGTTCCACGTACGAAGATAGACCTGCATTCTTGCCTGTTCACATTGAAAACCAGCATCCGATATCATTGTCTCTGTCTGGGCTGGAACACCGAACATTGACACCGCTAAGAAATATTCGGATAGGGAAGAAATTAATGGTGGGACCACTGACATTGTTCCAGTGGAATGGGTGTGAAATTATATTCAGAATATAAAATTACCCGAGGTTTGCGTCAAAAGCGACGTAGACAAAAACGATTGAATGGTTATGCAAATGAGAAGCTTGGAGGAAACTGCAGATTTTGACAAATGCGCTGAGACCTCTCAAAGACGGAATGAAATTCTACAGTTAGTATTTATTCAAGACGTGTTTCGTTTGAGCTATGATCCTCTTGCGTGTCGAGAATTTTCCAAACTAGTTTCTCCAGTTTTACATTCGGGTACTGGCGGCCATTAGTGTCTCTTTCTTGATTACATTGCTTAGAATTAATAGTATCTATATTCCCAGAGATTAAGAAATCAGATTAATTTCGAAACACTTCTCAATATTAGGAAGTCGAGTCAATGTCTGCAAATAGATAATAATAATAAGAAGCTCCCATCCCGCTGCAAGATAGAATGTAATTGGAATATGTATGGTCAGATGAAATAAGTCAGTGTCTTCATTGTAGAATTATTGTTTAGTATCATTATCATAATCGAGTCGGGATGATAAGAGGGGGTCCCTTGACTATTTCTCCACCCGTCCCAATCATCTATAGCTCCTGACAGGTTCTCTAGACTGCATCCGTTGTCCGCACACAGTGTGCATTTACCAACCACCCCGTACGCGCAGGATGTGGCACAGGGTCAATTTTTAAGCAGAGTTTAGATGGTTTGAATTCAGAATTTTCCTTTTCCGAGACCGGTTGCTAAACCAAGGCTGAAGAACTCAGTATGCCCTACTGTTTAACCATAACCAAAGAATAATTGGATTCAAGCCTTCCCCAAGGGTATTAGTGTTATGTGAAATGCAATCAGCCTCATCCAGAATTTGAACTTGTGTCGCTGTGTCCATTTCCTACTGCGATAACTATTACACCATGGGCATCAGAGTAGATATATATAAATATTTGCTGGTTGGCTAAAACTGGTGTGTTTGGTGTAGAAGTCTTTAAAAGAATCCTATTAATATTCTTGTCTATATTTTCTTGTGATGTGAATAGAAATGTATGCAGTTCTTTTTGTTGATGAGGGGTACACTTTTAGTTCAAAATTATTAGTTTGTTTCCTAAGATGTCATAAAAAAAAGTATTGTTTTATCTATCTATTTTTCCATTTTGTATTCTTTGGCTGGTTCTCTGTTGTATAGCCTGGTGAAGGCAGCAAGTGGCATTGTTCTCTGCTAGACCCAGGATAAAACACAGTTCATATGTTTTAACCAAGATCCGACCACCTCTTCATTAAATGCCAATCCTCCCAAATTAGTCGACCAGTTTACACATCTCGGTAGCAATATCTCGTGAAAGCGATGCCAATATACACATAGGTCAATCATGGATTACTATTGACAGGTTAACGAGCATATGGGAATTTAATATCTTTGATAAAGCGGAATTCTTTCAAGCTGTAGCCATGCTAGTACTATTGTATAGATGCACCACTTGTACTTAAGCGAAACGGCGAGAGAAAAAGCTTGATGGGAGCTACACAACCAAACTACGCGCTGTTTTGAATAAATCCTGGATGTAGCAACCGGCTAAATAGCACCTGTTCATTTACTAACCACCCATCTAAAAAACTATCCAAGTAAGTCGATCAACACATGCTGGACACTGCTGGTTAAGAAAGAAGACGTTCTCCCATGGACTTCTACACCTGAACCCACCAGTATTGGGTGATCAACAAAAAAAAACAACTTTACATTCATCAGCTCAGTGCGGACACTGGATGCCGTCTAGCATACTTTCCAAGAGTAAAGATCGACTGAGAGGGATGATGAGAGAGTCAAAGGAATCTGTGTTATTAGCACGATTTGAAGATGATGATAATGATGTTTGTGTATAATTGCTTGATATGATTTTATATTTCATGTTTCTTTTTTTGATTAAAAAAACATTGATGAGTCCTGAAGATTTTAAAGTATGTAGAGATGACTGTTTCGAGGAGAGTACTTGTTATCTTAATTGTTGTCTTTACTATTTGGTGGGAAAGACTTCCTATTACTGATATAATTGGTTACCTTGGTAGGTGGAGCTTATGAGTTTTAGGCAACTTTATATAATATTGTGTTATTGGGTGTGGTATTCGATTATTGATCAGGATATTTTGTTTTCGTTTTCCATTATGTTTGACATTTGCGATTTAAAACGATTGTTGATTTAAACTGTCGATGGTTAGGTAAGGTTAGGTAGTCCTAAAAGCGTGGATTCTGAGACTGTGCTCCAAGCCATAGAGGCCAGCACAGCAACTCACAGACCCGTGTGTTTTTTTTCCTTTTATGAACTCGGAAAAAGCATCTAGTGTTGCTGAATTGTGCCTCCGGTAAACAAAATATTGCAAAACTTTTGACTAATCCTTGTAATAAGGGCAAATAAATTTTCAAATAATTCTCAACGCAAAAATAGCAAATCTCTCCAAAAACTAACGTTCAGACTTGGTCTCTGTACGTTTTTCTACTGTCGTCATTTAGAAAAGATTCGTTGCATTGAATGAAGCTGTAAAAATATGAAATATATCATCTGAATGAATTATTCTAAACAACTTAAAATACATTTTCCTTAAAAGTATTGTAGAAAACATTAGCCTTGACGTGAATGCAAATAAAATAGAGTTCGGGTATTTAAAAAAGAATCAATCATCTCCATTTTAAATGGCAAATCTCTGAAATTACTGAACTAGTTCATATACCTCGGCAACAAAATCTTATCGACTGAATATTATGTCAACATTCCAATGGGAAATGCTTGGACTGCAGTTAACAGGTTGTTGATCATATAGAAATCTAATCTATCTAATCTCTCTCTAATAAGATAAAACGGGATTTCCTTAAAACAGCAGCTGTGCCAGTACTACTGTGTGGATGCACCACTTGTATTCTTATGAAACCCTTGGAGAAAAAGATAGATGGGTACTAAAAAAGAAGCAAATCCTGGAAACTGCACAAATCCTGGAATCTGCACCCCATAAAACAGTAGTTGTACAGCCAGTTACCTTTCATTTCACAAACTACTCATGTAAGACGGACAAGATATGTTGAGCACCGTTGGAGAAGTAAGGACGAAAGCGGGGGAGACGTTCTCTAATGGACTCCTAGAAATGGATGTGATAGTGTTTACCGACCAGCAAAGACTAGCCACACAGTTGTGATACAACGAAACAGTCTGTCTGTGGATGACAATGTATATTTAAGTAAAGTTGGCGATCGTAGTTGAGGGCGACTCGAAGGGTCCCTTTTCAATAGCTACTACACCATTGTATATATATACACACACACATATATATATATTGAATAAAATTAAATATATATATATATATATATATTAAATGGGGGTTAAACCCCCTAAATTCAATGGAAAATATTGAAAAGATCCACTACTCCTAGCTGCTTTGATGGTAGATATAATTTGTGTTTGGAAGAAAAGATACAAATTATGTTATACTTTGATCCTGTTAACCTATTAAATTAGAGGTGTGATTTAATAGCTTGGTGTAAGCATAGAAATAAATTTAAACTATTTAAAAAAATAAGTGAATAAATGAATAAACAAAAAATGAATAACTATGATTCATTAAATTGGTAAATGAATTAGAATTTGAATTTATATTAGTGATTTTTCTCTATTATTGTAATTTGGGAGGTGGGATTTTACCTTAAATCACATTAGTTTTAGATTTCTTTTGTTAATTTCAATTATAAAAATTCATGTATTATAATTAATTTTGTCTAAATAATACACACTCAAATATACACAAACACACACACACAGATATATATATATATATATATATATATATATATGTTTGAATGTTTAGACATTATAATTTGGCAGTAAATTTTTCCTCTGTTCAATTTGAAGCATGATGAAACGAGATGTTCTTTTACATGCCATAAGTCGATACTAATTGTTACTTGAAGTTAAAAGTTTACTTTTGATTAGGAGAAATGAGGTTCGTTTGTTTTTTTCTAGTCTGTGACAAAAATATCTTAATCCATTTTTTTATTTGATCTGAAGAAGCCCTGTTAATTCTTTAGAACATTGATTTATATCAATGCTTTAAACAGGAGGGAAATGAATTTATGATCTTAATGTGACCGATTGTCAGTTTTTTAAGAGAATATACGCGGATCGTTTCCAGACTTTTTTCGTATGGACACTTTTATTGATAGTACACACATGAAACTCTAGTCCCCTTCGAAGTAATCTCCTCCAGCTGCAATGCACTTGTTGTACCGTCCCAACAACTTCTGGAAGGCCCTTTGGAAGTCCTCTTGTGTGAGCATGTAAATGAACCTCTTTCATCTCCTCAATTGTCTCATAACGACAGTCTCTGAGCTTAGGGAATAACCAAAAGTCACAGGAAGCAAGGTCTGCAGTATAGTGACGATGAGGAACTGTCTTGATGCCCATCTTGGTCAAATAGTCTATGACAAGGATGGAGTTGTGGACTGTTACATTGTCCAGTGGAAATGTAACAGACCCAATTTGAAAAGTGCTGGCCACTTCCGATGGAATCTCTTCCTGAACTCCCTTAAAACCTCAGCATAGTAACCCTAACCCAAACGCTTTGGCTAATCAACTGTGGTGTATTGACTTTCTTACTCCTCCCACACCTCTCATCATCCCTCACAGACTCCCTGCCTTCCTTGAATCTCTTCATGCTAGACGGCCCAAAAGTAGTCTGAAATATTCCATACGTTTTTGTGGCCTTTTTTCCAAGTTTAAGCATAATTTTATTGCATATCGTTTTTTCTAAATTGTCCTCACGTCCAGATTGCATTTTTGAGATTCACCAGCTGCGACAATCAGACCTTTGTAGGGTGTATTTCAATTGCTGCTGTAGCTGTTCCCTTGAAGCTGAAATAATAAAATTTGGTCCGTCATCTCATAAGATGTATAGCAATAACATGAATTTTCAAGAGTCTACAACAATTTTAAATGCGTGTATAAAAAAGCCTGGAAACTTATTGAATACACCATGGATATATATATATATATATATATATATATATATATATATATATATATATATATATATATGTATTATTCAGTCAAGTTAAACCGGAGACGGGAATAATTCTGTCAGGACAAAAAATCATTTAACTATGAATATTTAAATTTTCCTGGTAAAGAGCTCACTGTAACAGACATCACAGAGCAATAATTTCTTTAAGAAAAAAAAAAAAAGAAAAAAGAAAAAACAAAAACGGTCACATTAGGATTATAGATTTATTTCCATCTTGTTATGGGTATTGATATGAATCAATGACACCAAAAATAACAGGACTTCTTCAGATCAAATGGATAAAAAAAACTATCAATTAGATCTGAAGAAGTCCTGATATTTTTGGTGTTATTGATTCATATCAATACCCATAACAGGATGGAAATAAATTTATAATCCTAAAATGAACATTTTTTGTTTTTCTTAAAGAAATATATATATATGTATATATATATATATATATAAAGTTAACTTTTATTTTGCTCTACTGGCCGGTATTTACGTTGCCCAGTCGGCTGGGGCCGTAGAATACACCGACTGCCCGCCACCAACGAGTATCCTGATTATGACACTAAATAATCTGATGGTGTGGTTCCAGCAATGCTGGGGAGTATCCCTTTATTGCCATCGCTCCCAGGTTCACTCTGGTCCGGGGTGGTAGCACCTGATAAGGGTGCTATCTATGGGTTAAATAGAACTAAACGGTGGTTGGCGTTTACTGTTTTTATATATTTAAACTGCTTATTTATACTTAACTGAATTGTTTAAAATAGAACTGCTTTGACATTAAAACTGCGTACTAATGCTAAACTGAATTGCTCGAAATAGAACTGTCTTGACATCTAAACTGTGTACTTATGCTAAACTGAATTATCTGAAATAAAACTGTTTTGACATTAACTCTGTGTATTTGCCCAGTCGCCTGGGGCAGTAGAATACACCGACTTCACCTCTGCAGAGGGGTAAGACTCCTCCCCAACGAGTGTCCTGGATATGACACTAAACAATCTGATGGTGAGGTTCCAGTAATGCTGGAGTTTTGGGGAATGCGGAGCACCCCTTTATTGCTATTCCTCCCAGGTACACTCTGGCCCAACGTGGTAGCACCTGATAGCGCCCTATCTATGGGTTGAATAGAACTCACGGCATACTTATGCTAAACTGAATTGTTTGACTAAACAGAATAGCTTGAAATAGAAATGCTTTTAACTATTAAACCATACTTAAATTTAAACTGCGTGCTTATGCTAACCTGAATTATTTGAAATAGAACTGTTTTTTAACATTGAAACTGAATTTACACTAAACTGTCTTAGTTAACATAGAACTGTCTTGTCATTTAACTGTGAGTAAATGAAATCTGTACTTATACTAAACTGAATTAGCTGAATTAGAACTGCTTGACTAAACTGAATAGATCGAAATAGAAATGTTTTTCAAAATTAAGCTGTACTTACATTTAAACTGCGTGCTTGTGCTAAACTGAATTACTTGACATTGAAACTGTACTTACACTAACCTGAATTATTGTATATAACTGCTTGAATAAACTGAATAGTTTGAAATAGAAATGTTTTTGACTATTAATCTGTGTACTCATGCTAAACTGAATAGTTTGAAATAGAAATAGAGCTGATTATTTACATAAAACTGGATTTGGCGTTAAATAACCTACAAAGGTTGATATGCCATTAAACCAAACAAAACCAAACTAAACCGGTATTTATGTATTTGTTGATTAAAGAAAGAGATTTTTATATCTCAATATACATGGGACCCATGTGGCGGCTAATACCTCTACTAATAATCATCATGTCATCATCATGTCGCGCCGCCAGCGCGGATATCCTTGACCCTCTCTCGCCATTTCTCCCTATCATTCATCGCCTCCGGCAGGTCTTCAGGGTTACATCCTGTGTCCTCACATAGTTGCTGTATGTATGTTCGTGCTGGTCGTCCCACTCTTGCACATCCATATGTGGGGGTCCACAGGAGTACATCGCTTATGAGCTCGTCCTTGCTTCTCCAGCAGTGTCCTGCGTGTCTGGTTCGTCGAACTTGTATAGTTTTCGTGATGGGGGGCAAGTGTCCGTATAGTTGGAGTCTCGTGGGGTGCTGTCGCCAGGACTTGTTTAATACTGCTCTCAACATTCTTGTGTAATTTCCGTCCAGCCTCCTCTCCAGCCGCTTCGTAAGCGTCCATGTGGTGCATCCATATAGCAGTATCGACTCAACCGCTGCCTGGAAGAAACTGCGTTTCATTTTATCAGTTAGGTCCGACTTCCATATGATCGAGAGCCTATCGATAGCCGTCCATGCTTTCGTCAGTCGTGTGTCGATGTCTTTTTCGGTTGATGAGATGCTACTTCCTAGGTAGGTGAATTTGTCGACTAGTTTCAGAGAGGCTCCGTCTAGTGTGGCAATGTTGCCCGTTTGGTTGTAACACATATATTCAGTTTTGTTTGCATTGACATGGAGGCCAATGCCAGCTGCGGCTCGTTCCAGACTATGCAGTAGTGTCTCTGCTTGATTAGGCGTATTCGCTAGTATCGCCAAGTCATCAGCGTAGTCGGCGTCCGTGATTGTTTTTGCGGGGTACCTTTTGCTTCTTCTCTTAGTCAGCTCGAAGCCATTTTCTCTGATTTTGTCGATCGAAGTCCTAAGCACATAGTCTAGACAGATGATAAAGAGGTACGGGGCTAGTGTGTCTCCTTGTAGTACTCCTGCAACAATGTCGAAGTATTCCGTGTCTCCATCTGGTGAACGTACTTTCACTTTGGTGTTTCTGTAGAGAATCATTATCGCTGCTACTGTTTCTTTTGGTAGGCCGTATGCTAGTAGGATTTGCTCCATCTTCCCTCTGTGTATGGAATCGAAGGCCTTGGTAAAGTCGACAAATAGTAATGTCGCCTGTAAGTTTTTTGCCCGAACGCCTTCCATGATTCTACGGATGGTCAGTATTTGTGAGGTTGTGGATCTATTTCTCCGGAAGCCATTTTGGTTTTTCCTAAGGATGTTGTCTATTTTGGGTTCTATGCGGTTTCGTAGTAGGGCATTGTAGATTTTGGCTGCTATGGATGTAAGTGTTATCCCTCGGTAGTTCTTGGCTAGTCCGAGGTCGCCTTTTTTAGGGAATGGAAGGATGCATCCCTTCGTCCATCTCTCTATCCTATTTTGACTATAGACTGCGTTGCATTGCCGGAGCAGTATATCGTCGAATTGTCTAGTCTTCCACACTTCTGGGGGGATCTCGTCTAGCCCTGCCGCTTTCCTATTTTTAATTCTTCTGAGAACCAAGTCGAGTTCTTTTTTGGTGAAAGGACCTAGTTTTACGTCTAATTGCTTGCTAATAATTCTGGTGATGGGTTCATCCGTTATTTCCGGTGGGTTTCCTAGTAGATTTTTGAAATGCTGTTCCCACAGTTTTACTCTTTCTTGTTGGCTTGCAGCTTTCAATTTTGCTTTGGCTGTGCTCTTCCTTCCACTTACTTCGTTTATTGTTTGCCAGGCTATCCTGGATTGTCTGTCTTCCACCGAGTCTCTAATCTTATCTATCTGATTTTGTATGTATTCTGCCTGTTCTTTTAGGTATATTCCTGTTAATTGATGTTGTGCCTTTTCTAGTTCTCGTGCATTTGTGTTTGTTGGGTTCTTTCGATAGCTTTTGGAGGCAGTCTCCACAAGTGTACGTTTTTCTCTGACCGCTAGCGTTTCCCAAGGGGCTCTATATGTAGTTCTAGGTTTTGTTGGAATACATTTTGCTGCCGCCTCAAGGTGTGCTTCTACAAAATTTTCATATTCGTCATTTGGGGTACCTATTTCTGCCTTCTCTTGTAGTGCTTCGAATCTGTTTCTTAATTCCAATGCATATTTATCTCTAATATCTCTGTTGTTGAGTAGGGCCCAGTCATAGTGCTTGGTTGTCTCTTTACGTGTGGCGTTTTTTCGTAGGCTTAGTCGTACTTTGGCCGTAACTATTCGATGATCGGAGGACACACCCTCGAAAGAGGAGTATGCCTCGCAATTCATCGCACTGTTTTTCCATTTCCTGTTTATAAGGACGTAGTCTATCTGTGCTTTACTCTTATTCGCGTATGTGTAGGTCCATAATTTCCCCTCCCTTTTTTGAAAGTTTGTATTGAGGCATGTTAATCTATTTTCTATCATGAAATCTATTAGATGCTGTCCATTCCTGTTTGATGCGTAGTGTAGGCTGTATTTGTTGTGTCTGTTTTTCCCGATTTGTGCATTCATATCTCCGCCAATGACTAGCAGGTTGTGTTTCGAAATGCTACGTACTAGGGAGGATAGATCTTCGTAGAAGGTGACTATTTCGTTTTCTTCGCTAACATTAGTAGGGCTGTAGCAGGAGATAATTGTTGCTTTGGGGTTGCCATTAAACGTTGCGGCCATCATCCTTGGTTGTATTCTCTCAATGCTGTTCAGTGTTTTTAACGCTCTTGGTCCTAGAAGTATTCCCACCCCTCCTACCGATGCGTTGACAGAGTTTTTCCATGCCGATACAGTCACCAGCATCCATCCATTACCAGTTTCGTGATACTTGATATCTTCGGTGTGCGTGTATCGGTGCTCTTGTATGCAAATTATGTCTATCTTATGTTCTACGGCTGATGCAGTTAGCTCTGATAGTTGACCTATTCTATTTAGGGTTCTCACGTTAAATGTCGCTATCTGTATTGTTTGTTTGCATTTTAGTAGTTTTTGTTTGAGTTTGAGCTCTGTAGCTGATTTTCGAACACTGAGGCCAGGGCTCCAACCTCAACAGGACGCGCCCCTTTTTTACCCGCGCGAAGAGCGATGCGGTTTATGGATCTGGTTTGAGTACGAGTCATGGTTATCTTTCGATGGCTGTTTTTGTTCTCATCTATAGAAGCCACTTTTATAGATGAGCAGCAGTAGTTCCCCGATCGAACTGACAATCCTGAGCGTTAAGCAGCAAGACTCACACGTACATCATGCTGCTTCCCATGTGTACGCGGTAGTAAAAAAAAAAAAAAAAAAAAAAATTTATTTATTTATTTATTTATTTATTTTTTTTATATTTTAAGTTTTAACTTAGTTAAAGTCCAGGACTGCTGGATGTTAAAATTCAAGGAAATTTTGGGGTATATTACATGGTCATCTAGTGGGGTGGACAGAGAGAGAGAGAGAGACAGAGAAAGAAAGAGAGAGGAGGAGTCAACTCTTTTATGGCTTTCGTCTTTAGCACGTGTTAGACTACATTTGAGGTGTTTTGGATTTTTTTTTTCTTTTTCTTCCTTTCTTTTCATTTGGGGGGGGCAATTTTGGGGTTTTCTTTAGCAAATTTAGAAGTTCGTCGTCCAAAAGTAAAGTTTTTCCTGAAAATTAAGTCGCATAAGTCTTCATTCTTCATTTAAACAACACAGAATACAGCTTGAGATTTAAGACATTACTATTTTAAATCAAATGTGCATTTTTAAATGAATAGTTTAGTAGAACAAATTTACTGACCTCTGTGAAAAAAACTTCTGGAAACGGAATCACTTTTTTTTTTTTTCTACTAATAATAATATTCTTTTTTGTTTCAGATTTGAAAATAGTCTACTATAACAACTATTAATCCTCGATCATAATGCCTTGGATAAGTGAGGAAAATATTCTGCATCAGTACTTATTTGGGGACAAAATCATTCAAAACCGCCTCACAATGGCAGCAAACCATTAATATGGTGATGATTTATTACTGATATAAGAAACTTGAAAAAAGAGTGTATGTCCTGGAAGCTGATATAATAATAAAATGAAGGAATAAATAAATAGTGGGTTGTCTAGGACAATGTATTTACATATTTTTAAAAACCAATTACCTGTTTGACGATTGAGAATTCTTCATGAAACTGACTATGATGCGAAATGTATGTGTATTAAATTCATTTCTTAATTCATTTTAATCGATACTTTCAATCTATATATATATGTATATATATATATATATATATAAAATCAGTTCTAATTATTTTTCCTTTTTTTTAAGAGCCCATAATACCTATAATACTCTTCTCTTTTTTTAAAATTTTGATTTGTTATTTCCGTTTTCCGAACCTGTAATATCTTTTTAATGTAATTTATTCTGACGTCATATTGTCAGGTTTTATTATATTTCTGTCTTTTTTTGTTTTAATGTTTTTTAGGAAATTTGTCGTGTCTCCATTTTGATTTTAATTCATACTTTTTGTTCAATTTATTAGAAATGTTATTATTTTTACTTTTTCCTCTAAATAAAGTCTGCATCGTAGATTATACTTATCACTATGTATTTTCCTCTTGTGGACATTTTCTTTTTTTATTTACAGCTCCGTGTTTTTGTAGTTTCATGTTTTGTTTATTGTTTATAATATGTTTTTTTCAATTTGTTTAATATTTTCTATACTGCAGTAGTTAATTTTTATAGTTTGTCTAATCTGTTAACATCATATGTTTCAGGGATAGTTTCCTTAGATTCTGATGTCATTAATTTTTTAATCAAACATGGAGCTTGGATATTTTGTTGCGAGAGCTTTATATGAAGCCATGTATTTTTATAGAAGAAAGAAAAATTACCAATTGTTGTGTAAAGCCGACTATACAAAGGTTGAGTAAACGTAAATGGCAATTTTATGATTTCCCTAATATTCTTTAAAATGTAGCGATGCGAACTAATAATATATCAATTACATAAAACCAGCAAATTGTATGATGAAAGTATTGATTTCAAATATATAATATAATCAGACAATTTATAATATCACCAGCTTGTAAATTTACTTCTGTATCTCTCTATGTGTCTGTCTCCCCCCCTCTCTCTCTCTCTCTTTCACACACACACACACACACACACATATATATATATATATATATATATATATATATATATATATGTATATATATATATATATATATATATATATATATATATATATATATATATATATATATATATATATATATATATATATATATATATATATATATATATATATATATATATATATATATATATATATATATATATATATATATATATATATATATATATATATATATATATATATATATATATATATATATATATATATATATATATATATATATATATATATATATATATATATATATATATATATATATATATATATATATATATATATATATATATATATATATATATATATATATATATATATATATATATATATATATATATATATATATATATATATATATATATATATATATATATATATATATATATATATATATATATATATATATATATATATATATATATATATATATATATATATATATATATATATATATATATATATATATATATATATATATATATATATATATATATATATATATATATATATATATATATATATATATATATATATATATATATATATATATATATATATATATATATATATATATATATATATATATATATATCCGGCTCATTGGCCTGGTGGGTAGAGTGTTCGCCAGTGGTCCGGGTGACCTGGGTTCAATCCTAGGTCGCGTCATACCAAAGACTTTAAAAATGGTACATGATATCTCCTTGCTTAACACTCAGCAATATAAGGTACGTATCAAGGGTAAAGTGGGGCAATCCAGAGAAAGGAGTAGCGCCCTCCACTACACCTCAGTGTGGTAGCTATTGAAAAGGGAGTCTTCGAGTCGCCATCGAATACGGTCGTCAACTTACTTATATTGATAAATACGGAGATAATTTGAGGATTACATTCTTAAATCTCATTACAATACAGAAACAATTCATCCCCCCCCGTATAAAATGTGAACACTTGGGAGCACATTTTTTAAAAAAGTCACCCATTCAGTAATATTTGCTCTTTTAACTCATCTAAACCGTTGAAAAAATCTAGCTTACCCCAGCAGTTTGACTATCAGTCAGGACTGGATTTGTTACTACTTGAAAGCAAATCACATTCTATCTATCTATCTATCTGCTCCCTCCCGAGGATTGAGCACTCTCGCAAAGTAATTACCGGTCGCCACTCACATAATGCACATCTCTTCTGATGAATTGAACACTCGGTTGCCGTCAAGCGTATATTTGTAAATAAAACAAAAGTTATACATAGGCGTTAAAATCTCTTCGCTTACGCTGAGTTTGTTAGTAGCTGTCCGGTAGAAAGTCATATATTTGTCGCTGCCTCCCACCAGACACGACTTGACACAAGGTCAAAAGCCCGAAGGCCGATTAAAGTGGGGATAAAGGGGAGGGGAAGGTCGGGAACGAGCCGAGACTCGAACCCTGCTTGTCAGTGCTGCTCATCGGCTCACTTAGTGCAATGTGAGCCTGATGAGGCAAGCAGTTTCACGAACCCAAATGTGGGTCCGGGCACGTATGCCAGTTAACGGCTTAAACTAGACGCTTGGTCTAGTGCCGTACAAAGGGGACAAAAGTGCAGCTCGCCCACCCGAAGGTTGCCCAGCCGAAGCTGGGGGCCTATTCGGCCCCGAGTCTGCTCTTGGTTTCGAGCACCCATCCGGCACGAATGCCAGACGGCCCAGCTAAAAAGCCGGGGGCGTGAAAGTCAGCCAGGTTTCAATTCCAGCTTTGAGAATCTCGCGTGTCTAGCCACACTGAGTTGTGATACAATAAAACAGTCTGTCTGTGGATGACAATATATATGATAGATTGATGAACACAACTAATATGAAAAGTACGGCAATAGATACGCAGACGGATATGATTAATCGATAAATAAATAGTAGACACGTAGACATTTTGTTTGCGTGTGTGTAGATTCAAGAGAAAAGAAACAAAAGTACTCTTCGAATTTTGTTTGGTTTAATATTTATGTATTTTCCCCTATTCTCGATAATCTCTCATTATTCATTTATCAAGTTCAATCTAATCTGTTTTACTCTTCACGGTCATAAAGAAAATCAGCAACATGTCACCTGAATGATTCGAATATAAACAGAATCGTAAAATATTTAAACTTTCAAGTGTTCTGCGTCACTTACATAGAAATACAAAAATTATTTCTTATGGCTTATAGAAGATTTCTTTGTGCGGTAATGTTTGCAAGATTAGGGAATTTTAAAAGAATGTATTAATTTAAGCCCTAAGCTATAAGCAGAATGCAACACAATGTCAATTTTTAAACAGTGCACAACGAGTTTGAATTAAGCGATTTCCTTTTCCTTAACGCGTTACCATAACAATATGAAAGAACTTACTCTATCCTAATCACTTATAGCTAGGGATGGGAAAAAAGCTGCATTCATACCCTTTCAAAGAGTATCTGAGTCACGTGAAATGTTGTTGAAAGTCCTGCCCTTTTGTTTGTTTTGCTGTGATAATTTTAAATTTGTCGTTTCGTTAAAAGATACCTAATTATTTATGTAATGTCCTCATGTTTCTTCTTTCGTTTCAGGAATGGCCAATGTTAATTTTAATAGATACCGCACATAAAATTGATTGTCGATGAGACACATAAGACACATTGACAATGAGACACGTGTTTTACGAGTTAAAAAGAGATCTGCTACGGAACGGCGAAGAATAATTAGACTGTCCTCAGAAAAACAAAATGTTCAGAGAAATATTAATGATATTTTCTAGTTTTCATGAGCAATTTTACTCTCAAATAAAATCTCCCATTTTCGATGACTATTCTATATCAACAGTTTTAAGCTTTCATATCCATAATGGGAGAAGATTTTAATCTAGCTGCACAAAAAAAATTGTACAGCAGTTCAATACAACCCACACTACAATCATAATCCATCTCGATTAAAAAAATAAGTATGTATTGACCAAAGCACCCCAATAAAATGTGAGTTTTTAATCGGAATGCAACTAGGTAAAATTAAGAGTTTTCCTTTTCCCAGAGAGGTTGCTGTCCCAGTGTTAAAGAACAGAGTGTTTTCTATTTACTCAAAGCTGAGTATGGGAAATAACTGAATTCATACGCTTTCAAATACTATTAGTTATATGAAATGCAAATAGCTTGGGTAGCCGAGTTCACTTATTATGAAGATAAACGTTATGTCACGAGCGACTAATCAATTTTTTGGAAAGTACAGGTCGACAATTCTATCTCGAATGAGAATGTAATATCTGTGCGCTCTGCTGACGATCGAAGTCTCTCCTTGCATTTCGGCTAAGTACTGAAAAGTAACTTATTAGGGTTTTGAATAGTCATCCAAGGAAGTTATCTCTACCATATTTCAGCACTGTTGCCTCTAACTTCAGGACAACACCTCTATATTGTACGACTTGAGGAAGTTGCAATTGGTCAGACGTCTTCATGACCTACATAAAGATTTGTGAGCTCTAATAATAACCTCATTTTATTAATTGATTCATTGATTTTTATCGGCATCCCAACCACAGTTAATTGTACATTTATATTTATATTTTCTCTTTTAATTTCTTAAAATATTTTACACAGTTATATGGTACTAAGTATTCCTATTTAATAGAAATATTTTGCATAGTAAGTAAAGTTGGCAACTGTAGTCGAGGGTGACCCGAAGCTTCCCTTTTTAATAGCTACTACGCCGATGTGTAGGGTAGGGCGCTACTCCTTCCCCTGGTTTGCAGCACTTTATCCTTGATACGTACCTTATAAAACTGAGTGTTAAGCAAGGAGGTATTAAGTCCCATTTTTAAGTCTTTGGTATGACTCGACCTGGGATTGAACCGCTGTTTCCCAGGCTACTGGCGAATACTCTACCTACTAAGCCAATGAGCCAGTATTCAGCTTACTGTTTTATAATTTCAAGTATTCCTATCTAATATCAATAATTATAGGGTTTCAATTAATTATTTCCATTGAATAGTCATTTGTATGTACACAGATGTGTAATTTAAACCATTCCCATATTAATTTATAGTAATAATATAATAGTTTCATGCAATTAATTTAATCAGAGTCATTTGTTTGCACACAGTTATTTGGCTTTTGTAAACAATTATACTTTTAAGTAACTTTCTTGATACAATTTACAGTCAGACGGTATCAAATATTCCTATTGAATACTAATTATTTTGAAATATATCTATTTCATTTATAGATGTTACTAACTCTCTGCTTCAGTGGGCTTGGGAGAAATAGTAACGAGGGGGTACCCTATACTCCACAGATCCTCAGAACTGGAACACCCTCATCAAATGCAGTCATTTTATACCAAAGACACACCTTTTTGAGGCATTTTAGTCCTCTGCAAGAATACAGTGTATTCTAAGCCCCGTCGACTGGGCGAGCCCATTTTGTGTTGGATTGTATTTGTAGAGAGGTAAATAGATAAATAAGTTGGCGACCTAAGTCAAGGGTGACCCGAAGACTCCCTTTTCAATAGCTACTACACCGAAGTTTAGGGGAAGACGCTACTCCATTCTCTGGATAGCTCCACTTACCCTAGATCCGTAACTTATAATGCTGAGTATCAAGCAAGGCGACATCAAGTACCATTTTTTGAGTCTTCGGTATAACTCGACCTGGGATCGAACCCCGGTCACCCTGACCATTCGCGAACACTCTACTCATTAGGCCAATCTATATATTTAAGGGTGTATCTGGGCAGCAAAAGGTTAAGTGCTAAATAGCACATTATCCTTTAATTCAATTCAATCATCATTAAATTAAACACGAAAGAAAAGAAAGAAAATTGATTAAGAAAATTCCGTGGTGCATTCAATAAGTTTCCAGAAATTTTTTGTACAGATATTTAAAACTGTTGTAGACTCTTGAAAATTCACTGTTATTGCTATACATCTTATGAGATGACAGACCAATTTTTATGATTTCAGGTTCAATGAACACCTACAGCAGCAATTAGAATACACCCTACTAAAGCTTGATTATAACAGCTGGGGAATTTCAAAAATGCAATCTGAACGTGAGGACACTTTAGAAGAACGATATGCAATCAAATTATGTTTTAAACTTGGAAAAAATGCCACAGAAACATATGGAATGCTTCTGACTGCTTTTGGAGCATCTTGCATGAATCGAGCATGAGATTTTGAGTGGCATAAGAGATTAAGGAAGGCAGGGAGTCTGTGAGGGATGATGAGAGGTGTGGGAGGATTAAGGAAACCAATACACCAGAGGTGATTAGCCAAAGGGTTAGGGTTACTATGTTGAGGTTTTAAGGGAGTTTAGGAAGATATTCCGTCTAAAGAGGCCAGCACTCTTCAAATCGAGTCAGTGGCATTTCCACCAGGACAATGCAACAGTCTACAACTCCATCCTTGTCACAGACTATTTGACCAAGATGGGCATCAAGACAGTTCCCTACCCTCCCTATAGTCCAGACCTTGCTCTCGGTGACTTTTGGTTATTCCCTAAGCTCAGAGGCTGTCGTTATGAGATAATTGAGGAGATGAAAGAAGCTGTGATGAAGGTCATTGACACGCTCACACAAGATGACTTCCATGGAGCCTTCCAGAAGTTGTTGGAACGGTAAAACAAGTGAATTGCATCCGGAGGAGATTACTTCGAAGGGGATTAGAGTTTCATGTGTGTACTATCAATAAAAGTACCCATACGAAAAAAGTCTCTCATCATCCCTCACAGACTCCCTGCCTTCCTTGAATCTCTTATGCCACTCAAAAACTCATACTCGATTCATGCAAGGTGTTCCAAAAACATTCCATATGTTTCTGTGGCATTTTTCCAAGTTTAAAACTGAATTTTATTGCATATCCTTCTTCTAAAGTGTAGGTTGCATTTTTGAAATTCACCAGCTGTGACAATCAGGCTTTAGTTGGGCGTATTCCAATTCGTGCTGTAGATGTTCATTTGAAGTTGAAATCATAAAAGTTGGTCCCCCTCACTGCCCCATTATAGCATCCTGTCAAATCAACGTCTAACGGCGTCAAAAAATAAGAACGTACAATGAATACGATTCCCTAACCACGAGACGGTTGACATACCGTTAAAATCAATCAATTAATAAATAAATCTTTTCGTAGATTTGGTTTAGTTAATATTGATCATTCGTGTCTTTAGTTCCCTTAAAAATAACGTTTATTCTATAGGAAGAAGTCCGTGACATTCAAGTGTGTAATTAGAATTAGTGATATGGTTTATTATCTATTTTAGTAATTTATTCAGCTTCTCATTTTCTAGTTTAGCTTAACCCTATTAGGAACCTTGGTGGCTTCGATTAACTCGACAATTCTTAAGCTTTTATTTTTCTATCAAATTTTCTAATATGTTTTGTTTCCATTCGTTAAGTAAAATCCCAAGAGTTCCGTATCTTCTCTTTGGCATATCACACTTGCACTCAGATTTTTAACAAATATCTCGGCCGTGAAATGGTCACTTCCTAGGAATTACGCTATTTCTAGTGTCGTTTGTTGTTGATCAGCAACCATTTGAAAAACTTTTCCCCGACATTTTTCTGCAAACATGGCCATTTTACATCATCGTCATCATGTCGCGCTACTAGCACAAATCTCCCTGGCCTTCTCTCGCTACTAGTTTCTATCGTCCATCGCTCTGGGGAGGTCCTTCAGGCCATATCCTGTATCGGCGCAGAGCTGTTGTAGATAAGTTCTAGCTGGTCACCGAACACTTGTGCGTCCATGTGAAGGGGTCCACAGGTGTATATCGTTTATGAGTTAATCCTTTCTTCTCCAGCAGTGTCCTGCATGTTTGGTTCGTCTAATTTGGATAGATTTCGTGATGGATGATAGGTGACCATACTGTTGCTGTTTTGTGGGATGTTGCCTCCAGGACTTGTTTAACACAGTTGGCAGCATTCTTGTATAATTGCCGCTAATTAAAACGCAGAAATCATGATTAATACCATTCAACGTAATTATTAGAAAATAATCCGAAAGGACTTTGACTCTTAAAAGACATCGACACAAAAATTGTAAGTGTAAGTATAAAAACGTAAGTTTAGCAATTTCCTAAACTGAAGGCATAAAATAACCGCAAACGATTTGACATACCGTTAAAATCAATTAATCAAAAATTAGACCGATGGAAATGAAGCATTTTCATCATTATCATAAAGTTGTGCTGACTACCCAGAGTTCCCTGATTCTCATTCACCATCCATTTCTATAATCCGACGCTCCAAGAAGGTCTCAGTTATATCCTGTCACTTAAATAATTACCATTTGTTTACAAACAGTATTATATTGTTATTGGACACGACTGGGCATCTCTGTGTTGCTAAACCTTTGAGCAAATTAAGTTCAAGTACATACATTCAATAAGAAGATATTTTAACAAACATGAGTTGCATATACATTGCAATGCATTGTAAAATATTTAATGAAAAGAAAAGAAACAGTCTCTCCGTTAAAGTCGGACTTGAGGAAAAGAAAAAAGTGATATTCTCAGAAAAATAGAAAACATCTGGCATGGCAGATTATATATGGGAAAAGAAAGGTATATATTGTAATCTCTGAAAGAAGGAGCAGTTAATTTATAAGGAACGCCACTGGGGAGTAAGAAAATAGAAGCGGTATTTATTGGCTTGTCAGATTGTTGCATAAAATAGGCAAATTTTTGTGAAATGTGTTTTTTCTTTTCCTCTGGGGAAAAAGAAGCTTGAAAAACTTTATGTATCAATTTAGAATCAAGTTGAGTCTAATTTATGCATGAAGGTTTTCAAGCTTCATGTATAAATTACAATAAACTGGGTTACGAAGTTTTTTCTTAGAAGAGTATTGACTGAGTGACTTGCTTTAGGAAGAATAAACAGAGCCTCTAAAAAATGAACAATCATTTCAATTTGCTATCTTTTTGGTAAAAAAAAAGAGCTTTTTCCTTTTTGATAGATTATGAATCTTAAAGATGAATAATGGATTAACCAAGATGTTGAGATAACAAAAAATTAGTTTCTTAATAAACCTTCGATCTCCTGTAGTATGATTTGTGTACAAACAATCGGATATTTTTCAATTCAAACATGTTGATTCCTTCGGGTGTTAACGAGTTTTCTTTCTCCCTAAATCTTCTAGTTTATGCCCAATTTATATGTAGACCTTTCGCCCGCGCTGACAATGTGAACAACTGCGCTGGACTCTTGTGGCACCAGGCCACGCGTATTTCTCATCGAAATAAAAATAACATTACACCATAAATAATTCGTTTCGAAGCGTTTAACAATGAACAGTTTTCGTCCTCAATTATTTATTGCATGTTTCAAGTTTTAAAGGAAAGTTTCAATTGAAATAAGGGCTTTTATTGTTGCTAACAAAACTGCAGCATTATAGCCACAAACACCTCGTTCACTTTCTGACAGGCATGCCTGTTTACTGTAAACTGAAGGACACAAATTAACCTGCCACTGAAAGACTTTTGTTCAGGATTTAGATTTAAGTCTATCGCTGTAAACTATCATTATGGTGACATTATGATAACAGATAAACAAGACACTCAACACTCAATTGGAGAGGTATCTTTTATGAAGTTACAAAAGTTTTGGACAGAGACATCGTAGTAAGCGAGTTAAAACTTGTGGAGATAAAAAAAAAAGAAATAAAAAAGTCAATAACATAAAAAATAAAATAAATAAAACACAAAAGTAACAATTTCCTCGGAGACCAATGCCAGGAACCGAAATCGGCGCATACCTTAAAAGAGAGGCTTCCTGGCGCCAGAGAGAAACTCGACAGTTTTGTTACCTCGAGACGCCTCGACCGAACGGAACTTTTTCTCTCTGCAGCAAGTAGGGAGCACACGTGCCTGCTGAGTCCCGAACATAGCAGCGCATTGTATTTCTCCTACTGGTAGCCGCCTCCACTAAACGTACCCACTGAACACACGACGGACCCTCAAACTTGTGATTGCCAAAGACGATTCCATAATATACTTAAAAAGCCTTGTTGGATGAAGCCCGATTATTTCTATTGGTTCAGGAAAATATTTTACTTTCCAGAATATAAGTTAAAAGGTATCCTTATCATTTTTTTTTCTTTCCTTATTACTTTTACTGCCTGGACCCCAAAATGAGACAAGTGAGCGGTGTAATAATAATAAGTAAAGGAGTCAGTTTACAAACCTTAGAATCTCTCAACAATACCAACAATGAACCACTTATAGCGACAAACGTTTTATCGGCCCATAAACTCCAGTTATGCTATTACATTCACTTTCTGTCGATTGGAAAAGATTCGAAACCCCTTATTCCCTCTAGATATGGGTTAAGTATTACCACTGCTATTATTTAACAAGGATGGGTTAATCATTAAATAACCATTGAAGGTTGATTTGCCATTAAACAAAGAAATCAAACCAACACACAATGTGCACTAGTTAACGTAATTCCGAGAAACTTCCTCTTAAAAATCAATACACAATAAAGAATATTCTTTTCAAACATGGTCACCTAATGGACACTCTGGATCTATCTCCACCGCGTATAATATAAACAAGAGATGCTGTCCAAAGTTTCAAAAAGTCTTGACCAGAAAGTTAAATGCAATAAAATAGACTTTATCTTCATCTCAGCGTAAAAACATCAGTTAAGGAGAGTCACCGAAATCCTTAGAGTACATGAGTTATTAAAGTGTTGGCGAAAGCGGGTCAAGTGTTCTGCTCAAACTGATAGAAGAGGAGAGTTTACAAGGGTTATTTTGATTTTATCTCTGTTTGGTTGAGGATAGAAGTAAGACAAGTCGTAATGAGGACTAAAACTACTCAAAGATCCGAGAGGAGTGGCTTCTTACTAGAATAAAGAATGGCCTATTGTATTCGCCTCTCTTTTCGACGTATTTCCAGTGAAAAGTAGAATAAATAAGAGAAGGTTCGATATTTGAAACTTTTGTTTTTGTGTCATTGTAACATGATATGGTTGGTTCAAGTTATGACGAGAAATAGAGTCTAATTTCTAGGGAAGGAGAGCGAGAAGAAAAAAAAAAGAAAAGAAAAAGGAAAACAGTGTCAACAGTGAGGGAGGCCAAAGCACTGGTTGTATGTCAGCCAGTCATGAGGGAATGACGACGGTAATTAAAAATGACTGGAAAATATGAGGTCTCAGATCTTCTGCGCAAAAGAAGAACTACCGGAAACATATATATCCCCTTACGATACCTGGCAGAAGTAATGGACGATTAGGGTTTGAAAGTTAGTTGATGGCCGGACGCGATGAGGTAAATACAGTCAGGAAGATGTAAAAACAGAAGAAAATCACGGTCCCCATTTTGAGGTGAGCTTCGAAAAAGGGTCCCACACCAGACGCGAAACTATCAAGATGAAACCAGTGAACAAGCACGTTAGATCTAAAAGAGAAAACGTGGAAGAAATAATCAAAGTATGTCCCTACTCTCTTTATCATGACATGTTTTCTCTTTGTCCGTCTAACGATGTTAACTCAGGTTTCATACTCACTTTCTTTCTCCCGACGTCTACTTTAAAAGTATCGTAGCGAATAAACATTGGTGTGAGTGAACTAAGATGGAGTTTTCTGTGTTTGTCACTTTTTCCCGCACTGAAGTTACAACCGTACATTTGGTGTGTGACTGTACATCTTCCCTCACTCACTATACGATCATTTTATCACTATATAGTTGATGGTGAAAATGCCGTATTTGTTTAAAATGTTTCTTATAATTTGGATGAAGATATTGATTCCTGTCACACGTATTGTTACCTGAAGATTGGATGGTTTTGCTTGACCTCTCAGTGTATGTGGAATCATTTTGATCGAAGTTAAATTTTGGACTTTTGGCAAGAATATGAAAATTCAAAGGAAGAATCATACTATAAACCTATTTACAAATGATCAAAGATAAAAATCAAAGTATTAGAATCTCAGACATCAAATATTAACATCAAAGAACTTTTACGAGGTAATTTGAATTGAACTGTGATTGACAGAAGTTCAGAAATCTTCAAGGACAGTTGCAGTATGGTTATGAAAATAGAGTTCAGTTAAAGAAAAAAGTCTCTCTCTCTATCTTAAATGAAAAAATTATTAGCAATTTTCCCCAAACAGAGCAGAGATGGGATCAGTGGGTTGGCGCCGGTTTTATCGGTTTAACGGGATGACCCCATGACCTTAGTAAGAAAAAGGAAAAGAAGAAACAAGAAATTATCATGCACTTCCTTGTTGTCGAATGTCGTGAAATTGACTACAAGATTCTACAGAATTCTACACCCCGCGATGGATATAAAAGCTGGTCTCGTCCCAGAAGGAGAGTAAAGTAGTTTCCGGTCGACAGAGTTGACTAATTTCTAGCCCAAGAGTAGGAGTCTGATATTTTACACACTGAATTTGAAAGGAGACAACTGGGAGCAAGTAAGAATATAATAGATATGTGTTTGGCGCTCAAGGATTTCCAGCTTCACCCTCAATTGCAGTAACGTTACGTACGGAAATATTGAGAAGATCAAAATTCTAATTTAAAATTTCCCTAAAGAATGGAATCTGCAATAATTGCTTAATGGGGTAATGAAAAAAAAGATGGATCTTGTAAATTGGATTGATCGTGGGGATCACTACTCATATATCGGGTCTTGGACAGGAGTAACCAGGCGGAGCCCATCCCTCTCCTGATTTGAATTCAGCGTTTTCCTTCTAGACCAGTTATCATATCAATGTTTAAAGAGTTCAGTCTGATCTACTACCTATTAATTGATGGAGAGAAATTATTATTGGATTCATACTCTTTCCAGGGATATTAGCGCTACATAAAATACGAACAGCCTCGTTCAGGGCTTGAACTCGGGTAGCCATGTCCACTTTCTATGATGACGACTGTAATGCAACGAACGCCTCCTTAAAGTCGGGAATAAAAAGTATTAATTCTAGGTATGCGTAAACTTTTGTGCACTTAAAATACTTATTTTTGTTGCAGGTTATTTAATGTTAGAAAAATAATCATTAAAGATGATTTTTTTGATAAGTCATCGCAATATTTTAGTAAAACAATCTGTCAATTTTTGGAGAGTGTGTGTAAATTTTTGACCAGGACCACACAAACGCACGTATGCACACACACACACACACACACACACACACACACACACACACACACACACACACACACACACGCGTGTGTGTGTGTATGTGTGTTTTCGTCTGTGTATGTTTGTCTAAGTATATGTTCGTCAATTGATAATATTGCTGGCTATATTTATAAATGAAATGTAAAAATATCAGGACAGACTCTGTAGAATACGCCGACTGCAGAGGGTTAAGATCCCACCAATGAGGATGCTAATATGTTACTGAATCATTTGTTAATGCGATTTCAGTCCTGAAGCTTTGAATAATGTGGAGTACCGCTTCATAGCCATTACTCCCAACTCCTTTACCTATTAAGGTCCAATCTATAGGTCAAATAGAAATTTGTAATCGTTCACTATACTTGAAACTATTTAACTGCGCACTAACAAATGAGCTCTGGCTCGTTTAAAATATTACCTATTAACTCTTCTCTCAAAACTGTATATAATATTAGTAGAAACTGGTCTTGGCATCAGATAACCATCAGGGTTGATATGTCATTAAAACCAATAACCTAATATATATATATATATATATATATATATATATATATATATATATATATATATATATGTCTTTGTATATGTATGTATATGAATGTATATACAGATATATATATATATATGTATATATGTATATATATCTATATGTGTATATATATGTATGTGTATGCATATATATGTATGTACATATATACATATATATATATATATATATATATATATATATATATATGTTCAAATATATCTTTATAAGTTTATGTACATATATATGTATATATATGTTCATCTCTCTCTCTCATATATATATATATATATATATATATATATATATATATATATATATGTTATCATTATTTCAATTATAAGTACTTGATATAAATTACATATAATTAAACGAACACCCCACAGCACACCATTTCGCTCAACTGACACAGACATGCCGATCAATTATCTTGTGATAATAGTTAAATTACGTGTAAACATGGGCAAAGCAAAATCGATAAATCCAAAAACCTGGTTATATTTTACACAGTCTATTATCATAATATCTTCTCAGTTTCGCTGTGTTAGGATTGATTTTACGCAGTATCAGCCGATGAAACCAATCCGGGGTTTTAGTGTTTATTTTTATACTGAATTTTCTTTTTATTTGACTACAATTTCAATGTAAGAGTTAAATTTTGCAATGTTCACTATATAATATTTTTGAAATTTTCAATTTGAGTGGTGTCCGTGCAAAATCAGATAAAGTGATATGTTTATGTCAATGTTGATGTAAGTGTTACGAACGTAAATGATATTTTTATATCATAATAGTGATTATATGTCTGTCTGAGATCAAACGAAACTACATTTGACTGATATCAAAATTTCCTTACTTATTTACGCTATTTTATCAATGATTATTAAGTAATCACTATTACAATTTAATCCTCATCTTATCTATTAACGATGTCTCTTTTAAAGTCTGAGTTAGATTTACCTCAGAATAGCCCATACTATAAAAGCATTTCAAATCTTGCAACGTTTTATATATCACTAAGAAATAAATGTTAAATTGTATAAGGTGAAGATAATCATGGTTTTAAATATTGGTTTTAACAAAACCGAATTTTTTAAATAATTATTGATTTCTACTATTATTGATTTATTATCAAATGTATTAAAAACAATCCTATGAAAAACTTTATATAGAAATCAATTAAAGTTTAATGAAAATAGGTGTATTCTTTTTATATCTGTTCTTATTTAGTTTCATTAGTCTTTGTATTTCAATATATTTGATTACTATCAAATAGAAATACTTGTGGTTAGAGAGCGCATAATTTTTTTTCTATGAATAATATTCCGTATTGTAAATAAGTAAATTTAGTGCAGTGATCTTGATTTTATGAAAAAATAAAAGATAAAATTAAAAAAAAAAATGTTAAATGAAATAAATAGATAGCAACTTAGAATCAGTGAGATATGGCATTTTTTAAATTGTCTGTTCTTTTTTTAGGTTATTTGCTCGCCGTCTTTATGACCCGAAAATAAGTGTTCAAATTTGAGAACTCTCGCGTCAAGTGCGAGAAACGATTTTACGAAAGCTAGGGATTTTTAAGGGTCAGCCACTTAGTGACCGGCAGAGGACAAGTAAGGAGCTTAAATATGTCATCGAGCGAAAACATTGGATATGGGCTACAATTTATGTAACAAGAGGATTTTTCCTATATCTACTCAGTAAAATACTATTTCATGCCATCCACATTTGAGATCGGTGCGGTGGGAAGCAAAAAAGCAAATATAAAGTGAGGAACATTTTTCTGTCAATACGTGTCTACTGTTTTCTTGTCCATTATGAACTTGTCATCTCTTCATCTCGTCTTTATCTCCAGCGACTTACACAAAAAACCTGTAATGCAACATTTGCCATTTAGTGATAAGCAATTACAATTTATACTCGGTACATTGTATGATTCTTGGGTTGCTGGAAAATATTTTTAAGCTGAAGATATCAACTTGTGCTTTGCAATATACAGCTTATTAAAATGTTTAAAAACAACAACAAAAAACAAAAACAGAACAAAACAAAAAAAAAAAAAACAAAGCAAAAAAACAAAGCAAAAAATCGATCACACTGAAAATAATTCTTAAATTAAAGTTTTGGTAAAAATTTGTTCATATAAAAAAAAAGCAAAAAACACTATATATTGAAAAAAATTTCAGGTAAACAAAAAATAAAAAGCCCCCCCCCAAAAAAAGCAAAAATTAAAAACAAACAATAAACAAAACGAGACAAAAAATGTTTTATAAAAAAGCAAACATAAAATCCGAACAAACAAAAAACAAGCAAATAAAAGAAAAATAAGAAAATTTCATAAACTCATGGTTGGAACATATTTTTCTTTTCAAAATTGCTGTTTCAAAAAGGAACCTTTGATATTCTTGATAAACTATGATAAAAAAACAAAATGGTGAATTCAGTTCAGCAAATCTATACATAGAGGATGCGATGGATAAATCCTCATCATTTTGAATTATTAATTTCACGCATGCTTTTATTTGTTTCAAAATTTTTCAAATGTGCTGCAAACTAGAGTCCGTTAGGCAAAATATCTGTGAGGAAAGCAGCACCATAGCACAATTCACTCCTCTAGAAACGGTATACTGTAATGCTTTGAATTTACACCAGAATTTTCAATACAAAGATTTCAATCTGAGGTCAGTGATGAGGATTACAAAAAGTTAGATGAGTTTAGTAATGATTCCGCAAGTACGGTAGCTCAGAAGTCTCACTTAACGTTCTAATAACTCACAGATTGGGGAGATCCATTCCATGATTGACAACGATATCGGCAGGTCAATAAGATCAAGAACTAGGGACATGGGAATATCTTAGTTTCTTATCTGTCAGGTAGTGCATGAAAGTATTCAATATTTCTCATACAAGCTGAGAAAGTGCCAATTTTTATCACATCCTATGAAGAACAAGTGGGATGACCACTCTGCAAAGCTTTTGAACACATTCAATCATCCCCTCCAACCGAATTTGCTTTTTCTTTTCAGAAGAGAATGCCCTCGGGTAGGATCAGATTGTGAACTCACAGAACAAGTTCTGGCTTGTTGAGTCCCTATAAGATGTACTGATAATGTTAAAAAATCAAACATCCTGTTCATATCATGATGTTTGAAGTGGTCACTAGCGATGGTGACGTTATGGCTTCATTCATCTTCTAGTATGTCCTCAGACTCAATACGGACGTCTACATCAAATGTCTCGAGAAGGTAATGTTTTCTTGAATGGTGTCCGCTGGAAGACCCTATGTCTGGCAACAGGACTCTGCACCATGCTACACAAGCTAAAGGACACAGTGTTGGCTGAGAGAAAACTTCTGTGCCTACATCACCTCTGACATCTGGACGCCCTACTCCCTAATATTCTATTCTCAGGATTATTATGTGTAGGGCACGGTTGAGCGAACGATGGACAAAACTCCGTGACCCATCAAAGATTAATTGAAGGGAAGTAGAACGGCTGTATTTACCAATTTAAACAAGGAGACCATTGGAAAGATTTGCTGGAGATTCCGAAGTTGTCTGGAGGCCATGGTTGAAGCCAATGGCGACTATTTTGAAAGTATTTCAAGATATTTTCATGTAATTATGTTAATATATCTGATAAAGTGAGATGTCAGTGTTAATTTCATTTTTGAGTTATTTAAATGAAATTCTCTTCTTTTGTTCGATATCTCCAGAATCCTAGACTAATGGGGCAATCTTGTTTAAACTTAGCATATAAACTCCTTTGACCCAATGGTATTGGATAAAATGCCTTTTCTGTTTCTGTGATTGCCTGGATTATTTTGGCTGAAAATCAGTTAAGTCTAATTTGTTTTACGAGTCTAATTGTTTCTGAGAGTTGATCAAGTCTAATCCGTTTTGAGAGATGATCAGGTCTAATCATTTTAAGAGTCGATCAGGTCTAATTTATTTAGAGAATCGATCAGGTCTAATTCCTTTTAAGAGTCGATCAGGTCTAATTCGTTTTGAGAGTCAATCAGGTCTAATACATTTTGAGATTCGATTGGGTTTATTTCGTTTTAAAAATCGATCATGTTATTTTGTTCAGAAAACAAAAAAAAAATGACTATTGCTGGAGTGGACTCTTACCCTGCAAAAGATGACCAAGAATGTCTCAGCGTAAAATTAATCACTAAGTATTCATTTATACAGAAATCAAATAGAAGTTTTACTCGGCAGAAGTCTACATTAATCCTGGAAAAAATTAATTCGTTCAAAAAAAAAACTCGTTAAAAGTAAGGTCTTGGACGAACTGACCAACTAATAAGAGTGCACATAAAATTTCTAGTAGTTTTATATATATATATATATATATATATATATATATATATATATATATATATATATATATATATATATATATATATATATATCGTATATAACGATTATTCAATAAAACAGTTTCATGATAGTCAATAAAATGAAAAAAGAAAAGTTCTATTATCTTTACTGAGCTTACTGCTAAAATACACAAACATTTAATCTATAGGTTTAAATTTTTATATGAGAAAATTTTGGTAAATCTTCTCTTAGATATGAAATTTCAAAGTAGTTGTTCAATATGTATCTCCAAAAATGTGTATGCTTGAAAAAGAAATCTTCCAAATCTCTAGAAGAATAAGTTTTTTTTAACAAAATATTTTTTAGGCTATTATTTTGAAATCCCAGGCAACGCCAGGTACTTATAAAAGCGTATTATACATAGCATATATGTAGGCATGAGGATTTGGGATATTGAATAGAGATAATACCTTCAGAAAGAAACTCATTTCATCTCATTGGGGAAGCATGAAAAAGGATCGATTTTTCTTAAGAATATAGTTGACATTTTTGTAGATTCTTGAACAATTACTAGAGTGAATCAAAAGTTTTGCAATATTTTGGTAATGTGAGGCACATTTCAGTGGCTTTTGATGCTTTTGCTGTGGTCCTGAAGGTGACGAACACATTGGACTGTGAGATGCCGAGCTTATCTGATACTGTCTGAGTGTTACCCGCCGGATTTATGTCTATGGCTTGGAACACGGCATAGGAATCCACAAAGCTAGCTCTCGGCTTTTAGCTTTTTGCGAGGCCCCGGAGCCTGTTCTGGACTTCGGTCCGGAGCGTGGCTCTGTAAAAGGAACAATGGCAGACTTGGGGCCTTTAATTAGGCACCTAGTTTCGACTAGGCTACCTTCGGGTGGGCGAGCTGCACTTTTGTCTCCTTTGTCACCCATGTACGGCACTAGACCAAGCGTCTAGTTTAAGCCGTAAACTGGCATACGTGCCCGGACTCACATTTGGGTTCGTGAAACTGCTTGCCTCATCAGGCTCACATTGCACTAAGTGAGCCGATGAGCAGCATTGACCAGCAGGGTTCGAGTCTCGGCTCGTTCCCGACCTCCCCTTCCCCTTTATCCCCACTGTAATCGGCCTTCGGGCTTTTGACATTGTGTCAAGTCGTGTCTGGTGGGAGGCAGCGACAAATATCGGCATAGGAATCCACATTTTAGGTATACTTGGCCTTGCCTGATTGTCGAAGTTCTTGCAACCAGAGCGATATTTCATTAACCATCTGCTTACTCTATTGTGACAAACAGCACCTTTACCTTTTGCGCCACAAATATTTTTTTGCTTCTGGGTGTTATGTCCTACGTTGAACTAGTAAAGCATAATTTCTCAGACAATATTGCACATTCATCTGTGTAGCTTTCAAATCATACAAGCAGTAAAGCAATGCATAACATATCAGCGCATCAACTACCACGATACTACCAATCACAGCGACGCCCTGTCGGCTGGGGCTGCAGAATACGCCGACTGCCCCTCTGCAGAGGAGTAAGACCCCCCCCCCTCAATGAGGCCACCTGTTGGCTGTGGATGGCGCCCCGTAAGGCGCTAGGACGGATCCCTGGAGGTTGAGTAATCATTGATCCGGTGACAGAGTGGTCAATGGCTTGCAACACACCACTTTGACCCTTACTTTGTCTGATGGGCGGTCGGATTGGGCCCGATCCAATCAATGTCAAGCCCTAGCACCTATATATTTTATCCTGACCGTACTTTTAAATCTGCACTTGCAGCAAGTTCCCAACCCTTATCTGTTAGTTGCTAAAAGGCGGTGGCTGAGGGTCAATTGTGTTGAGAATAGGAATTTAACCAGCGCTGAGAACTTGAAATTGGCAACGGCTGGGAAGCTTACCTACTGGTCGCGTATCCCCCGTCTCAACCAAGGCGAATGCGTTACCCCCTTGGTTCATTCCCAACACAAGTTGGACTCCGTGGTGGGTGGAGGAGCGCAGGGCTGGAGAAAAATATACAGCATATATGGTGCCTTCAAATAATGAGGCAGCAGACTTCCTCAGATTCATTGTTATTGAATCTTTGGAGGAGGTCTGCCTAGCCAAATTCACACCTTTCCTCATAGAAAAAGTAATATCCACCAGAGTTAGTCCGAAAACTGTTAAGAAAACAAGGACTGGCAACTTGCTTGTCGAGGTAGACAGCCGGAGACAGGCAGAAAACATACCAAAAATAAAAACGTTTCATACGACCAAATGCAGAGCGTATCCGCATGAGAAACTCAACTCTTCCAAGGGAGTTATCAGGAGAAGAGAGTTGGCATTGGCAACTGAAGACGAGATAGCATTAGCCCTGGGAAAACAGGGAGTTACAAATATAAAGAGAATCTCAATTAGAAAAGGTGAACAACGAATCCAGACCAACACTTACATCCTAACATTTTAATAAGCCCCAAACTCCAAAAGAAGTAAAGATCGGCTAATTGAAACTTGGACACCACAGGGAAGCCTGTAGAAGACGACAGACATGTGCCAAATGCGGTGAAAAGGACCCAGACCATGCAGAGGAAGATTGCATAAAAGAAATTCAATGTGAAAACTGCCAAAAATATCATTCGGCTTACGCAAGAACTTGTACTGTTTACCAAAAAGAAAAAGAAATAATTGGGGTGAAACACAAGAGGAATGTTTCCTTCCTGGAAGCTCGGAAAATTGTAGGGAGCTTTATGGGAGAAAGCAGCTACGCCTCCGTTGCACGGAGGGTGGATAGAATCAATGACGACACCAAATATAGAACACTTGTGGAGAAATTGATCAAGCTGGAAGCCAATGATTGGTCAAAGTTTCAGGAGCCCCAGAAAAAACTACACTCGGTTGAATTTTATCAAGCACCAGCTCAGCAACAAGTTGCTAATGGGGAGAGATCCAATGTTGTAGTCCAAACAAAAACACACGTAGGATTTATCACTCCAACACGAACTACTCCTAAAAGTGCAAAATCTCCATCAAAACAGCCGTTACATCAATCACCAATCAGTCCACCAAAAAGCATTAAAGATAGAATAAAAAACTTGTCTCCCATAAGACCTGAACAACTGAAACAAAAATCACAACTCCCCATTAGCCAAACTAGAAAAATACAAATGAACACGAAAGTGAATAAGGAAAGACCAGGAAGTTCATTCAAAATACCCTCAACAACAAAGTCGTCTATAACAACCAAACAATCCAATTCTCAACAACCAACAAAGCCTCTACAAAGGACGTATAGTATAGAGATTATAGATAGCGACACAGACCACATAATTACCAGACTTAATCTAGAAGAAATAATCAAAGACTACAATACTTGAAACCACTAAACTGTCGGCAAACTTATAAGCTCAGTCACTTCTTTGAATTGTTCATCTCTTACATATCATACGTATCTATTTAAATGTGCGCTAACAAATGGAAATTTACTAAGCTTTTTGCTTAGATGTGGCACAAGGCCATATGAAAGGGGCACCCAATGAGATTCGAACTCACTCGTGTAGGTTCGCTAGTCGAGCTTGCTAACCATTACACCACCAGAGGCGCCTTGTGCGCTAACAAATGACTGATGTTAAATTCTTATTGTTACATAGAAACTCTTGTTATAATTTAATTGTGTGCAAACAAATAAGGAAAAGTAAATGAAACTTTATTTAGACTAAACTGAATTGTTTAACATAGAATTGTTTTTGACACGGGATCTGTACTTATACTAAACTGAATTAGTTGAATTAGAACTGCTTGATTAAACTGAGTAGCTTGAAATAGAAATGTTTTTGACAAATAAACTGTACTTACATTTAAACTGCGTGCTTATGCTAAATTGAATTATTTGAAATTAAACTGTTTTGACATTGAAACTGTACTTACACTAAATTGAATTGTTTGAAATAGAAATGTTTTGGACAAACTGTGTACTCATGCTAAACTCAATTGTTTGAAATAGAACTGATTAGTTTCATAAAAATGGATTTGGCGTTAAATAACCTTCAAATGTTGATATGCCACAAAACCCAACAAACCTAACCAAACCAACCACAACGAGTACCTACCATGGTTTGAACTGCTTCGGTCGCGTGATATACATGCCTCAAACTAGCACCTACCAAAATATTACGACACTTTATCAAGCCCCAAAAGTTTTGTTTAGAATTGGTTATGATTCATCAAAAACCTGCTTATAGATAACATTTATATATATATATATATATATATATATATATATATAAATTGTTGATTTTGGTGAATCTGTCAAGTTAATAAAAATAAATGGAAACGTGATTGAATCAAAGACTTACAACGGGTTTAGTGGTAATATTTCGTTCTTTATTCACAGAAGAACTTCTTCAGACTAAACGTTTTTTGTGGTTTTTCAACATTGAAGAAATAGATAAAACAGAATAAGGAATAAATATAGGTTTGAGTGATGGTGATCCGATAAAATCTCTGATGAAACCTGATACATTTGATACCACCTAACTTTGACCATTTACCCAGAGGGTCACTGTCAAAACCAATACTCCTACCATTATCACTCAGACCTATATCTAATTCCCTTCCTGATCTTTCTCTATCTGTCTCTTGTCTTTAGATCTTCCTTTATACTTTTTTAATATTCTCCTTTACTTTATCTATTTCCTCAATTGCTAAAATGTAGAAAAACTCAAAAAAATGTCTCAAGAAGTTCTGTGAATAAAAACCGTAATATTACCACTAAACCCGTTGTAAGTGTTTGATTTATACACTTTTCTATTTATTTTTTTTTCTATCTATCTATCTATCTGAAGAAAAAAAAATGGAAAAGTGGATAAAAGACGAAATATCAATTGGAATCTGTTGTCAGTGTTTAGTTTATTCCTTTACCATTTATTTTTCTTCATTTCGGAGGATTTAAAACATCCACCATTTTTCCATATATATATATATATATATATATATATATATATATATATATATATATATTAAATATCAAATATTTTTACTCATCTCTTTCACTTTTATATATATATATATATATATACGTGAAAGAGATGAGTAAAAATATTAAGCGGGATATAAACTAAACTCCTGCTTAGATATATATATATATATATATATATATAGAGAGAGAGAGAGAGAGAGAGAGAGAAAGATAGTGTGTGAGTGTATGTGCGAGTGTGAGAGAAAGACAGAGAGAGAGAGAGAGAGAGTGACATATAGAGCAACAGAAACAGACAGACAGACAATACCCGTTTACGGTCATAGTTCTTTGATTATTTATTTAAGAATGCAAAAACCATAAAATGGCGGATGTTGGATTATAGGCGGAGACTATGATTAAATAGGGGTTAAGAAAATTTGCTCTAAAAATTATAAAACATGAAAGATATTTATAATAGACGATCAGAGAGAGAGAAAGAAATAAAGAAAGAGAGAGAGAGAGAGAGAGAGAGAGAGAGAGAGAAGGAGAGAGAAAGAGAGATGTGAAAAAGTGATACGACATAGAGGAATATTTCTTTGTAGTCATTTAGTTTTTTCAATTGTTCTCAACTAGTTTTGACCTTAGGTCACTGACAGGAGAAAAGTTTTCGTGAAGAAAAAAAATTTTCATGGAGATTTTTAAAGAGAAGATGTGCTATAAGAGAATCGACGTAAAATGAATGGAAAAAGTAGTTGATCAATTTGTTGAAAGAAAATATTTTGGGGTATCCCAGTGTATACAACTAATCATTATATCATCTCTGCTATCGAATACACCTGGACTGAGATCTCCATTTGCATAATATTTGTTGAGCAGAATATATATATATATATATATATATATATATATAAAGATAAAAGAAAAACATAATCCACATTCACTTATTTGGATTATTTTTCTGCTGTCTTCATACTATCGGATTTAGATCCATATTTACTTTCATACTGTCATTTCGGAAAAACAAATACCAAATACATTCTTACACGACATCTAACATGGATGACTTCAAAACGATCTGTATATATGAAAACTTACTTGTCTTTGCGTATTTCTTAATAAACGGGAAGTTTTGTCTTGTTTCTTTGGGAAATATATTATATTATATTAATATACTATAAATATATTAATATACATTTTCAAGTATATTTCCACGTGCCAGACACGTTCTTAACACTTTAGAATTATGAACGCTATGTGCACATTTGTATCTTTTCGTTGTATACTTATCATTTGATCCGGTCATCTCAGCAAGCATCCATTGCTATGTGAACTATTCTGATATCCAAGTCCTGATGATGGTTACTAGAACCGAAACGTTCAACGTCCACTTTCATGATAATAAATTAACCTATTTGGATTAGGTTTTTCTGCCATCTTCATACTGTCGAATTTTTATCCATATTTACTCTCCTGTATATATATATATATATATATATATATATATTCATTAAAGCATTGGATTAATTTAGTGGGCTATTGCAATGCGAAATAATAATTATTTGAGTTTAATTAATTTAAAAGTAAAATTTATTGTCAGAGACGTTTATTTATAAATGAACACGATCTTGGATGTTCAAACATCTAACATCGTGTCCATGTAAAAAAAAAAAAGTCTCGGATGATGAAGTTTTACTTCGAAATAAATTAAATTAAAAAAATTATCATTTCGCGTCTCAACAGCCCTTTAAATTAATACAATGTAATAAATTAAATAATTTATGCAATGCATCAAGCAAATTACAAAATACTTATATATATATATATATATATTGTTTTTTTTGATAAAGTATCATTGATATACCAATATTAATATACTGATATTATCAATATACTAATATTAATATTATTAATATACTTTTGATAATTTTAAATTTTTGATAAAATATTATTAATATATAATATAATATTTTATAATATAATCTAATTTTGTTGAGAGGGTATTAATACCCATGTAAGTTGCTTATAATAGATAATTTTCTCACCCCAAATCCATGTATTTATTTATTCTATATTTTTTACTTATTTCTTTCATTTGGGTTTAAAAGTTTGTTTGCCATTAGTTAAAAAAGAGGTGAAGAGGAAAGAGAAGTCAAAAATTGATACATCCAACCAGACAGGAAAAACAAATGGTCTGGTCTTAACAAAAAAAAGTTGAAATTTGCCTTTGTGAGATAGGGTGGTCGGAATTTTGTGGGTTTTTCTAAATCTTCATTAGGAATTTCTCATTATTTCTTTGTCTGAAGATACAGATGTAACATTTAAAAAATACCGGGAGAGCTGAAATAAATATAATCACAAAAAATTTGAATGATTTTTAAAACTTTGATAAAACTAGAAAAACTAATTTAGATTTCTGTATTAATTTCCGTGCAGGTGAGGCCTAGAGAAAGGCAAAACGTGTGAGACAATTCTAAAATCTGGATTAGGAACTAAGCTTTTTTTGACTACACATAGATAGATAGATAGATAGAACAAGAACAACAAATACTATTAAAGTAAGTGTTGATAATAAAGTCAGAATGCTGAAATTCCCGTTAGCTGAGTTGCATAGAAACTAAACTACAATACTTTCACTTATTCTAACTTTTATTATGACAAGTGCAATTTAAAAAAAAAACAGGAAATGTTACGTAATGGATGTAATTTGATTTGTTGGCTGTTTGACTGGTGTTTAATGGCATAGCAATAGTTATTTTATACCAAATCTTATATATATATATATATATATATATATATATATATATATATATATATATATATATAATCCCATATTGAGTCATACCAACGATTCAAAAAATGGTACCTGATGCCTTTTAGCTTAATACTCAACATTATAAATGACGAATCAAAGGTAAGTGGAGCAATCTAATGAAAAGAGTCGTACTCTTTCCCTACACCTCAGTGTTGTAACTATTCAAGAGGGAGCCTTCTAGTCGCCCTCGACAACAGTCGGCCAACTTATATATATATATATATATATATATATATATATATATATGTGTGTGTGTGTGTGTGTGTGTGTGTGTCATTTAGTGATTAAAATGTAAAGAAAGCGTTTATTAAAGCTGTTTGTCACAAAGTTTAAAATTTTAATTTTTTCATTTTCAATTTTTTTACTCTGCTAAAAGAATTTCAATCATTTTACTTCCACTGCTGTTCACAGCGTTATCGAATTGCTCTGAAATCCACTCTTTTTTTCTCGATCGTCTGTCTAACAGCAACAAGTTTGGTTGGTTTCTTAACATTCTCTAGTAATATGCATCTGGTTTCGTGACACTTGAATTAGAATCCTAATTTCAGTATCAATCAATGAAATTCGCTTTTGCTTTGGGGAATGCTTGGCTGAGTGGCGTCTTGTAATCTAGACTTATTGACCACAATGTCTTCGGAAAATGACTTCCTTCTACAAGGGTCAAGATATTTTTGCTGGGCCATGTTCAGTTTGGCCCCCAGAAACAAGAAATATCTACTTTTAATTAAACCATTTAAGAAAAAGTATGGCATTAAATTAAAGTATGTATTAAGCATTCAGACTTTTTTTTTTTAGTTTTTGTTGTCTTAGCTGCTATGCTCTTCGATCTTCTTTCTATTTGAATTTCTGAAATGGTGTGTAATTACTATTATACATTGATTCATTTGGAGTACTTTTTTCTTCATTGTTGTCCTTCTCACAGGTGTTTGTTATCCCTATGAAAATGACGGTATTTGATTTCTCATCAAGAAACTCATTGTTTTTCAAATCAATTTTAACGGGTAGTTTTTCATTAAAGTCTAAGTGACAGCAAATCTCTTCAGTACTCCAAAATTATTCTAAGAATTTTGGCTGATTTTAACTACGCTGTGGTTTTGATCGTTTCGATTTTTCCTATGATCTCCATTTCATCTATTATCTTTTCAAAGACTTTGGGGACTTTTCCAACGACCCCAATAATAATTAGTATTAATGTGATCTTAATTTTTCACCGCTTTTTCTGCTCTCTGACAAGATGGAGTCCAATCGGCTGGGACTGTAAAATATTCCAACTGCATCTCTGCTGAGGAGTATAACCACTGATATGAGTGCTCTGGATATGACATTAAACGATCTAATGGTGAGGCTCCAGTAATGCTGGAGTTTTGGGGGAATGCGGAGTATCCCTTCATTGCCATAGTTCCCGAGTCCACTTTGGCTCGGAGTGGTCACACCAAAAGAGTCCTATCTAGGGATCAAAGAGAACTGTCACAATATGCCCGACACGGCCGGTCCCCACTATCTCAACTTCTTAAATCAGCTCAAGGCCATTCGATAATCTAGTGGTTTCTCTTATTTCAGGCCAGGGGCATTTTACATGTTTTACAAATATGCAACAGATATAACATATATAACTGAGAGTGGAAGAAAGAAGAACAAACAAGCACGAAGTTGGGTTAGCCCTAAGCGTAGGAAGAGAGATGTTTCGGGCATTTTTCCAGCATTTCTGTGCATTTGTGGCTATCGCGAGCGTGTATCCGAGCAAAATTCCCACACAGCTACTAGGAACGCTGACTCACCCTCTCGCACTGGCCGACCTGGCCTCTGGGTCTTGTCTTTCCTTGTCTTCTTCTGGTCTCGTAGGAAATATCGCGCGCAAGTCCTTCATGTGGTTTTCGAACCAAAACGGACAAAGGAATCCTCTGACTGGCGCTCACCCACACCCACACAACGAACGCCCACCATCGTGCCATAGAACTGTTTGACATTTAAACTTAGTGTAAACAAATGACTTATGCTAAATTGAATAGTTTGAACTAGAACAATTTGATCATTTAACTGTGTGTAAACAAATGATTGATGTTTAACTGAATTGTTAGTGATACATAGAAATACTTGGAATCACCTAATTTTGTTCACTTACGCAAATTGAATAGTTTCAAATTGAACTGTTTGGTCATTGAAGGATGTGTAAACAAATGACCGATGTTTAATTGAATTGTTAGGGATAGATAGTGATACTTTGAATCATTTAACTTTATTGACTTATGTTTACAAATCATATATATATATATATACACACACATTAATAAACCGAAATTGGCATTACATAACCAATAATAGCTTATATACCATAAAACCAAACTAAATCAATCAGATAAGATTCAAGCATTTATCTATTTTTTTGACTTTCTTAAATTTCCATTCAATAATTTGCTGAAACGGCATAACCCACTTGATGACATATTGTTTTCTTGTTAAATAACACATTTCTGGTCATCTAGCAATGATTTAGTGATTTATTTGTATCTCAATTCCTGAGAATTGGGTGCGTCTTATTTTTCTGCACAGAATCCGTTTTGTGCGTATACTCTTTTTAAGTATGGCCAAATTTTAGTTCATGTCATTTAATCCTCATTTGTGCTTATATGCTATATATTTCTATATTACTTCAACCAGATATTGAACCCACGGTCCCTATTAAATTATAGATGGGCGTAATCTATTGCTTGGCATGAAGTGTAGTTTAGTTCAAATAAATTCTGTTAAACTTGAGTCTCTCAATTTGATTGATGGGTGATCACCTAGGGCTCGTTTGAGACCATAAATTTGATTGGATTTAAAAGTCATATGACCAGACATGTGACCTGACAACTCCAAGAAGTTAGGAATAGGGAACGCTTGTCAGGAGCGGTGGTCCACCTATGCTCACTAAATCCCCATAAAGCACAGTAGGATATGTATAATTGTTGTCGAAGAAATAAAGTGTTATGCGCACAAGAGAAGCGTGACTAAGTAGCTTGTCATCCCAGTATTAGTGAGGGTTGCAAAAACAGAGAGAGAGAGAGAGAGAGAGAGAGAGAGAGAGAGAGAGAGAGACGGCAAAATGGTGGATGACAGGATGCGATAACAGATGAGAAAAGTGAAGAGCTGGGTGCTCACAATCACATATAAAATCAAAATATAAACAACGAATACCCGGAAGAAGTATGCAACACCTTCAAAGAACCAAATGACCTTTAGCTAATTTGGTATTCGTCACTGGTTTTTTTTTTTGTGCTTAATATTTTTAATAAGCATCATAACGTTTCGTAGAAATGAATTTTCTTTCGTGTAGACAATTAATTAAAAAAATCAGAAAACATCTAATAAAAGAAATTATCAAAATCTTTATATTTTTAATCTCATTAAGGAAAACATTATCATAAGCTAGCAAAAAACGTATGTCTTTTGAAGACTCTATTTAGATATAATTAACGTTATTTAATTTAATTAATTGTGTTCGTTAGCTTATCGAATTCAGGTATTTATTGAAGATTTGTTTGAAATGTAAGACACAGACGGCATTAACAATTTTATGGCTGTATCCGTTACTCACGCAAAGCCATCGATCTTCGTTTCCATCTGGATGCAGGCCAAAGCCAAACTGAATGAAAGACCAGCAATTTCTCGATGAAACCAGCCTCTCTCCACATCGCTGATTTTCCCCAAGGGAAGGGATAGGAGCCAATGGAGCTTGTTATCAGTGTTGTCACAGGAAATGCCAAAAAAAGGTTGAAAATAACGTTGCAGTGCCTTAGTCATCCCAGCAATTGGTTTAAAATTCAAAATTCTTCACTGGTTAACTAACAAGGACAGAGAGCAAAGTCTACCTCCACTGTTTTGACCTTACCAGTCATATTTAATAGAAAACGCAAGATCTATTAAAATTTCGGACAAATTAGGTGGCCTAGTCGGCTGGGACTAGAGAATACACCGACTGTATTTCTGCAGAAGGGTAACTCTATCCGCAACAAGTGTCCTGACATTAAACAATCTGATGGTGAGTTTCCTGTAATGCTTGGGATTTGGGAAGTGCAGAGTAGCCCTTTATTATCATTGCTCCCAGGACCAATTTGGCCCGGAGTGGTAGCTTCTGAAGGGTCCTATCTATGAGTCAAAGAGAACTAAACAGTATCTTATGCCAAACTGAATTGTTTAAAATAGAACTATTTTGACATTTAAACTGTGTGCTTATGTTAAACTAAATTGATTGAAATATAACTGTTTATAAGCATAAAATGGATTTGGCATTAAATAACCCACAATGGTTGATATGCCATAAAACCAAACAAAATCAAACCAAACCTTGCCCAGTTGGCTGGGGCTGTAGAATACACCGACTGCACCTCTGCAGTGGGCAAGACTCTCCACCAACGAGTGTCCTGGATATGATACTAATGGTGAGGTTCCAGTGACACAGGAGCTTTGGGGAATGCGGAATACCCCTTCATTGTCATCGCTCCCAGATCCCCTCTGAGATCGAACCAGCGACCACAGATTGTAGAGCCGGAACTCTACAAGTGAGCCAACAGTCCATCTCGCAGTATTTTCTGGTCATGGTAATTCAATTAACAATTGCTATCTCAAAATAATAATTCTATTCAACATTTTTTGAAAATGACTTGAAGACCTCTTTGACATCTCTCAATGCAGCGGGGAAAGTTGGACCTTAGTTGAACAAAAATAACGGGAAATGCTGCTGGTAATAAATGTAAATAGGACACTGATGTTCTCGGCGGAAATGCCGCAAAAATTGCGTGGATGGAACGTTTCAAAGAAGCATGATCACGCGCATTGTGTAAGAAGTACACTGGGGGGGGTGTATACGAGAATTTGCGTGGGTGGCATGCAAGAAAGAGGCGTGTCCACGTGCAACGTGTAAGTGGCTGGCTGGAGGAGGTGGGACCACATGAATTTGCATAAGCGTCGAGGTGTTATTTAACCAGGAAGAAAAAGGGGTTCACTGAAGTTTCGTACCTTGGCCCCTGTGTGTGCAGCTCAACCGTCTTCAAACCTCCGTACTCTGCTCATCCATACATTTTGGGTAATAAAAGAAAGAAAGAAAGCAGAATGTATTTTTATATATCAGTGTTGTCATCCTACTCTGCTATACAACACATTTTTCGTTCGTTTTCACACAGTTAAATGGTTAAAAAATGTTTCTTTGTAATACAAATCCAATTTAGTATAAGTCGTTTGTTTGCACACATTTAAATCCTTTCATGAAAAGTAAATGATTAAATATTTCCATTTGACCCATAGATGAGATGTTAACAAGTACTACCAATACAGGTCCGGGTGGAGTTTGGATTAATGGTAATGAATGGTACTCCTTATTTCCCAAAGTTTTAGAACGGGAGTCTCACCGTCTAATGCTGTTCAGTGTCACATCTAAGTCACTTGTTGAAGCGATGGTTCTTACTTACTGCAGAGACGCAGGCGACGAATTCGAAAGCTGAAGTCGACTGGGCTGTATTAATGTATATTATCCCAGAATATGTATGTTCAATCAAAATCATAATGGCTAGATAATAAACGGTGGGAACTTTTATGCATGATATTAAATCAAGTACCTTTTTTGTCGTATCCCGCTTATGCAGGGGCGGGGTTGGTTATAAACACATCCCTCAAGATAGTCAGAAGACAGCTATATAATAAATGTTGACCTTGTAGAAACAGAAGTGAAACTATCATTCAAGTATCTTAAACGAATATAGAACAATGATAAATCCTAATGTGAAGAAGAAGAAGAAGAAGAAGAAGAAGAAGAAGAAGAAGAAGAAGAAGAAGAAGAATATTGATTTAACCTCCTATTGTTTCCATGGAGTCCCCATGGCGTAGTGGCTAATGTGCAGATCTGCGACATCGTAGTAAGTGTGTTCAAACAGCAATCGCTCTATTAAGTTCATTTTCAGACTGATGATATTGAAAAAAGTTTGAATATACCTATTCTACCACAGCAATGGTACAATTACTGCCTTAATTGGCTTTGTCATTAAATAATCCACAGAGTTTGATATGCCATTAAACAAAGGCACTCAACAAAATCAAGCCAAGATAATCAAAAGACAGCCATAAAGTAAATGTTGAACATGCAGCTCACAGAAATGAAACTATCATTCATATATTCATAGCGAATATATATATATATATATATATATATATATATATATATATATATATTTAGAGTGAGAGAGAGAGCGGGGAGATGACAGAAGAATATGGATCTTTCCGCATATGGTTTCCAGAACTTAGTGAAGGCATTTGTTAAGAATAATTGACTGTAAAAATGAAGAAACTCCTCAAATTTAAAATTACGAAAAATGAAAGAAAAATCACAGCTGCATCACGAAATTACTTTTAAAAGTTCCTGAAAAAAGAATAGTTTGAAAAGCATCTCATGTTAAAAAGTTAGGGTCACAGAGCAAATTCTTCAAAAGGGATTCCAAACAATTGTAGGAGAACTATGATTAGAACTTTACGTCAACATGTATTACTCTAACAAAACAATTATTTATCTATTTACTGGCTTTCATCGCAACTTTTTACATTAAAATATTAAATGTAATAAAAAGTAGCTACCCTTGTTCGCAGTGTCCGCTGTAAATAGAAATATTGACAGCATCTACGCACAGGAACATTGATATTAACATCGCAAACTAGAAATAACATGAATCCGACAATGAATGGACTTTTGTGTCGGCATTGGCATTGAAAAACCTTGGCAAAGCCGTCATAAGTTTAGCATGTCAGTCCTAGTGTTTTAAATCCATAACAAAGAAAACCCAATCCAGAATGATGAGAACTACATTTAATTGCATCTCCTGCTCAACACTCATCTCATGCTACAATCTAACTCATGCCAGTGATGGAACAGACATCACCACCTTCCATAACGAGCTATCTTCCCTTGTCCGACATATTCCTATACACAACTTCCTAATCATCGGTTGAGACAAGAATACGAAAAAGGGAAACTAGTGAATTCCGTTTACACAATTGTCTAAACAGAAATGGTAAATATCTCTCAGAGTTTTCGCTTGATAACAGGCTTGTATGCCTAAATACTAAACTCCGAAAAAGGAAAGAAAAGCTATGGACTTATGCCGATCCGAATACGCAGTGCCTTCAATAAGTTTCCAGGCTTTTTCGTATGGGTAATTTTATTGATAGTACACACATGAAACTCTTGCCCACTTCGAAGTAATCTCCGCCGGCTGCAATGCACTTGTTGTACCATTCCAACAACTTCCGAAAACCCCATGGAAGTCCTCTTGTGTGAGCGTGTCAATGACCTTCGTCACAGCCTCTTTCATCCCTCAATTGTCTCATAACGACAGTCTCTAAATTTTTCCTTGAGCTTAGGGAATAACCAAAAGTCACAGGGAGCAAGGTCTGGACTATAGGGAGGGTAAGGAACTGTCATGATGCCCATCTTGGTCAAATAGTCTGTGACAAAGATGGAATTGTGGCCTGGTGCATTGTCCTGGTGGAAATGCCACTGACCCGATTTGAAGAGTGCTGGCCTCTTCCGACGGAATCTCTTCCTGAACTCCCTTAAAACCTCAACATAGTATTCCTTATTGACTGTCTGTCCAGTGGGAATCAAGCGCATGTAGGTCATGCCAGTGCTGTCAAAAAAGGGATCATAAAAAGTTTGTGGGTGGATTTGCTCTGTCTGGCCTTCTTGGGTTTGGAGAGCCAGCATGCTTCCACTGGGAACTCTGTCTCTTGGTCTCTGAGTCATAGCGGTAGATCCAGCTTTCATCGAAGGTCACCAGAGCATCAAGAACTGCGGGATCTGAATTGATCAGCTCGACCATCTCCCCGCTGTCATGACAATATCTTTCTTTCTGATCTTCTCTCTGCACCCTTGGGACAAACTTCGCGCAAATCTTCCGTATCTTCAGTTCCTCGCGAATATTTGTGTATACAGTTCCCAAACTGACATCAAACTGTGCACTTATTGTCTCTATAGACACACGACGGTCCTTATCCATGAAATTCTTTATTTGGCCAATCAACTCTGGTGTTCAGACTTCCTTACTCCTCCCATACTTCACATCATCCCTCACAGACTCCCTGCCTTCCTTGAATCTCTTATGCCATTCAAAAACTCATGCTCGATTCATGCAAGATGCTCCAAAAGCAATCTAAAGCATTCCATACGTTTCTTTGGCATTTCTTACAAGTTTAAAACAGAATTTTATTGCATATCGTTCTTCTAATGTCTTCTCACGTCCAGATTGGATTTTTGAAATTCACCAGCTGTGACAATCAGGCATTAGTAGAGTGTATTCCAATTGCTGCTGTAGCTGTTCATTTAAACCTGAAATCATAAAAATTAGTGGGGGTATCCTCGTGGTGTAATGGTTAAAGCGATAAAATGCGGAATCGTAGTACGCGAGTTCGTACTCCAGTCGCGCTATTACGTTCACTTTCGGGCAAATACCTCTGGGAGAGGTATGAACCACCTTATCCTCCCAGCTATGGGTTAAATAGTACCACTTCTATTCTTCTAGGAGAATGGCTTCGGCATTAAATAACCTACAAAGGTTGATATGCCATTAAACAAAGAAACCAAACCAAATCAAACCATAAAATTTAGTCATCTCATAAGATGTATATCAATAACATACTGATTTTTCAAGAGTATGACAATTTTAAATGCCTGTACAAAAAAGTGTAGAAACTTATTGAAGGCACCTCGTACTTCAAAAGTACTGATAAATTACATACTTATGAACAATAAGTGAATAAACAGCTAACTTTTGATAGAGTATCTTCCGATCACAGAATCCTCTCAGCAAATATTCGCTTGAATCTTCGAAGATTAAGAAAGAAATTAATAAATATTTACGATATGACTGGTCGACACTTGCCAATAGTGATATAAACAATCAAGATACGGTAACTGAAAGAAAAATGTTTGATACGCATCAGGGGATCCATGAAAGACACACTCCAAATGACGATCGTAAAAAATTTGCTATTGCCCAATTTGAAGCAGCAGCTGAGTGCATACCCACCAAACCAAGAGTCAAATGTAGAGTTCTTTGGGAAACACAAGCTGTAAGGGAAAACTAGATAACATGGAAAAAAACCCTCTTTACAAAAAAAGAAAACAAATACCAAGAAAACAGAAACTTATGATATCCCAGAGATAACGAACTTAAGCAAACAAAAAAGAACAACTAAAGTACATGCAAAATGAATTGAATAAGATTAGAAATTCTGTCGAAAATAAATAATTACAATTAGCAAGGCAGACTAATTAAAATAAGCGAAAGTAAAAGTAGCTCGAGAGCAAAAACTAAAAGATGCCAACCAGGAAGAAAGATATCATAAGTGGAAAGAACATGTCAAAAAGCTGCTGAAAATCTCTGAAATCACAGATAAACCTACTGAAAAATTATAAATGATCAACTGAACATCAAAATTGGACAGTTTTGGGAGAAAGACCTTGACGCTATAAGGAAGAAAATTAAAAACAAAAGCAACAGGCATCAACGAACTACCTTCTGAAATATGGAAGACTAGGAAAATTGACGACATACTTTTTTGATTATGCAACGCTTTGTATAAACAAAACGCAATAGATAAATCGACAAAAAGGCTGAATCCTGGCTTTCCCTAAGAAAGGGGACCTCAAAATCACTAAAAACTACAAAAGTAGAACTCTTATTATTTTAACTCCCGAAGTTTATAATGTCTTTTTTCCCATTCGTATCCAACCGGTCGTCAAATCATCGAAGGAGAACGTCCAAAAAATATCAAGGCAACCCTGTCGTTTGTTGATTTCTCCAAGGCGTTTGATTCCATATACAGAGGAAATATGGAACAAATACTTCTAATATATGGTCTCGTCAGAGAAACTGCTACACTATTTGCTCACTGAATTTTGGCGCAGATTTCTTTAAAATTGTCTCTGATATCTTCTCTGGAGATTCATTGGCATCATATCTATCAGTAATCTGCACAGATGAAGTACCATGAACGTCAATAGATCTAATGAAACAAGATCGTCTCACACCAAACGATATCCTGCAAAAAACTGACAGATGTTGATTGCGCAGATGATCTTGTACTCTTGGCAACTACCCCTGCGCAGAACGAATGTCTGCTGCATAGCCTGTGACAAGCAGCAAGAGGTATTGGTCTTTATAAGATCTGTGATAAAATAGAGCACATGTTGTTCTAAACAAGATGGTGCCTTCTCCATATTAAATAACAAATCTTTAAAATTAGTAGACCAGTTCACATAATATCGGTTGCAATATCTCAGCAACTGAAAGCGATGTCAACATACGCATGGGATAGACATGCACTGCCATCGATAAGTTATCGACACTATGAAAATCTCATTTCTTTCTCATAAGATAAAATGGGAATGCTTCCCAACTCGAACCGTATCAGTACTATTGTATGGTAATACCACTGGGATAATAACGAAACGCTGGAAGAAAAAGCTGGATGGCAACTAGAAAATGATGCTACGTGCTGTTTTTAACAAATCCTTGAAGCAGCATCACACAAGAGCAGCTGTAGAGCCACTTCCTTCCCATCTCAAAAACCATCCCAAAAAGACGAACAAAACATGCGAACCACTGATGGAGTAAAAACAGACTCATAAATGAAGTTCTGTAGACTCCTAACCTAAACTCATCGGTGTCTAGCAAAAGCATATTCATCACCAATGTATGGACACTCGGTGCTTTCTAGAAGATCTGCCGAATGTGATAGAGGATATATATATATATATATATATATATATATATATAGAGAGAGAGAGAGAGAGAGTCAAAAGAATCCGTGGTATTTGCACGACTTGATGATATATATATATATATACGCACACAAGCACACACACACACACACACACACATATATATATATATATATATATATATATATTGATCGAATCTAATCCAGTAAATCCGGAGTTGGGAACAATTCCAAGCAGCGAAATTTAAATATTCAAATATAGCATATTAAATTTGAGTAATCCCGGTCAAGAGCTCAATGGAAATAAAATCCACAGAGGAAATTATTTTTTCAAAATAAAAGCCAACATTCGATCACACCATTTGTTGGTTTTTATTTTGAATATATATATATATATATATATATATATATATATATATATAAGGTGTGATCAAAAGTATGTCGATTGAATCTTTAAATGCTTTACTGTTAAAACTTAAAATTTGAATGGTGATAGCTGAACCACTTTTATAATGAAGGTATAATGTCAACATGAAGATAAATGACACTTTTTGATCAGCAGTCTAAATACTTTTAGTTTTTTAGTTTTTAGTGAAATATAGGATTGTGAAAGTGCAGCAAACAATACACTACCAAGACCTAGCTCGATATCACCGGAAATTTGCCTCAAATATAAGAGATTTGAAGGGGTGTTGGAGATTATGGCCCCACGTTTGGATCTGCTTTGTTGTATTGGTGCGTATATTTTCGCAATTGATTCGCAATTGAGAACAACTAGTGTTCAGGGACTCACTTACTTAATTAGATCGTGCAAAATAAACATAGATCTATTGGCATGGTAGATCGTCTTTATAAGAAAAAGATGACTAGTTTCTTAGGAGAGACAACGGAAATAGAAATAAAAAATGTTAATGTTAATTTTGACATTTATAGAAGTAGACGGAATATTACACTCTCAGAAAAAAAACTGTAATGTAGTAAGCAGCTTTCCCTCCCCGGGTGAATCTGTAGACCAAGAGTTAACAAATAATTCCCGCATTAATTGCGAGAAAGGGTCACACAAAAGTTAAGAATTTAATAGGTATTGGCTCGTGAGTTAGTAGCAGAGTGAGAATAATTAAGGACCTTAATTTTTGTAGCTGGCAAAACTTTCCCCCTATTTAGGGATAGGCTTCGATTCGTGTCACAATAGGATCTTTTTTTTCATTGCCTCAAAGAAATGCCCCTTCGAGTCTACCTGTTTTAAGACCGGCCCTGGGGGAAGTTGAATTCCCTTAGTGAAGTAAGTTATGTTTTTTTTTATCATATGACTATCATTTACTATCTGATGTAAACTCATCTTTATCAAGGCTCAGCAATATGACAAAGGCTAGAGAAGACAAAGGCTTAAACGTTTTAAAAGAAATGAAGAAAATGGTTTTATAGAAAGATTGTTTATGAGCAGCAACCATTCAGTTTCCCTCATTCAGCCTTTTGATATTAAGTAAACTTAACTGTCAATTGTTATTTCATGTCATTGAATATACAAATCGGTTAAATCTTGATTTGCGTCACAAGTGCGATCTCTTCAGACTGTTTCAAGTATCAGGAATTCAATGCGCTGGGGGTTTCACTATTGTGGACTTGCCTAATAAATGAGTTTGGCTTACATGTGTGGATCCATGGTTAGTAAAATAGTGTAGCTGAACTATTGCCAGTGTCGTGAGTTTAGATTCTCTCTTGGTGTTAGGCTATTGTGGAATTGTTGAGTTAAAATGTTTGGAAGCTGGTAGTGTAAAACCTGTTTGAAAAACGATTGCACAGCCCTTTTTTTAGTGTAATAAATATGATTCCCATTAAATATACATCCCTTTAGTTTTTGACAGAGACAAGACTTAGTAGATGGGTATGTATCTCTTTGCATCTAAATACAGTAACATTTTCAATCACTGAATAACACTCTCACTTTCTCTCTCTCACAAACAATATATATATATATATATATATATATGATAAATTGAATTATAAAAAATGTACAGACACACACACACACACACACACACACACACACACACACACACATATATATATATATATATATATATATATATAAACTACATTAAGCACAAATGATTAAAATGACTAAAGGTTTTGCACGGCATAGCGATCTCGTTTCCCTGGATTGGCCCACTTCACCCTTGATGTCTACCTTATAATGCTCAGTGTTATGCAAGGAGGTATCAAGTACCCTTTTTTTAAAGTCTTTGGTATAACTCGACCTGGGATTGAACCCTGATCTCCTGGGCCTATCAGTATATATATATATATATAGTGACACGCATAAATATTGGATCCATGTTATTTTCTGTTATAACTTATGTTTGCCATTTTGCCTGATATTTGGTAAGAAATATCTCGTAAAGTTGTTTTAGTTTTATGTGGAAGGAAAATTTAAAAAAAAAATCATGGTTGAATCCTATTTTTAATCAAAGTTCAAAATTACCCTATGCAAAAGTATTGGATACATGACACTTTTTTCGAATTTCCAATCGAAAATTTGTATTTTGAAACATTCAAATTTTCAATAGTATTGGAATGTTATCTCTGACCAATCAGAGAAGCACACAATTCGTTACAAGATAGTGCTACTAATTATCTAACTCTTTGATGTGCATTTTGAAATTCAAGGATTAAAAATGGCAAAAACTAAAGTATTATCTAGAGATATGCAAGATAGAATCATTGAACGTCACAAAGGTGGACAAGGTTACCGAAAATTAGCAAAGAAATGAATCTATCTCTAAGTACAGTCGAATATCATCAGAAAGTATAAGAAGTACGTCGACGGTACAGCAAACATTCCAAGAAATGGAAGATCGAGGAAAGTAAATGAGCGTACTTCAAAGTAGATCGGCAGAAATGTGAAAATAAACCCCTTCATTACTCATTCTGAAATCAAAACTGATCTTGAGGGTGCTGAAATTAATGTAAGTAAGCATACCACTAGCAGAGCTCTATATCGTACAGGCTTTCATTCAAGATAACAAAGAAAAGTGCCTTTACTGAAAACCAAACATGTCAAAGACTGATTAAAGTTTGTCGAAACTTATGAAAAGAAAGGTTTGCAGTTTTGGGAAAAGGTAATCTGGTCAGATGAAACGAAAGTTGAACTATTCAGAAGGAACCCAGAGACAAGTGTTTGGCGAAAAAATAGCACTGCCTTCAAGAAGCAAAATACCATCCCCACAGTTAAGTTTGGGGTGGTTCCATTATGCTATGGAGATGCTTTCCATCCAAAGGCACTGGTGAGTTACAAGTTATCTAAGGTAGAATGAATGGTAGCATGTACAGGGAGATTTTTGAGAAGAACCTTCAGAAATCTGCAACTTCTTTAGGACATGGTCAGAATTTTGTGCTTCAACACGGCAATGATCCCAAACATACCGCAAAACTTACAGAGAAATGGTTTGACAGTAATGGTACTAGTACTCTCAATTGGCCAAGTCAGTCTCCTGACTTGAATCCAATTGAGAATTCGTGGAATACTTTGAGGGTTAAAGTTCATAAGCGGAATCCACCAAATATCAAGCAATTAGAGGAATTATGCAAGAAAGAATGGGGTAAAGTAACGCTGGATCAATGTGGAAAACTTGTGGCTAATTATAGAAAGCAACTGGAAGCAGTGAAACAAAACAAAGGCTACACAACAAAATATAAAATTGATGTATCCAATACTTTTGCGTAGGGTAATTTTGAACTTTGATAAAAAAAATGGATTCAACCACGAGTTTTATTTTATTTTCCTTCCACATACAACTAAAACAACTTTACGAGATATTACTTACCAAATATCAGGCAAAATGGCGAACATAAACTAGAGTTAGAACAGAAAATAACAGGTATCCAATATTTATGCGTGTCACTGTATATATATATATATATATATAAATATATATATATATATGTGTGTGTGTGTGTAAGCTATGATAGTGTAGACACAGAGTCAACAGCGCTATATGACTGTCAGTTTCTCACCTATACATTTATCAAACCAATACTTAGATATATAACTTAGATATAGATGAACTGTCAATGATGTTAAGCTCTTTAGGCATAAATATAAAAAACTGTACTATATACATATACATATATTTATTTATATATTGGGATAAACAAATTTGTTAAAAGATTTCTTCTTAATGTCATGTATTTATTCTTTTGTTCATGATATATATATATATATATATATATATATATATATATATATATATATATATGTGTGTGTGTGTGTGTGTGTGTGTGTTTGTACGAGATGTGTTTAAACTGTACGTAGACTAACGCTGTATTTACCAGGATAGAAATGAAAAAAAAAGGAAAGTCAATTTGCTTAAAAATAGGCTTTTGGCATTCAATTCTTTTATCCTAGGAAATTTCCAATATTCGAAACACCTTTGGAACTTCTTTTTGATACATAGTAGAGCTTTGCCGTCCTTGTCACTGGCGAGGAATTTACGCAACTGTCTAAACCACGAAGCCGCAACTGTCTAAACCACGAAGCATACCTGCACACAGCGTCGTCCTAATGTCGAAGGGCAGAAATCCAACCACTGAATCACTTTATTAAACACTTGAGATATGAGGTAGCAATTTTGAATCTAACTGAGTCAATTTTAGTCGACAAACTGCGTCCAGTTTATTTATGATCGGGATGTTACGACATTATGACCACTTTCTTTACTGCCTTCCTCTAGCATTTAGCATGACTTAAAATATCCAGGATTTAATATTCCGTTATTTATATTATCAACGAAGAGGCGGAAGAGTAAAATGTAGGATGTCTCAAAATTTCGAAATTCACTTCCCTATCTTTTCCTGTCTGTTTGTGTCTCTTTCTGAGTATGACTACTTCTCTGTCTATGTTTGTCCCTTTCTCTCTGTCTGTCTCTGAGTCTGTGCATCTCTCTCCTCCTCCCTCTCATTACTCCTCTCTCTCTCTCTCTATATATATATATATATATATACAACGATTGTGTAAGCACAAGACGTATGAAACTGGAAGTCATAGGTGGTATATGAAGTTTTGAGACCTTTTTAAATTTTTATTTCAGGTCTGCTCCCAACGGAATTTAAAGAACTTTAAAGAAAAAGAAAATCTGATCAAGTTTTGAGTAAGAACTACC
>OY757911.1:31215924-31308760 GCA_963585895.1 Sepioteuthis lessoniana | reverse complement strand
AGAGAGAGAGAGAGAGATATAGAAGTGACGGATATAACATTAAAGAAGTTGGTAAGTTAGTCGCACAGAGCAAATAGCTAATTCAGTAATTTAAAATCTCACTGGATTCCCCCGATATGAAGAACAAAAATTTCTAAAAATATTGTAGTACATCATAGTATTTGTCGCTGCCTCACACCAGACACGACTTGACACAAGGTCAAAAGCCCGAAGGCCAATTAATATTGTAGTACATCATTCTTGTGGACGGGTTATCTAGTCAGGGAAAGTAATCCGTTCCTTATTATATTGAACAATCATCGTATGCAGCAGACTAATTGTTGTGTCCTGGTTTCGAACAACAAGATAGAGCCAATATTTAAATTTTATCATTTCCCGTGTGTTTTGAACAAACGGAACATTTCCAGCTCCAAGGAGTTCTCAATCTTAGTTCGAAGACTCACTGATGCTCCATCCCGCTAAAACATGGGTTCCTCTCAGATTACTGAACTTAAGTAGCGATGACCTTTCTCGGTAGTCAAATGGGTGACCTCTTATGTATCATAGGTATTGTATGTAGTCTATAGAATGTATAGCAGGATAAGTAAAACCGAGTAAATTACTGCAGTTACGTCATTCTGACTCACAATCAAATCACGCTAAATGTACAGTTTCTTGTCAGGTTATTGAAGTTAAGCTAGCTCAGTAGTTATGTGGGTGACCACTAAGGAAAAGCACATACTGTAATCAATTAGGCTTATGTACCTGTCTAAACAAAGTTTAGTTAATTTCAACTCTTACGTCACGTAGAATGTAAAAATGCTGGTGCTTATATGAACCTTTTTAAATATGATTCTATTTGTATTTAATTAGTTTCATTTTGGGCCTCTTCCAAATTTTGAAACCTCATTATTATACGTTTAAGAGAAACGCTAAATGAAACTTATAACAATTCGTTGATCAGATTTTTCTCTTTTTATGTATTGCTACATTTTTTCAGATTTCTTTCTTTTCCATCGGAGCATTTCTGTCTAGGTTACTGATTTGTGTGACATCGCTAATTGGTACATAGCGCTCGTAATTTTAGTCGTCACTTTCTTTCCAAATTTTGGTTCGGTGCCAAGAAAAACCTCTTTCAGAATACCTTCATGTATCAACATATATCGACTTATAAATGGGCAAGTGGTTACCTACTCTATCACTTCACCCCGAGATATGTTTCAATTCTTTAGATGTCGCTAAAACAACAAAAGAAGAGACGGAGTGATCGGTTTTCATTAAATTTTGGTGTAAAACTTTTCACGAGAAAATATCCTCTTTTCACTTGTTTCTCTTTCAACTATTGCGCAGTTAAAACCGTCCAGAAACCTCTATTTTTGAATTGATGCAATATAAGCAGATTAAAAGAAAACAGGTGCTCTCTTCTTTGTTTTTATAATACTGGCTTGGTGCCAATTGTTTCGGCAAGCTTGCGACGAAACCGTTTGAAATGCTTACAACCACATTGTGTTAATATTCTCGAAAAATAAAAAAAGGAATAGAATTATTTAAAATAAAAAGTTAAAGGATCTTAATGTAGTTGTAAAATTAAGCACAGGTATTTTATAAAGTTTGGTTACATGTGAGTAAATGATATTAGGAGATATGGGTTCATGCCTTTGTTTAAGGTATAAAAACAATGAACAAGAATATTTTAGCATAAAATAAATGAAAGATGTTAATACAACAGCAGAATTAAACAACTCTATTTTACCAAGTTTAATGACATATGAGTACATACACTGTAAAGGGAGAAGTGGATTCATGCTTTTCTCAAAGGAATTAAATCAATAAACAAGAATATTTTAACGGAAAATCAACGAACTATTTATGTGGTGACTTAGAAACAATTCATTTTGCAAAGATTAATTGTACGAAGGTAGATGTTAAAGGAAGAAGTGGATCTATGTCTTTCTCAAAGGAATTAAAATACCAAGCAAGAATATTTCAACATGAAATTGACACAAACATATTATTAATGCAGCAACAAAATTAAACAAACTTATCTCATAAAGATTAGTTTTATGTTGGTAACTGCTGAAAGGAGAAATGGATCTATACCTTTCCCAAAGGAGTTAAAGCACTAAATATGAATATTTTAACATGAAATAGACAAAGGATCCGTTGCAAACTTAAGCAACACTCATTTTAATAAGTTTAGTGACCGGTAATTAACTACAAAAGAGAGATAATTGGATTCATTCCTTTATTAAAAGAAGTAAAGCGAAATATTTTAGCATGATATAAACAAAGATATTCATCTCGTGTCAAAATTAAACGACTTTATTTCATTATATTTAGTTTTATGTAAATAGATTCTAAAAGGTGAAGTGGATCCATACCTTTCCTAAACAAGTTAAAGTTGGTTGGTTGGTTGGTTGGTTGAGTTTTATAGCATATCAACCTTTCTAGGTTATTTAACGCCAAATCCATTTTTATGTAAATAATCAGTTCTATTTCAAACAATCCAGTTTAGCATGAGTACACAGTTTAATTGTCAAAAAAAATTTCTATTTCAAACTATTCAGTTTATTCAAACAGTGCTAATCCAGCTAATTCAGTTTAGTATAAGTACATATTTTGTTTACACACAGTTAAATGTAAAACAGTTCTTTTTATAACAATTCAGTTTAGTCTAAGTACAGTTTCAATGTAAAAAAATATTTTATAGGAATATCAATACTTTGATGAGGTGTCCATTTTCCGACTGATTCTTTTGTTTTGAAATTTTTATTATTTTATTAAATAACTTCTAGACAATGAGCTTGTCATTTGAATTTTAAAAATTATAGTGAGGTTTCAACTGATAAAACTAAATAAATGGCTGTTTGATTGAATTAAATTTATTCCACTAAAACCTCTGAAATATTCTATTCAGAAGTAAATTTATTCATAAAGTAACAACAAAAAATTTTATTGGAATAAAATAATTAGTATATTTTCTCAGGCAAATTATTTCGTTATACTTTTGTTTATAGTGTAAACAACATTTTGAAAACAAAAATCTTTAGTTCAATAATTACAAAAGACCTTTTTTAAAGTTTCTCCAAACTGATGATAGAAAGTCTGTGGCAGTAAAATTAAATTTCATATAAGTCTTGTGCGATCTTCCGTCACATATCGATTTTCGTCAAAAAGCCGAGAATATAATAAGGTATTTCTGTGGCTGAATATAAAAATTCAACATATTTTTTGGTAAATATTTTCATCATCCTTCAGGACTTTGGAATTTATCATATTTTCGTGCTCTGTCACACCTGTAAAATACCCGGCAGTTTTGGGATGGTAATAAATAAATAAATAAAAATAGAATGAAGATAAAATAGATATTTTTTTTAAAAATGGAAGAATCTAAAAACATCGTTAAAATTGTTAAACATTTTCACATCAGTTTTCGTCGTTCAAAGAAATACAAAATGATACTAAGAATAAAATTCAGAACTAGTGGCGCGTTATCATCGTAGGAAATGGAATCGATGACTCGATTTCAAATCCTATTCCAGGATGTTTGCGTTTCTCTACCCGCTAATTCCTTTGATAAAAGCATGAATTTAGCTGTTACTTTACCAATTATGGGTAAATTGTAAAGTAGGTTATATTCTTTAGTCATGATTAGGAAAACTCTGAATTTAAACCAGTTATATTTCACTTAAAAAACCCCCCAGGCCATTGGCCTAATGAGTAAAGTGTTCGCCAATGGATCGGGAGGCCAGTGTTTAATCCTTGGTCGAGTCATACCAAAGACTCAAAAATGGTACTTGATTCCGCCTTGCTTAACACTTAGCATTATAAGTTATGAGTCCAGGGTAAGGGGAGAAATTCAGGGAATGGAGTAGCGCCCTCCCCTACACCTTTGTGCAGTAGCTATTGAAAAGGGAGCTTTCGGGTCACCCTCGACTAAGGTCACCAACTTTTACTTTAACTTATTTCACTTTGAAATTCACCTTGTGTTACACACTTGCCGTGGTGGTGGAGTTGGGAAAATACCTATTCAGAATAAAATTCTCTAAGAAACGAAACATATATCTTAAAATGAAAATTAGTTGACTTTTACAAAAGTTATCACAAAATGAACATCGTAGATTGATGCAAAAAGACTTGTATATTTTTAAAAATCTGGTCTTCATTTTTGAAATTCTTAACGTGTTTTCAATACTCCGTTAATATATTCTTTGGTCATCTTGTGCTATCTGGAGTTCTAAATCAGAGCTTTTGTATTATTTCAAACATTTTTCGATTCTGATGTTCGTTATCATCATCATCATCATCATCATCATCATCATCATCATCATCATCATGTCGTGCCGCTAGCAAAGATATCCCTGACCCTCTCTCGCCACTTTTCCCTATCGTTCATCGCCTCTGGCATATCTTCTGGGCTACATCCCGTATTTTCACATAGCTGCTATATGTATGTTCGAGCTGGTCGTCCTGCTTTTGCTCGGCCATATGGGTGGGGGGTCCATAGGAGTACATCACTTAGGAGCTCATCCCTGCTCCTCCAGCAGTGTCCTGCGTGCCTGGTTCGTCTAACTTTGATAGTTTTCGTGATGGGAGGCAGGTGGCCGTATAACTGGTGCTTTGTGGGGTGTTGCCGCCAGAACTTGTTTAATATTGCTCGCAGCATTCTTGTGTAGTTGTCGTCTAGCTTCTTCTCCAGCCGTTTTATTAGCGTCCAAGTGGTGCATCCATACAGCAGTATCGACACGACTGCTGCTTGGAAGAAACTGCGTTTCATTTTATCGGTCAAGTCTGATTTCTATATGTCCGATAGTTTACCGGTAGCTGTCCATGCCTTCGTTAGCCGCGTGTCGATGTCTTTTTCGGTTGATGAGACACTGCTTCCTAGGTAGGTGAATTTGTCAACCAGTTTCAGAGAGGTTACGTCTAGTGTGAAAATGTCGCCTGCTTGATTAAAGCACATATATTCAGTTTTGTGTGCATTGACATGGAGGCCAATGTCTGCGGTGGCTCGTTCTAAACTATGCAGTAGTGTTTCGGCTTGGTTGGGTGTATTTGCTAGTAACGCTAGGTGGCGTCGGTAATTGTTTTTGCGGGGTACCTTCTGCTTCTTTTCTTTGTAAGCTCGAAGCCGTTCTCTCTGATTTTATCGATCGATGTTCTAAGCACGTCGTCTAGACAGATGATGAAGAGGTATGAGGCTAGTGTGTCCCCTTGTAGTACTCCTGCTACAATGTCGAAGTATTCTGTGTCTCGTTATTATACAGAATAATAAAATTACCTTATATAAAACTTACAGACATTAGAGAAAGAATGAAGTATATATAGTGGTAAAATATCTGCATTTGGAAAAAGTCTCATACGTCATTATTGTATTTATTGAGTTATACAAAAGTTATGATGAAATCGACATCGTATCTTGATGCTTGAAAATTCTTTTTATCAAGAAATGAAAATTGTTTCATCAGTTTTCATCCATTGTAATGTTTATCGATTCATGAGAAAGTAACCTGTGGTGTAATTGTTATCATCGTGGGAAATGAACACGGCGACACGAGTTCAAATCCTGGACGAGACTCATTGCATTTCACAAGGCACTAATACCCTTGGGAAAGGTATGAATACAATTATTCTCCCTCCAGCAATGGGTAAATAGTAGGACAGACTAGGTTCTTCAGCCTTGGTTAGGCAACTAGTCTAGGAGAAGGAAAACTCTGAATTCAAACCTGTTAAACTCCGCTTAAAAAATTGACCTTGTGTCATATCCTGCCCGAGCGGAGGGGTTGGTAAATAGGATGAGAAAGTAACCTTTTGTAGTATGGAGGCTTCATTAACCAGATAGTTTCCCTTTTGATATCTTAACCTTCCCGGAATGCCCTTCAGCCCAGCGGACTAAAAAAAATCTTTAAAACCAGATGTGTGTAAAGCAGCAACAACCAAGCAGTATTGCCGCTCAATTACTTTATTCAGTATCAAGCGTAAAAAACAAAGATCTGCCTCTAAAGACTGGGCTTTTTTATATCATCGGAGGAGGTAAATTATATTGTTTAATGCTTGCCTATGGAAGCTCCCATTATTAAATGGGACAGTCCATTTCTACTCTCCAGTGTGCAGGTTGAAAATCATTCCCAGTTTTATTTGCATTCCAGAATATTAAAAATGGCGTGATGGAATTTCAGATTTTGAATAATAAAATAGAAGATCATTAAAAACAGCTGCAACAGATCTATTAGCCACAATTTTTTCATAAATGCATGAAAGCAAATGTACACGTATTCAGTATTTCATTACCGATTCCGTGATGGTAGATAGTTACCTGGAAAATACTATGAACTGGCGTTGTGGCTAACTTGCAGGGCTGCGACTTCGTAGAAAGCAAGTTCGAAATCAAGTTGCACTGAGCTGTTCACTTTCAGAATAATACTCCTGGGAAACGTATAAACTCCCTTGACCCCACTGGGTAGGGGTTAAATAGTACCACTACAGTTCTTTTAAAAAACTAGCTTTAGCATTAAATAACCCAACAAGGTATATGACATTAAAAAAGTAAGTAAAGTCGGCGACCTAAGTCGAGGGGGACTCGAAGGCTCCCTTTTCAATAGCTACTACACCAAGGTGTAGGGGAGGGTGGTGCTCCTTTCCTTGGATTGTTCCACTTTACCCTTGATACGTACCTTATAAAGTTGAGTGCTAAGCAAGGAATTATTTTGTACCATTTTTTTGAGTCTTTGATATGACTCGACTTAGGATTGAATCCTGGTCTCCTGGGCCAGTGGCAAACACTCTAAACAACTGGCCAATGACATATGCAACCAATCATACTATGGAATTGTAAAGTGTTATTCAAAATTTAAGAAATTCCTAAGAATATTAAGTTTGAAAATTTTCACTTGATTTCAAGTTGTTGTTGTTGGCGACCATAGTCGAGGATGACCTGAAGGCTCCCTTTTCGATAGCTACTACACCAAGGTGTAGAAGAGGGCGCTACTCCTTTCCCTGGATTGCTCCACTTTACCCTTGATCCGTACCTTATAATGCTGAGGGTTAAGCAAGGAGGCATCAAGTACCATTTTTAAAGTCTTTGGTATGACTCGACCTGGGATTGAACCCAGGTCTCCCGGGCAATTGGCGAACACTCTAACCACTAGGCCAATGTCCGGTAATTTCAAGTAATTACTCCTATTTACGATATTATGTATTTACAAAATGGTTTAAAGTTATTATAATACGTACAGATTATTTGGGCTCAGTGAGCTGGAGCCACAGAATACACCGTCTACATCTCTGCATTAAGGTAAGACTCACCCAACGAGTGTCCTGTATATGACACTAAACAATCTGATAGTGAGGTTCCATTAATGCTGGAGCTTTGGGGAATGCAGAGTGCTTTTTATTGTCATTGCTTCCACGTCCACTCTGGCCCAGTGTAGTAGCACCTCATAGGGTCCTATCAATTGGTCAAACAGAACTTAAGTGCATACTTGTGCTAAACATAAATGTCTGAAATAGAACTGTTTATATGTATAAAAAGGGATTTGGTATTAAATAATCTATAAGGTTTGAAATATCATAAAATCAAACCAAACTAAACTAAACAAAACATTTTCTCAAAAGTTTAGTTTTCAAGTAACATTCAATCTATTAATAGCGGAATCCTTTTGGCCCAATCTCTAATGTGCTAGACTGTATCATTAGAGTAACTGGGTTCGAATTGCAGTCGCTCTATTGTGCTCACAAGTACTTATGGGATAGGTATGAATCCCCTTATTCCCCCAGCTATGAATTACATAGTAACGCTACTATTTGTTTTTATTAAAGAATCGCGTTGGCATAAAACAAATGACGAAGGCCGATATACTATTAAAGACCCCAAGCCAAACCAATAATAAAAAAACTCATTTGCAAACAACTTTAATGACCAATTCTTGCCAAATTTGTCTTGCCAAATCGGCTGGGGCTGTAGAATACACCAACTGCTTCTCTGCAGAGAGGTAAGAACTCCCTTAAGAATCTCTTTGATATGACACTAAACAATCCAGTAATGCTGGAGCTTTGGGGAATGCAGAGTACCCCTTCAGTGCCATCGTTCCCAGGCCCACTCTGGGCCGGAGTGGTAGCACCTGATAAGGGTCCTATCTATGGATTAAATAGAATTAAACCGAGGTTTGAGTTTACTGGTTTTGGCATTTAAACTGCGTATTTATGCTAAATTGGATTGTTAAAACTAGAATTGTTTTGACATTTAAACTCTGCGCTCAACTGAATTGCTCGAAATAGAATTGTTTGGACCTATAAAGTGTGTACGTACTCATGCAAAACTGAATTGTTTGAAATAAAACGGAATATTTGCATAAAAATGAATTTGATGTTAAATAAAAATTGATATGCGATAAAACCTTTATATGAACATTTTTCAAGTGATACAATATAGTTTTAAATCATTTTAAACGAGTAAACATAACGTACTTATCATAATACAAAAGTACAAGGGGCGTCTTCGTGGTTTAATGGTTAAAGCGTTGGACTGTGGAATCATAGTAAGCGAGTTCGAACTCCAGTCGCGTTATCAAGTTTGCTTTCGGATAAATACCCTTGGGAGCCCCTTATTCTCCCAGCTATGAGGTTAATAGCATCGCTGATGTTTTTCTAGAAGGATGGCTTTGGCAATAAATTACCAACGAAGGTTGATATGCCATTAAACAAAGAAACGTCTAGCCTAGTCTACTGAAGCGGTATAATACGCAAACTGCACCTCCGCAAAGAATTAACCCCCGACCAACGAGTGTCCTAGATATGACACTAAACCATCTGAAGGTGAACTTTGAAGAATGTGAAGTACCTCTTCATATCTATTACCCCTGGTTCACTCTGACCGGATTGGTAGTACCTGTTAGGGTCCCATCTATGGGTCAAATAGAACTCGTGCACTGAGTATGAGACTAAACTCTTCTAGAACTAGAGGGAAACGTAGATTAACCTTTCATTGCCATAACTTTTTGATCTCCTCTGACCCAGATTGGCAGTACCTTTTTGAGTCCCATATATGGGTCAAATACAACTGTCTAACCATTTAATTGTGAGAAAAGAAATGACTGATGTTAAATTGAAATGTCAATGTTACAAAGCAATGTCTGAAACCATTTTACACTGAGCAAACAAGTTAGGAATAGTAAATATAATTATTAGGGTTAGATAGGAATACTTGAAACCATTTAACTGTGTACAAACAAATGATGAATAGTAAATAGAATTATTTGGGTTTGATAGGAATACTTGAAAACATTTAACTGTGTGCAAACAAATGAGCACTGGCCTATTTAAAATGTTACCTAAAAATCATTCGTTTACAAAAATTTCCTGAGAGTCTCAAAATAAATGCAACCCATTAATATGATAATAATTTATTACCGAGATGTTTTTCTATGTCAGGTGGTGTGAGTTTATGCTTGATCTGGATTCGGTATGGGTACAGCTAAAATCCTTCTTTAAGAATATTCGCAACGATGCATGTAAAAGACCAAGTTCTTGGGAACATATTCGGAGGGACTTTTTCCGACTCCTACCGGCAGAATTTCTCGTCGCATTCACTTTGTCTGGACATCTTGCAGTTAACTTCCTGTCGGATCTGGAATTTTCCGTTTTCTTGTTGAAGTTGTTCATTGACCCTGTGGCTTGAAATTTGTGTACCTAACGATAAATCTGGCTTTTCTAGGGGAAACTTTCTGGAAAATTTTCCAGTTAAACTTTCTGGAAAATTTTCCAGTTAAACTTTCTGGAAAATTTTACTTACACAATTTTGAATGATTTTGTCTCTAAATGAGTCATCATCATCATTATGTCGTGCCACAGGCACGGATATCCCTGACCCTCTCTCGCCACTTCTCCCTATCATTCATTGACTCTGGCAGGTCTTCAGGGTTACATCCCGTATCCTCACATAGCTGCTGGATGTATGTTCGAGCTGGTCGTCCTGCTTTTTCCCGGCCATATGTGGGGGTCCATAGGAGTACATCACTTATGAGCTCGTCCCTGCTTCTCCAGCAGTGACCTGCGTGTCTGGTTTTTATTTCCTTTCTTGTTCAAGGTATTGTGATCGGAAATTAATAGTTATTATTAAGTACAATTTTCAAATCTTGAACAAAAAATAACACTACATTATTATTAGAAGAGTTATTTGCAGTCACATAGATCGCATATAAACTGAAACAACATAAATATCCATTATTATATTTACCAACCCCTCCGCTCGGGCAGGATATGACACAAGGTCAATTTTTAAGCGGAGTTTAACAGGTTTGAATTCAGAGTTTTCCTTCTCCTAGACTAGTTGCCTCACCAAGGCTGAATAACCTAGTCTGTCCGACTTTTTACCCATAGCTGGAGGGAGAATAATTGGATTCATACCTTTCCCAAGGGTATTAGTGCTATGCGAAATGCAATGAGTCTCGTCCAAGATTTGAACTCGTGTCGCCGTGTCCATTTCCTGCGACGATAACCATTACACCACGGGCACCTCCCAAAATAAATGTCCATTATGTACTAAGATAATTTGGCATTGAATAACCTACAAAAGCTGATCTGTATTATTAATACAACTAACCAACAAATAAACCAATCAAAAATTTGATAATTCTTTCAACTTATTTTGTAAAATAACAATAAAAATATTCTAGAGTTATTTTAGATTACTTTTTTCTCCCATTTACAACGTCAATGAATCAATGTTGTACAAAACCATTTCAAACATTATCTCAAACATCTGTTTGACCCATAGAAATAATCCTAGCATGGTCGATCACACCGGATCAGAGTGGACACGGGAGTAATGACAATAAAAGAGTGGTTCTATCCCATCTAATAGTTCCATGACTAAAGCCTCATCATTAGCTGTAGTTTAGTGTCTTCCCAAGGACACCCTTTTTTTTTTAGAGATAGGGGAGTTTATATCTCTTCAGAGAATTGAATTGATGTCCTCTAGTGTAGCGCTTAAGAAATAAAGATATCAATTTTTAGTTTATTATTTATTTAATTTGTTTTCCTCAAATTTGTTTGGGTTTAATTATAAGATCTCGAGTTGTTTACTCCATTGACTTACACGTTCATACATTAAAGGGAGTTAACTTAATTTGTGCATTGCGAAGGATAATTAAATAATTCTCTTTATTTTTCACTGAAGCCTCTAACAAAAAGTGTATGGCATATTGCAGGAAATAATAAATACCTCTGATTAATCATAGTTGGAAAAAAAAGAAGACATTTCTGCCCTTTTCTGTTCATTTTATCGGCCAGAAAACATAAAAAGGGCCTTGATAAGAAAAAATATTTGTCTTCAAAAGTTCCTAAGGTTTTTATTAAATTTAGTTATTCTGCAATTCCGGCCTAGTGGGTATAGTGCTCGTCCGGGAGACCGGGGTTCAATTCCAGGTCAAATCATACTAAAGACTTTAAAAAATAGTACGTGATACCTCCTTGCTTAACACTCAGCATTATAAGTTACGTATCAAGGGTAAAGTAGAGCAATCCAGGGAAAGGAGTAGCACCTCCCCTACACTTCAGTGTAGTAGCTATTAAAAAGAGAGCCTTCGAGTCGCCCTCGACAACGGTCGCTAACTTTACTTTTACATTTACCAAGTTATATACGCATATTACATTTAATAAGGCGGTAGCTCTCTGAAACTAGTAAACAAGTTCACCTACCAAGGTAGCAGTGTCTCATCAACCGAGGCAAACATCGACACGCGGCTAACAAAGGCAGGGTCAGTTATCGATAAACTATCAGTCATATGGAAGTCAAACCTGGCCGATAAAATGAAGCACAGTTTCTTCCAAGCAGGGGTCGTGTCGATACTACTATATGGATGCACTACGTGGACGCTAACTAAATGGATGGAGAAAAAGCTTGACGTCAACTATGCAAGAATGCTGCGAGCAATTTTGTACAAGTCATGGAGGCAACACTCCACAAAGCCCCAACTGTACGGCCACCTACCTCCCATTACGGAAACTATCAAAGTTAGACGAACCAGACATGCAGGACTTTGCTGGAGAAGCAGAGACGAGCTCATAAGTGATGCTCTCCAATGGACCTCGTCATATGGCCGAACAAAAGCAGGACGACCATCTCGAACCCACATACAGCAGCTCTGTGAGGATTCGGGAGGTAGCCCAGAGGACCTGCCAGAATCGATGAACGATAGGGAGGAGTGACGAGAGAAGGTCAGGGATGTCCATGCTGGCGGAACGACATGATGATGATGATGATGATATCAATTATATGTATATTACATTTCATTGGTAATATTAACTCATATATACATTTATATTATTTATATGAATATACATCATATCTAATATACATCGTATTTTTTGCAATAGGCCATCACACACACACACACACACACATACACACACACACACACACACACACACACACACATATATATATATATATATTATATTTAATAGCTTATATACATGAAATTTCGTATTTTATATAAATTCATATATATAAGCATATTTTATATATATATATATATATGTATATACCCACACGCACACTCATATATCTTTATGGCTTCACTCATATATGTACAGTACTATGCTTATTTGAATAGTTATATATATCTATACACTCATATACATATGTGTGTGTAGTGTTCTATTTATATATGTGTAATACCATCTATATATATATATATATATATATATATATAAGTGTACAATACCATGTATATATGTATAATTCCATGCATATGCGTGTGTGTATTTGTGTGTGCAGTTTATGCAAAAGTTTTCTTACATTTTGACCTTTGACGGCCGGTTAGTGTGGATTTCGTAAACAGGATGTGCTGCTGTGTCTTAAGGTAAACAAGAGACAGCGGAAATGCCACGTGGATTTCACCGTAAGGCAAATGTGCAGGCATCAGAAAAATATATTGTGATGGAAGTTTTCAACCCCAGGTCTCAGTCGAAGCTAGGGTTCAGTTAGGTATTTCGAGCAGCGGCCCCGGGTTAAGAAGCTGATCTTGTATCACCCCCTCGTGAAAGAAACACGAAAAAGCAAGGCTTTCTGGATATTTATCCTAACGTGGTGTCCATCACAGTAGTTCCTGACCGACTCTCTCTCTCTCTCTCTCTCTCTCTCTCTCTCTCTCTCTCTCTCTTTTATACACCGATTTCGCCTTAACTTTTGTGAATAAAAAGAGAGTATATATTTTTTATGAATAAGTGTTATGGCCTCCTCATTCTGGGTATATCACATTATTGCTTTTTGTTGTTGTTGTTTTTTTTAAATTGATTTCGAACTAGGCTTATCCACAAAACGACTGAAGGAAAAGTGGTCGATGAAAGTAAAGAAAGAAAGAAAAAAAAGGAGAAATGTTGAAAGAAAGAACAAGATAAAAAACAGAAGCACACCTAACCAAAGAAGAATAAAAAAAAACCTAGTGCAAAAACGAAAAAAGAATCGAAAAAGGAAGAACTGTAAAAAAACGGGAAAAAATAAGTAAAATGACAGCAAAGAAAATGCAAAAGAAAAGAAAACCATCAAGGTGTAATATAATGAGAAGGGGAAGAATGAAAAAAGAGATTAACAAAAAGAATTGAAAAAAAATACGGGCATTTAAAAATAGATACATTGCTCGTTCTGTAAAATCTCGTTTATTTTTTTCATCTCTGTCTCTTTCAAGTTTTACTGGTTCGTGCTTGATAGAATTAAACTGATTACGAAAAAATTGAAAATCTTTTGTGAGGCCCTCAAGATTACATTTTAGAAACTAGTAGGTATTACTTTAAGTGAGATTTGGAAGGGAAAAGAAAGAAAAGAAAGGAAAGAGGGAGTGGTATCAACAGACTAATAAAAATGAGAAAAATGTAGCTGACGTATCAAACAAAATTTCAGCTTGATAATAACAAAAGCTTGTGTGAATGGACATTGGAATTTTTAATGTGAATAGTGATTTTTATGAATGAAATTTTAACGTAATTCTTAAATAGGCCATAGTAATGAAGTAATTTGATACTAGAAGAGGTTTTTAAGTTATTCGATCCAGAGTCAGATAATTTTTGTGCGGCTATTATAAACGAACCTCCCCATAATCACGTGGTTATGGGGAGGTTCGTTTTCTTTTGCCATATAGAATAGGTGTATTCGATGGGGGTTTGGCAGAGTTGTCTCCAAGAGTTGTGTTGGATTATGGAATTTTCTTTGAGTAAGGGGACGGTTGTGTTGGAAAAATTATGGATTTATCACTGAATAATGGAACAGTCGTCTTTAACGTATTATTGATTATCTCTCTTGAATGAGAGCAAAATTTACTGTACGCTGAAACTTTTGGATGTTGGCAGAAAGCCAGACTGTTAGTTAAAGACAGAATGTTTGGTACCCATATACAGGAAGAATTGAATATTGAGAATTGGGAGAGGAGTTAGTAAGTGTACCAACACTTAACCTATATGGTAGTATGCGTAGGAATTCTGAGCAGAGATTCAAATCAGAATTAAGAAAAAAAAGTACACTCGTTAAATATTGGCAAAGAAAAGAGATAGACCAATGAACAGTAGTAGAAAAAGTTGAGAATTTTTCTCAAAATTTTCAATTACTGTCCATTGGTTTATCTCTATAAACTTCTGTTCATTGCTCTATCTCAATCAACCAGTGTCCATTGGTCGACGAAGAAGGGAAAGGTTTGTGCTGTTTGGGAAAAAATTCCCGGAAATTTTAATTCACTTTTGGAAATTAGCAGAAAAGTAATACTGTGATCTTTTCGTCGAAAAAAAAAAATGGTAGAAATGAAAGCTGGATACGAGCCATGCTTAGTTTGGAAATGCTTGTTTGTAGCTGGAATAGACGCGGCGTGAACCTATGGTTGCTTGGGTTAACGGAAGGTGAAGACTGAGAGTAATGGAAAAAAAAGGCTGAGAAGTAGTTATTTTTAGATGTAGAAAGAAGACAAAAATAAAAAGGACAAAAAAAAATGAACAAATTAACAGTGAAAATAATACATAATAATTAGTCAAGTTAATAAGATATTGAATAATAGAATGAAATAAAAAAAAGCAAATAGAAAAGAAATAGATCAATGAACAGTGCAGAGAAAAGATACAGAATAATTTACAAAGAAACAAAAACATTGAATCAGAAAAAGAAATAAAAAAGGGAAGAACCGCAGAAAAGAAAAGAAAAAGTACAAGGAAAGAAAAATTATAAGACGAAAGAAAGCAAAAAAAAAACAACAACAAAAAAACAAACAAACAAAAAAAAACAAAGAAGAAAAAAAAAGCGGTCTAACTGAAAAAAATGAAGAAAACAGCAAGAAAAGAAAGAAATAATGAAAAAAAATATTTAGAGAAAATGACAAGATGAAGAAGAGAAAAAAAAAGAAAATGATTCGTAAGTAAATCATACACACATACTGGCACAGGTTCAAAAAATATATAAACGATGGTTATGGTAATAAAAGAAAAATAATTTTCACAAGTTATGAAAAGAGTTAAAAAGGAACAAAAGATCAATTCAGGATTGAAAAAACAACATATTAAGAATTTGAGAAAGAAAAAGAAAAAAGTGACACCTGATACACACACACACACACACACACACACACACAGACTTTTTACTTTTGCATGAGAAAGAAAGAAGGGCTGTAAAGAAGAGAAGGAAGAAAAAGAAACATTTTATTCTAATCGAGCGGACATACACCTTGACATGTTTTTAGGGGTTGTGAACATTTTAGTTGGACATTTTTATAGCATAAACAATTTTCATTTTGAGTTGCTAGCATTGTTCATGTATTTTTGAATTTTTTTCTCCCAACCGCTGAAAATTTTAAAAAGGAAAAATTGCTTTGAATCAGAGCGCCATTGACATTTTTAACTTTTCAGTTCATGAAAGTTTGCCTCTACCATTGACCCGTGGAAATTTAGATTTTGATTTTAATTTTGATTTTAATTTGAATTCTCTAGGAAAAATGAAAATTAGTAGTTCCGTTTTGAGCGTTTTTGTGGGAAAATGTTTTTTTTTTTTTTTGTATATTAAGTTACGTTGTTGTTTTTCGTTTGGTTCGAAGACTGATTTCGTGTCTAATTGGCGAGGATTTCATCTAAATTGTGTTAAGGATTATTTTGAAGATACCGTAAGAAGTTTTTCTAGGGAAGAAATTTACCGTTCCGTACGTAAAGTATCGATTTGAATATTTCTCCAAAGAAGTTGGGTAAGACGATGATTTTTCGGAAGGCTTTTGACAGTCTGAATTTTCCTGAGAGTTGGAGTTCCGAATACGACAAAATAAAGATAAAATGGCGGTGAAGAATGTCTCAAAGTTTTTAAGGTTATAAAGTTTTTTTTGGGTAGGTATGAATTACGGATCTTTTGGTCCCGATTGATGTTTTGAATTCGTGCGTGGTCAGTGAGGTGAACAAATGAATTTAGGAAACGCTAGATGCCTATATTTTAATGGCCTCGGGGGTTCCTGATGAATTCAAGAGCAACTCGACGTTTATGCGAGAGGTAAAACGAGGTCCCTTGGGAGTTCATAGACAAATAAACACAGAAAGATAGATAAGTAACAGAATTTTTTAAAAATGTTCCAAGTGTACTGAGTTGTGCGTTTTGAAATAAAGAGAAGGCCTTCTGTGTGGAAATATTACAAGCAGTAATTAATTCAAAGAGAAAAGCAATCTTGAAAAAGAGTAGCACATGGCTGATTGATATAGCTAGCGCGGTATATTTGGGTTGTTTTACTACATGCATGTCAATTTATAATGCCATTTGGATGTATTATTTTGGGCCATGAATGTAATGTTCTTGAATTTTGTGTACGTTTCCTGTTACTCTTGCTAAGAACCTGTAGAGCTGGTGCATTAATCGTGAGTAATTTAGGCGAATGTATTGCTGGAATAACGCGATTTGTGACCAGGATTTTGTGATTAAACGTTGTTAGTGTTATGTTTTTAGTTTCCTCAAGAAATTGCAGTGGGCCCTGGGGTGTTTTTTGATTGAAGGAATGAATTTGTGTTGTATTTTTTATGTATGCATATGGGAACAGGCAAGAAATAGCATAGAAGTAATTCAGGTAATTTCAAGAACGGGCAAGTGTTCAAAGTTTTTTGTATTATGATAATTTCATTTTTGTTGTTTCTTTTGTATACTTTGTAAGCTGTCAGCAGAGAGAGAGAGAGAGAGAGAGAGAGAGGGGGAGGGAGGGAGAGATAGAGATAGATAGACAGAGAGAGAGGGGGAGTGAGTGAGAGATAGAGATAGATAGATAGATAGATAGAGAGAGAGAGGAGAGTCGGAGTCGGACGCAAATAAAGTAGGATACAGAGCAATGCTACATATTGAGCTTTGACTGACGGTTTGTGTGGATTTCGTTAGCAGAATGTGCAGCTGTGTCTTAAGCTAAACAAGGGACGGCGGAAATGCCACGTGAATTGCGCTGGAAAGAAAATGTGTAGGCGTCAGAAAAATATATAGTCACGGAAATCTTCGAGCCCTGGGATCAGTTGGAGCCTGCGGTCAGTCGGCAGTCGGCAGTCAGCAGAGTAGTCAGTAAGCCGTTTTGGGTGTTAGCCGGAGGTGGGGGACCCAACGAGAGAAGCTTGTCTTGTATCAAACTCCTGAGGAAGAAGAACAAAGAAGTAAGTCTCGTTAGATATGAATCCCAACGTGGTTTCAATCAGAGCACTTTCTGACCGACTCTCTCTCTCTCTCTCTCTCTCATACAGCCATTTCGCCACAACTTTTGTAAATAGGAGAGTATACATCTTTTTAATAAATAAGTGTTATGGCCTGCTCATTCTGGATATATCACAGTATTCGGTCCTTTAATTCAAACTATAGTAAATTTCTAATAATTACCAGCTTATAAATAGACGTTTCGCATCAACTATTTTTCGTGATAGGGGGCAAGTGTCCGTATAGTTGGTGTCTCATGGGGTGTTGTTGCCAGGACTTGTTCAATACTGCTCTCAACATTCTTGTGTAATTTCCGTCTAGTTTCCTCTCCAGCCGCCTAGTTAGCGTCCATGTGGTGCATCCATATAGCAGTATCGACACAACCGCTGCCTGGAAGAAACTGCGTTTCATTTTATCGGTCAGGTCCGACTTCCATATGATCGACAGCCTATCGATAGCTGTCCATGCCTTCGTCAGTCGTGTGTCGATGTCTTTTTCGGTTGATGAGACGCTACTTCCTAGGTTGGTGAATTTGTCTACTAGTTTCAGAGAGGCTCCGTCTAGCGTGGTAATGTTGCCCGTTTGGTTGTAACACATATATTCAGTTTTGTTTGCATTGACATGGAGGCCACTGAATGCGAGAATATTTGAGTTCTATCAAAAATGACCATGGAAAAGCTTTTGTTTAACTCTCATAAACTCATAAAGCTTTTAAAAAAATAAATATTCATTACTCAATTTAAAGAAGTCGCTCAGCACTATTGATGTATTGTTTGGTTTCACTTAGCTTGAATGACTACAGCAATGCATCTGAGAAGGGATGTGTATCTTTCTAGATATATGATGGCATTCTAAGTGGCTAAGTTTCTATGGTATTTCAAATTTGCGTGGATACTTCTGACGAATTTTCTTTAGCTCTGTCCTCATTTGCTCGATTATATGTAAGTCAGGGCTCTGAGGAGGCCAAATTTTCAATAGAGTTAGACTCTGTTGTGTTCGACCCTATCTGCGGCATTGAGCTCTGTCATGCCGAAAAATCTCGCCTTCGTCCAAGTCTGGAATAAAATAGTCCTTCAGTAATTTGATTTTTATCACTTGGAAAATTCGAATTCTTGTCTTCATCTTCATTACTATACGTTTCGGCTGATATCTCCTTCGGTCTTCTTCAGGTGTTTCATATTGAAATCGGAAGCCTACACAGAACTTCGAACTGAACCCTTTATTTAATTCACGGGGTTCGATTGTTCTAAATCTGTTATACGTGACCGGGTACGAGTGTTAAGGTATTGTAAGTATTCTTTTTTTTTTTTTAAATCTTACCTGTAGTTGGAATTGAACCCTCAATCTCCGTATAATTTCATTCGGAAGCTCTTTCAAATTAAACGTCTTATATATAGTACCATGTTTCCAAAGGACATATCGGACAAAACGTTGTGAGTATAACAATGAAGATAAAGATAAAAGTTCGAAGATTTTAAGTGATAAAAAGTAACACACTTCATCTCAGAAATTTAGACAAATAGTAATTAGATTTATTTGATACTTTTCAAACTACAGTCAGTTTGAGCTTTTTCGAACCCTAAATTTTCATCCTACTCCAAAGCATCCGACTCTTTCCATAGTGTAAGGTGAGTCGGTTCGCTTTCTTCACAAATTTTTGCTCTACAGAATGCAACTTTATCGTAGTTTCATCGCTGAATGAAAATTTATTCTCAATATCAAGCAATTATAACAGAAATATTTACCAATAAACTATTCGCTCACTAATCAATAAAAAAAATAGCCCACAAGAGAAGACACGCCATTAAACAAAATAACCAACCAACCAACCAACCAACCAACAAAAAAACCCAAATCAAAACAAAACAGCAAACAAAAAAAAAAAAAAAAAGTTTTCCCAAACTCCAATACTTATGTTATGACCTTTCTTACTAATTTTCTATAAATTGTAACTCGTATCTTAAAATATATAAAAAGTAACATTCTACTACTAACTGTATCTACTACAAAGCACATTCTATAAAGTCTTCCTTGGGTTGATATGCTATAAAACAAATCAATCAAAAGCATATCATAGTTCATTTCTCTTTGACTAGATTAATCTTGTCTTTTTATTCGTAGTAGTTTCTAAGCTGCTTTTTATTCGGACTAGTTTCTAAGCTGCAATACGTACTTTCAGTTGATATTCTTGAATGATGCGTTCAGTAATATCTACTGACACCGAATCAGACAAGTCATACTCCTTCATTGATTGTTTTGCTGTCTTATTTCGCTGAACATTTTCTGCCTTGGTTATGTTACAATTTTCATGAACAACCACATTTTGGTCAATCTAAAATGCTCTCAGCCTCTTTAAACATCGTGAACATTTACGGCATGCCGTTTCTTAAAAATCAGTGTTCTTTCATGATTCATCTCTGGCTCAAATTTTCTGCCACCGTCTCTATGTAACATATTGACCCTCGACCGAGCCGTCATTCAAGAGGTGCACCTGTGTAAGTAAGCGGAAGAATAGCGAAATAGGTGCATCCGGTCGAAGATATTGGAATATCACCTTGACCCGTGGACGTGGTTGAATTCGGTGATGTTGCCTACGCCCACAAGAAGCAAATGGGGTGAGACAATTATATAACCAGGTACCACAGACGACTTGGGTCAGTTCGAGTTCCAGTTGCAGTTGGAGTCAGTTGGGGACAAGATGCCAGCGTGAGAATCAGCTTGCAGACTGAGGGCTTGCGACCATTAGTGAACCACGTTAGAGCAGCCCAGCCAGAATGCGAAAGAAGTGCTGCTATGGTCAGAAGAACTTGGGGTCAATATGCTGCAGTCTGTCCCCGTCACCAACTCACCTCTCACACACAACCAACATCAACCCTTTCGAGAATAAAGTGTGAGAGGTATATTTTTATAAAGAAGTGTGTTCGTTCGATCATTGAAGTTCATCATTATTGTTGACTATATTTCCGCTTATATATGTATATGCATATGCATCTGCCTATATTTGCATTATGAGTATACAACATCTATTTTGATGTTGGTTTCTTCGGAGATTTTCGCCATGATTTGAAGCAAAAAAAATTTATGTAAGAATTTTTACTGCATGTATTCAAAATTGGTCAGGTAAGCCAAAAACTATACATCCATTGTTTTGGATAATCTTGGATCTTCTCATCTCATTAGGAATCCCTGCAAGAAAATGTGGGAGTTAGATATGGAAATTATCCTAATAGGGCCAATATTTTCATCAGTAGAAAGCGCGGTGCAAAACATCCATCTATAAGCTGAAGATTATGAGAAAATTACAATCATTTAAAGTGAAAACTTTTGCACGGTACCGTATACTACCTTTTACAAATAAATACAGGAACATCTATCTATCTATCTATCTATCTATCTCCAACTCGGTCTCTTTCTGTCCATAAAAACACCCTTTTAAATATCTATCTATCCATCCCTAACTCTATCTTCTGTCTATCTACATACCTAACATGATATCTATCTATCTATCTTTTCCTTCCACATACACTCATATTGGCGATCATGATTTTCCACAATCTTCATTTACTTAATGATTATATCTAATAACTTTTCTAGAGAGAAATAGCACAGAGATTTCCTATTGCTTTATCCACGATGTTTGTAAGGAAACACCTTCTCTAATCTGCTAGCTGTTAATCCTTTGAGCTCTTCCGCCCTTTTATAGAGCTTACATTTAGTCTTATTGACTTAATAAGTGCTCTTTTCAATCACACTGATGCAGGTTTGAAGAGTCAATTTAGTTACCAACCATCTGAATCCTGTTGATTTTTCTATTGTCTTATCATCAGATGAAGTTTAACGTCATACCCAGGACCCACCTTATTGTGGAGAGCGGTCTTATCCCTTGGCAGGGGATATAGTTAGTGTTTTCTAAGCCTCGCCGACACTGCGGTCATTACATTTAGAGTGACTCTCTTTTATCATCTATTTGTTAAAACATTCAGTGGAAATATTTTTCCTGCTACCAAAGGTGGAAAGAATTCGGTTAGGATTAATGATGCACAAAATCACTCAGCTGCTACCCCGTAATATATATAACTCTCAACCGTATGGTCGATCTAGCATACAAATCAACCACACAATTTTTAGCATAAAATTCTGGGTTAGTCATGAGAATAGGTGAAACTCCAAATATACGGTTGCAGAACCCTTTGGTTGGCAGATCTAAGGGTAGTGTTCTACCGTTCCATACTGTATGTATATGCATTCATGATTCTGTATGTGTGGGGCTTACTGTCTAATCTACGTTATATTTCCAGGGGTTATGCGCTACGATCGGTCAGCTCCCGTCTCCTCATCAGTTCGTTCTTCTCTTCACTTTGTCTCTTCTCTAATTGTGCTGGTGTCGCATTGGTGTCTCTTTCGTGTAGCCATCTTTTTTCTTATTTTTTAATGAGAAATGATTATGAAACCATAATTTCAGGCACACATTTTACTTTTAAGTATTGGTGACTTTTAATCCTTTCTCGCTTGGCCTAAATGTGGAAACATTGAGAGCAAGATGGCGTGTTTAATCTTTCACGTTGAGAGTTTCTCACTAATTTATTCTAACTCTAGATCTGTTATGGTCACCTGACTAAAATCCTCCAATGAGTGTAGAGGTTTCAGCTTGACCTTGAGTTCATATCGCTGTGTTTTCTCACGCATTTGACGACTCTGGACTGAATTTGAATGGTACAGTACATGTCAATAAATGATCTTATTGATCTTATATGTAACAATACCTTAGGCTACTGGTCGGCCAAAATTTACTCAGTTGGCCTTAATGAGCATAATCTTGCTATAAAAAAAGTACATCAATAATACAACGTGTATATATAAAATAGGCAACCATTATGACTGATTAAACTGACATTAATCCAGTGGTTCATGGTGTACGTAATTTTTCTCTGAAATTAGAATTACATCAGCCATATATAAAACGTACAGATCTTACAAATTAGAACTTATATTCAAATGAATTGTGCTATCATGAACTTGCATGGATAACAACATGCCGTAATTGTCTGACTGGCTACCTAGGTGCTATGATATTCTGGTTAGTTTTTACTGTCAATACCTCAGTAGTTTGAAACTGCGCGTGATATAACGTTGATATAATACTTAATTTGCATTACAGTTTTATTATTTTATTAATTTGCATTACAGTTTTTTTATTTTATTGTTGTGCTATCATGAACTTGCATGGATAACAACATGCCGTAATTGTCTGACTGGCCACCTAGGTGCTATGATATTCTGGTTAGTTTTTACTGTCAATACCTCAGTAGTTTGAAACTGCGCGTGATATAACGTTGATATAATACTTAATTTGCATTACAGTTTTATTATTTTCTATTAATGTCTGTCTTATCTTGAAAAATATGTTCACCAAACGCGAGTTGAAGTTGGAAGTGTTTGTAGCAGTTTGTTGCAGTTAATGTAGTTGTGTAATCGATTGCCATGAACACAATTCCACGTGTGCTGGGGGGTGGCACTGACAGAGAGACAGAAGTAATAGTCGAAATGTAACAAGTCTGGAAATAGCGACGTAAATGGAGAAACTTCTCATCTCTACTCCAAGATCATTGTTGTGTTACATTTGCAACAAGATGACAAGCCTTACCACGTAGCCAAATCAGAGTAAACTATATTCTGTTCTTATGTCATTCAAACAAGCCAATTGCTCAGTAGAGACCTTTGTTCAGGTTACAGCAATTCATAAGTTTTCCAGTTGAATTCCATTTAAAGAGAGAGAGAGAGAATCTTGTACTGTTTGCTAGTTATTATACTTATAAGTTGAATTATTCAAAAACACTGGAATATTAACAAAATCAAGCACATATTTTCTTTGGTAATCAAATTACATCTAATCTCAATAACTTCAGAGTTACTTTCATATGTTTGCATAAGGATATAATCTGTGTGATATTGTTGAGAATTAACCATAGTTCTTTTTTTCATCACACATTTTTAATGTAAATAAAATATATCCTTTAAAGGTTCTCTGGGTGTTCGATTAGTGAATTATGAAATTATATCATGAGATATATATTTACCCAACCCCTTTGAGACGGACAAGATATGACATGAGGTTAGTTTTTAAGCGGAAGAAAGCATACTTTAATTCAGAGATTTCTTTCCTTCGACTGTTTTCTTACCAAGGCTAAAGAACCAATTAGGTCCTACTGTTTACCCAAAATTTGAGAACTATTTGACACTCCGAAAAGCATTAGCGCAGAGTTAAGCGCAAGCAGCTCCATCCAGGTTTTGAACTTGGATAATCGTTACACGAACCGCACCTCCAAATTTTAATAGGAATTTTAATGTATAACTGAAAATAATTAACGACAGAATTATTTTATTTCTAAGCTGCATGTCAAATCAGTCCTCTAATTATGAGCTGGAAGTATGTAGAGTGTCAATACAAGGATTCGAAATAACGTTTCTTTGGTAACTAAATCCAAATGGAAAGGTTTACAAATGCTTTTATGAAGAGGTCAAATGGACACTATGCAGAAATATAAAAGCAACTGTGAAGTTGTATGCATATAAATTGTACACTTTCCTAAAGTGAAAAAGGACATTTATATGAAATTTCATCGTAAAAAGAACTTTTTTCCGAATAAGAAAGGGGTAATTTTCGAGTGGAACAAGTTTCCAATTATAGTCGCGTTTTATATTTGCAACAAAAATTATTAATGGAATAACCACTTTCAACAATTAACCGTCTGACTTGAAATTTCCAAAAGTATTATGCGAGAACAAAGTGATTGTCTCTTTTCTTGCTGGCTCTTTCTGGATAGGCAGATTTTATCGCTGTCCGAATCTCTACCCAATGTTCAAATTCCAAAGAAGTCTGTTTTTCAATAACAGAAACGCCTTTGGCGTTATGGTTAGAAAAAGAGATAGGGTAAGATGTAGTGTTTTCTGTAGACACAGAAACTCCCAGCAATCATTGGATTTACAATCAATGGTTCACATTCTTGTTCTATACAATACAATGAAAACTGACTGGATCGTCTTTTCCTGTTCAACATTTCTAAAGGTTAACTCTGTGAAATACATAACTTTCGAAATTTTACTTTGTTTATTGTTGGATTCCGGTCGCTCAAGGGTTCAATGAGATTTGATAACAACAACTTAGCATCACCGTGGCATTTAAATCAATAGAAATGAGTTTATATATATATATATATATATATATATATATATATATATATATATATATATATAACGTGCATGTATATACAATGGTCCCAGTGCTTTAGTGTTAACATATTTTGGATGTTCTCTTTCATGATAAAGCGATTTAAATTCAGTTACGGTTCCATTGATGCTTTAAATAGGTCATTAAAACATTATTACTACTCGATCAAAATACATCTTGCCATATAATTGTAAATTATTTGTATTAAGAATAGTTATTTGAAGCTATAATTATTTACTAAGGATTGTTATTATTCCTCACTTGAAACCATATAACTGTAAATTATTTGTATTCAGAGTCGTTACTTGAAGTTATAATTGTTTACAAAGAATTATTATCAGTTAGTTAAAACCATACAACTCTGTGTGCAAACAAATGACTATCATTAAATGGAAATAATTACTTGAAACCACACAAGAAAAAAACTGTACTAAAATATCAATATGAAAATACACCGAACACAATTACCTAACATTTACGTATAAATAATCCCAGAGGAGTTGACATGCCGTTAAAATGATCCAGTAGAATAAGACACTACATATATGAAATAATTTCTCTTGAGGGGTGAATTATTTCAATGTTTTAAGAGGAACTAAATGGCATGTCGTCTTTGTCACTAGGTACTAAAAATTTAAAATATACGCAGTAGATATCTGGCAAAATCAAGTCTTAGTTACTTTAATCCACACAAGTTGGGGAAAATAAAAGATTATTATTAAATGGAAATAATTACTCGGAAAAATAATTATTAGTATTTGATAGGAATACTTGAAACCGTATAACTGTGTTCAAATTATTTGTATTAGATAAGAATACTTGATATCATATATCAGTCCGCAAAAAGCTCATACGAAACATCTCCACAAAAAATGTAAATATAAACTTAAAAAAAAAATTCCTAACCTCAAAGCATAAAATAACATAAGATGGATTGAAAAGGAATTAAAATTAATCAATCAATTATTGTCATTATATAACTGTGCGCAAAAATCTCTTAAGAAACAATTACACAAAAATGTGGATATGAAAGTACAATACCCACAGTTCCCTGACTTCTAGGTATAATATAGGCCTAGATTGGTTGACATGCAGTTAAAATCAATCAGTCAACAGATCTATTATTGATATTATATAACTGACTGCAAAAAAATCTTAAGAAAAAACTGTACTAAAATGTGAATATCATATTCACCTTTTTAGTGCAGTTGTTTACAAGATTTATAATGAAATGAAGACAAAGAACAATGAACACAATTCCTAGACATCAAAGTATAAAATAGCCCTTGAAAGGTTGACATGCTCTTAAAATCAATCCATCATTAAGGCAAAAATTCAATGAACCTGCGTTTATTTCTTGAAACATGTAATGTTACATACATTACGAATAGAAATAGAAAACCCAAATATCCATAAATTCCTTTAAAATTAAAAATAAAATAGAATAAACTAAAACAAGATCAAACAAAAATAAACAAAACAATCGTTAAACACATTTTGCGTACATATATTCCGGGCCAGGTTAGCTCCTCCTACTCACAATGCATTTAACAATCCCATTAAAGTTAACCTTGATCGGAAAAAATAAACAAATAATGAGAGAAGATCTCGAAGCAAATTGGTGTTAAAAGTTTAAATTCTTTTCTAACAATTGCAAAATTCCATCACTTCGTATCAGCGGGGAAAGAAAAACAGGCTTGAAGGCCGAAAGCGTAGAATTATATATGTTAAATAGTTTTCTTTTTAAGAACACATCAGCATATAAGCGGTATAAATCTTTTATTTTGCACAGCAACATACATAATCGGAATGCTGGTTAACACCCCCGCCATATATATATATATATATATATATATATGTGTGTGTGTGTGTGTGTGTGTGTGTATGTGTGTGTGTGTGTAATTACACACACACACACACACACACACACACACACACACATATATATATATATATATATGTGTGTGTGTGTGTGTGTGTGTGTGTGTAATTGAGAAAAAACAAAAAAGTTCGAAGGATGCATTTTTTATTTCCGATAATGTACCAAGGTTAAGTTTTCTATTCTTTTTTTAATATACAATCTTCCGAGTATATGTGACAGAAATTAAATATTTGATCCAAACAATATTTTCAAATGAGAAAAAGAAACAAAACAAAACAAAAAAGAAAGAAAAACTCTTAGAGTTCTTTTAGCGTTAATAATGTTCCATTTAAAATTGGGATGAAGTCACTCTGGTGTTCAAGAAAAAAAAAAAAAGAGAAAGAAAAAGGTAACGACTTTGTTACTGATTGATTTTTTAAAATACACTTTTAAACGAGAGAAAGAGAGGTTGAAAGATTTGCTGTTGTTACATAAAAATGCTATCAGATTCAGTGGCGGCAGACGAACAAAAACACCCAACTTCGATTCCTTCATTCCGCTAGTCCCCTCGTCCTAGAACATTCGAGTGCCCCAACTCAGTTAAATAACTTTGTTTAAAAAATAATCTTAATTACCTAATCCTCTAATGATATAAGAATACGTGTCGCCTACTTTCTAGTGTCACGTCATCACCTAAGTCATCTGACATGCATTCAGTTTTATTTTCTTTCCAATATCAGGCCTACCCGCTGATTTCAAAACAAATTTCCTACATGTCACCTCAAGTGATTTCCCCCCAAATACTCTGACTTAATAAAGTGCCAAAACGTGTGACAAGTGTAACATATGACCCTCGAATGCGACCTAAACTTCTTTTAAAGTTTTCTAGCTGACTTACAATTTATTGATACAAATAAAATAACTAATATAATCAATTATCACCCTTGATTATATAACATAGAGAGAGACAGACAGACAGACAGAAAGACAGACAAACAGAGAGAGACAAAGACAGTGACAGAGACTGAGAGAGAAAGAAAGAAAGAATCAGATTGACATCGATAGATATAGATGTGATATGAAATGGTTGAAATAAGTAGATATGAGAAAAAAGAGATAGAGATGTGAACATAAATTATATATCGATAGATGGTAAATCAATACAATTTTAAGGAAGTTCTTTAAAAAGTTATCATTTTCTGTTTCATTAAACAGTTATAAAAAGATAGATTATATATTCAAACGTTCTGATGAAGTTTCAATGTAAAAAACAAAACAGTTAATATTATATAGTCATATAATAAATATGCTTATATACACATATACATGTTCATGCAGAATCATAACGACGCAATAAATAAACAGACGAGCGAAGACTCTTTATAAAAACATGTACCTCTCACTTTATTGTAAGGGTTCGAAAAGGGTTACTCAAGGTTTGCGTGTGAGAGGGAGCTGGAGACCGAACAGAAACTGCAATATTTTTACCCCACTCTTATGGCCGTCAGCGTTGTCTTTCTCGTTCTCCTGATGCTCAACCGGAGGCCCTGGGGCCCACTCTGCTGGGTGATGGCTTTCTTTACTGCATCTTATCAGCAACTTCTCTGGACCCCAATTCAATCGGGGGCCCCGAGCCCCTTCGGCCTGGTGTGGCTTTCCCTACCACATCTCGTCTATAACTCTGTCCGATCTCTAACTGTCTGACTTCTGTCTTGACTGAGTTATATAATAGTTCAACGCCAACTCGATCGCCCACTCGATCTTTGGAATGGCATGTGTGATCGTCATCGTGCGGAAATAACTGTCATGCAGTTCACAGGTCACTCTCTTCCGGTGCATCACTCTGAAGTGGGATCTTCACCTTGTCCCATATTATCAGCCGAGCTCACCTGCGCGATTTCCTTTCATAACTTCCATTGGAATTTGTCACTTCCTTCCGGTGCATTACTTTGAATGGCATTTTTGGCCGGGTCGAAGGCCAAAATGCAACATTAACATTGACAAATAATTCAACTCTGAATAAAATAATTTTCTGAAAACTTATTTTCATGTTTGTACATTTATACATCGTCGTATCTACTTCCATTTTCCCATATATATATATATATATATATATGAAAATGGAAGAAAATCTGACAAAAAGAAAATGCTATGATAAAAAATAGATCCCTATGTTTCTCCAATTTTCGAGCATTTATTTTTAAAGATCGTCTGCGAAATAATACGTAATTTCCGCAGGTTTTTTCTTACAAACTAACTTAAAAAATTGACTATTTCAATAATAAACCCGTATGAAATCGGATATATCTATTTTATTAGATACAATGAATGAAAAATATACTCAAACTAGAATTTTATCTATGAATCACCTCTTGCAAAATACTCCATTTTTTGTAACATCCATGTATTGTAAAGTGTCCTTATTGATCAATACTGATGAAAAGTAGATTTTCATAGTTCTGGACATGGTTCTGATGGCTGTTTCATTTCACTCTTCCCCTTTCCTTGTCTATTTTTTGATTTATAATATTTTTTAAATTAATGCTTGGATGAAAAATGTCCGTATATTGTAGGTCTAATAGAAAGGCATATGCAGGGTATACTCAAGACTGGAAGAAATATCACCCTTAGTAAGTTCCATAGCATATCCAGTGAATTTTAAAAGACTGTAAGGTCTCTTAGACTATCTCAGTAGCTAAAAACTGTCATTGGTTGTTTATTAACGGGAAGACGTCTGTGAAAAATATCGGATGTAAAGGCAACATCTGAAGTATCTTGTTGCTGTCTTTCAGTTCACCTTGTGTCACACACACAGCTCATGCCGAAGGAAATTTATACACAAGCACATAAAGTAGGGAGATGATGTTTGTTTAGCTTCTTTCTTTGATGGAATATCGACATTCGTGAGTTATTTAATGCTTAAGCCATCTTTGTTGTAGGACAGTAGTGGTACTATTTAAACAACACCTGGGGAGATGGGAGAATTCATACCTTTTTCTAAAGGTATTAGTCCGAAAGTGAACGTGATAGAGAATGTTCGAAATCACTACGATGGTGCTGACCATCGTCTTATCCATTACACCACGGAGACTCCGACATGTATCATTGTCAGCGACATACATTTTGTCTGTCAAGACAAATACTTTCTAGTTGTTATAGATTGTTAATCTTTATAATTTTAATCGGGGTTGACGATGCCTCTAAGATGGTACCCCTAGGGATGTTAAGGTTATTATTCTTGTATAACCAGCACTTTCTTCCGAATGTTTATGCCTAAAACTTAGGGGTAAGTATTACACACAAGAGCTAAATATTAAATTTTATTTCGTCACGCACATTACCATATTCAGGACGTTCTGACGGAATGTAATATATATCTATGATTCAAACTAACTAATGAATAATAAACACGTCTGTTTAAGCCGTTACAGAGAAATAGCTATTGGAAAGTGTTTGATTCGAACGCTTTTCGCTTTATGTGGGCTTATTTTTGCTACAAGATTGCTGCATTTTGCATGAAGAGTTTTGTGCATTTACTCTACATACTGCGTAAATATTGTGTTTCAGAATTCTAGTAAATTTCTTGAAAACCGTATAAAAAGTTTAATAAATGTTGAATTGTGTTGCTATAATTTCTAAAATATCAATGCATATTACTTTGGTGAATCAGATATTTTGCAATACACTTTTTGATATATGCTAGTTGGCAGAGCGTATAACACGTGATCCAAGCAGGCCAAGCCATAGTAGATACCCGCTGTGATTGGTAAATCGTGGTAATTGAATTCTAATTCATGGAGGCAAATCCAGTAAGTAGCATTCAGAGTATATCAGTCGAGCTCGGCATCTTACAGTTCAGTGTGCCGGGGAGTGGAGAACACAAGAAACAACAATACTTTTTGTAATTGTCTTTAATTGGAATCATTTTGAGATGAGGCTTCTTAATCTGAGAATTAATTTTTTTTATTTATTGCGGACTTTTTGTCCTCATCTTGGTAGTTTATGTGTTGTTTATTCTTTCACTACGTTTCGGCCAAATTTCACCTCTGGCCTTCTTCAGGTGATTTACCGCGACCTCGGATAGGAATGCTGAGTCTTGTAACCGTATCCCCAGTAATTAATAATAGTTGTTGTCTATCGCACCACGTTTTTGATCAAGTAAACCTCTGGCCGGCTTGGGTAGGATTTGAAACCGCTATCTTCTGACAATGCTCACCTGGAACCGTAGAGACTCAACGTCTCTTTCCGTTGCGCCACGGGCCCCGAAGACTCAGCATTCCTATCCGAGGTCGCGGTAAATCACCTGAAGAAGGCCAGAGGTGAAATTTTGCCGAAATGCAGTGAAAGAAGAAACAACACAAAAACTACCAAGATGAGGACAAAAAGTCCGCAATAAATAAAAAAAAATAATTCTCAGAATAATTTTTGTGTTAAGTCCTCGTGATTTATTTTATCCAAACTGTTGGCGAGGCTGTGAAAATAGTAAGAAATAAACAGCAGACATCACGCGGTAACTCTCTTCTGGGGCAGGTCCATTCTGGCATTCGTGCCGGGTGGGTACAGTGTAAATTGATTGCCTAGTCTAGGGTGGAGGGAGGGCTTCCCACCAAGCTAAACCTACTTTGCAAGATTAAGTTTATTGCTCAGCACCTGAAGCGTTACAATAGGGGAATTCCGACAGGAACAAGGATTTCTTTTTTATCTGCTGTGTGATTTGAACGTGGGTCCCACCATAAAATGACCTTATGTCACATATTGATTCGGTGGTTAGTCGGTTAAATCTCCTCTACATTCCAGTTGCCAAACGAGTTTACAGAGAGTGAATCATGTGGTATTTATATGGGGATTCACCGCTTCGGGTGACTCTTCCGTTCCCCGTCAGCATTTGCTGACTGGGTCCCAGGGTGCTTGATTAAATTACCATAATGCAATGAGCGATAGTTAAACTCTTTCAAATCACGCCCGGGATGCCTTTTCTTATAATGCCACAAAATAACCAGTTTAACCAGACACCAGTTCATGAACATGTATGTTTTGTCTGTTTCTCTGAATTATCTATTCGTAGCAAATGTCTACCCTTCACAATTTTTTGAACTGCTGTCTAATTTGTCTGTCATTTCAATACAATTTCACTCACTGATAATACTGGTTAAATTTGTATTTTGGTTGACATATGGCCCTAATGAGCCGTATGATTTGTCCGAAAGAGAAGCGTAAAAAATTGAAAAAAAAAAAAAAAAAGATAAAGATAAAAAAGCAAAAAAAAAAAGCAATAAAAAAGCACTGGGAACACAATTTGAAATCATTTGAAATGTGTTTTTCATGACGTAGGCAATAAATATCGAAAGTAGAAACTGACTGATGACATGACGCTGATCGTCAGGATTTTCATAAAAGTGGAAATATATCGTTGAGGGCCGTCTAAAGTTAATTCACAGAAAATCGTTGGGATGAGTTGGTCTGTCATTTACAATCACAATTGATATGTGATTGATACCACCAACAGAATAACTAAATGACGTACTCCAAGCACTTAAAGAAGTCGGGGTGAGGGGAATTACGAAGAAAAATGTAATTTAAAATACAATAAAATAAAAATAAAAATGGAGGAGAAAATATTGCGTAAAATTCTGAGATCAGCTGTTTTGATTATTTTACCAGACTTTTAGTCTCATCTTTGTATATATGTGTATATATACCTATACACATGCACAGAAACATGTGTGTGCGTGTGTGTGTGTATGGGAGAGAGAGAGAGTGAGAGAGAGAGAGAGAGAGAGAGAGAGCAAACATATGTGCGTGTGCTTGTGGGTGTATGAAGAATGAAGAATAGACGAGGTGACAATATCAAATTTAAAATTATAATAAAGCCAATCGATTGTAAATACAAGATTTTCTGGTATTTATGTTACACAAAATTTAAATATTGATGACAGTAAATGCAAATTTCAGTTAAAGTCACTAGAAATACAAGTATATATATATATATATATATATATATATATATATATATATATATATATATATATATATAAGAGGTTTATGGTTCTTACTGTGATCTCTTGGTGAATTAAAGCAGGACAAAATGTTACAGTATTGTTAAATAGTGCTCAGTAACAATAATAGAGCATTTACACACACACACACACACACACACACACACACACACACACACATATATATATATATATATATATATATATATAGATATATATATATATATTTCAGGGGCCGTGACGGGACTAGGGCTACTCGTGCCCGGCACGACCAATAACTCGGTCAATGTTATTCAAAATGGATTAAAAATCATCTATTAATTTCAAGCAAACATACTTAGTCTGATCTCAATTAAATTACGTATCTATTCAAGTTTCGATAACTAAGAAGCCAAAAGTTCATGAATATATCTGGGAATAATACAACGATGCTGTTTTGAACGGATGGTCTTTGTCCGGCCACCGTCAGATTCATTGAACATCCCATAGAATCGGCTATAATGTTGAAGACGTGCAAATCCGAGCACTAGACCCTTATAATAACAGTAATGTTAGAGAAATCCGCTTTTCGCTGTAGCCAATAGCAAGAGCAACTCAAAACACCGTGCTCAAAAATATTAACACTATGTGACTGCTGACAGCTGTCTTGGGAAGAGGGAGAGGGACCGAGAGAGACAGAGGGGGGATAGCAGATTATAGCCGTCGCCGACGGCATTATCATCGCTATGGTAAATGTTGGTTAAACGGCGTGTTTTAATTCGTTTTTTAACAAACAGATCTCTATTTCTTTAATGAATGTTGCATATATTACATTCTGTAAGTAAAATTTGTTTATTTGAATACATTTTCAACAAATAATCTTTATTTTAAGCGAAATTGAAACTACTAGCTGTGTCTGTGTATATTGTCATCAGTTTCTTTATTCTAATTAACATATTTTTCTCGTTATAGTAATGAACATCTCTTTTCTTCTATACTTTTGAAAGGAAAAAAATTATCTCATCTACTGTATTAACAAGACTACAAATTATATAGTATCTTGATTGTTTTCAAAAAAAAAAAAACACCATGCAAGGTACATTTGTCAATCTGTGCTATACAATGGAGAATTACGCAATAGCAACTTTGATGACTTACTTTGGGTCCACGGACCACGGGTTGGGAACTGAAGTTGACAGAGGGCGGGGGGGGGGCACGAGTAGCAAAAATAGGCTAGAGTCACCACTGATATATATATATTATATTATGTTACATGTTCTATGATATATATATTTATATATAAATGTAATATATATATATATATATATATATATATATATATATATAGCACAGGAAAAATAAGAAACTATGGATTTTAGGAGCATGAAAATCAATGTTATATATCCATGATAGCCTCTTGGCTTTGAGAAAAGAAATTAAAATGAGATTCTATTGATGATTTCGTATACTTTTAAGCCAAGTGTTTTTTTACAATTTGTATTTTTAAAATTTTGTTTCTTTATTATATATATATATATATATATATATATATATATATATATATATATATATATATATGCCTTTGCTATTCAATACATTCCAGTGAGTTTTCTACAGGTTGAAGCAATTCTAAACTCCTCTTTGGACATATTTTCGCATTCTTAGATCTTATACATAGAATGAATCTTCATCTTAGGTAACAAGAAAGGGTTGCATGAAGTTAGAGCTGGTGTATATGGAGGGCCCTGTACATGTACAATCTTGTCTTTGCACCCAAAAAAAAATCTGACAAAAAGTTATTATTAAAGATTATTGAGAATACTAAAGAAAAAATCTCGAGGGTTAGTACAGCTCAGTTTAGCCTTCGTCCAGACATCGAGACATAATCGTTTTATTAGATAAGATGCTCTTCTGTGCCAAACGTCCTCAATTAAAGTTTAAATTTTGAAATTTTGAAAATTGTAAAGCTTCGTTTTTGATCCCAGCTTGTATCTAATGTAAAAATAGTTATTTTTAAAATAGTTTTAATGGACTTATGCATCTTTAGATTTACAAAAATTGGATTAAGACTTTTAAATAATTACAAAAAAACTAAAAAAAAACAAAAAAAAAAACAAGACAAAAGATAAGATTTTTCAGTTTTTGAGAATTTTTTAATAACATTAGTTTTTGATATTGTCATTTCTATGCTATTTTTTTACAACATTTCATCAAGTATTTTCACCTAATTTCTTTCATCATTCGTCAACCCCACTTCCTATATTCCTTTTTGCATACTGTGTTATTTTTTCATAATAAAAAATATCTTTCGCATCATTGTTAAATCTTTTGCAAATTTCATTTATAAACTTACTCTTCAAAGCAATTTTTTGTTCTCTAATATACGTAAAGAAAAAAGCAGCACGAAAACATTATATTGATGCAGTATTTCTTAATAGCATCTTTTTCATAATGATAGGGGAATCTTAGAGTGTCCTTCCTGTTTACTTACCTCAGTATTGCTTGTATTACGTAATCAACAAACCTTCAAGACATTTACTGAAATGATCTATTTATCCAAAACCTCCTCTCTAGCAGAATGTGACACAATGTCAATTTTAAGTCGAGTACAGCTGGTTTGAGTTCGAAGTTTTCCTTCTTCCATACAAATTGCCTTAATAAAGCTAAAGAATCTATTATGTCCAAATCTTCACTCATATCTGAGTCGGGAGAGAAGTGGTGGATTCGTATCTTTCCAAAGGGCATTAGCGCGAAGTGAAATGCAAACAGTTTTATCCCAGATTTGAACTCTGGTCTCTGAACCCATTCCCTTCAACGATAACCGTTACGCTGAAGCAACTAAACATGTGTACTATTAAGTGAGCTTTCTATTTCTCTGTCTCTACAATGGGAAAATGATATAAAATCCAATCACTGAATGAGCTAATGTGTTATAAGTCAAACTAAAAGCAAGAAAAACGAATATACATTATAAAACAACTATACCTAATACATTAGTTATAGAAGGAGGCGCTCTAAGCGTGACGCTTCTCGTCATAGAAAATGGAATCGTCGACCAGAGTTCAAATCCGAGGACAGGCTGTTTTAATTCGCTCTAATTCCTTCAGGAAAGGCATAGGTGTATCTGTTCTCCCTCCAGCTATTGGGAAATAGTAGGGCAGTTTGTAATCTTTAACTTTGGTTGGGAAACGAGTCTAGAACGAACACTCAAACCAACTTTATCACGCTCAAAAACTTGACTTTGTATCACATTCTGACCGTATTGGATTAGTTTGGTAAATAGGTGCAAACGATACCTTACTATATCATCATTCATCATCATATCGCGCTGGTAGCACGGATATCCCTGACCCTCTCTCGCCACTCCTCCCTATCGTTCATCGCCCTAGGTAGGTCTTCAGGACAACATCCCGTATCCTCACATAGCTGCTGAATGTATGTTCGTGCTGGTCATCCTGCTTTTGCACGGCCATGTATGGGGGTCCATAAGAGTTCATCTCTTACGAGTTCGTCCCTGCTTCTCCAGCAGTGTCCTGCAAGTACTTGCGTTAAATATGAGAGATAAGAGGATAAAAACTTGTGATTCGTATTTTTATCAATTAGAAAATTTCCCTCGACTGTGTTTTTTACGACATTTCAGCCATGTACTCTCTCTAACTACCATCTGCAGGTGTTGTATTTACTCACCTGGTGTAATCTGGTGTCGAGGGAAATATTCCAAATGACAAAAAAAAAAAAAAAATAAGAATAAAAAATCCATCTGACAAAAATACAATTACTCGTAAATACAGACTACTTAAAAGATAAATATGAATGACTTCATCAAATGGTGACCTCGTGGTGTAATGGTTAAAGCGATGGAGTGCGGAATCGTAGTAAGCGAGTTCGTACTCCAGTCGCGCTATTACGTTCACTTTCGGGCAAATATCCTAAGGAAAGGTATGAACCCCATTATCCTCCCAGCTATGGGCTAAATAGTACTACTACTGTTCTTCTAGGAGAATAGCTTTGGCATTAAATAATCGGCAAAGGAGGATATGCGATTAAATAAAGAAACCAAACCTTCATCTAAAGCTATTACTGGTATTAACCAAACAGAAGTTACATGAAGATTAATCGATTTACGCGAGTCATCTGCTTGCTTAGTCTTTTATCCATGACTACAAAGCAAAATGTACCAAATAAGGTGACCAAAACAAGACTAAATTTTAGACCCGATATATAATTGTTCATCTCACAAGAGAGAGGAGGATTTTATAAATTGTACCAAAAAACAACAAAATGCGATCATCCATCCGCGCGATTGTGTGATATAATACATTACTAATTTAAAAAGTTATCAACGGGATTTGACCCTGACTTCAGACATCTGCATAAGTGATAATCGATGGTAGAGAAAAGAAAGATAATATACCAGCATGTAAAATGAATAAAAAAGAATTTTGGTTAAAATCTGCATTGGACCTAATTGGTCAATGAGTGATCTCAGGGTGAAAAAAATAATAGTCTGGGATTTAGTTAGTTTTGTTTTGGTTGTGATTTGAACAAAAGAAACAAACTGATATATTTCAAGGACCCTAAAGTTTTAACGGTTTCGACAGTGATGAATAAGATTAAGGAATTTCTCTTATATTTCGAATGACGTTGTGAAAACCAGCCTACGAGAAAGGTCCATCTTAATGAAAGCAATTAATTGTTGCGTTCTGGTTAGTGAACGCTTGTAATATTAAATAAAGGACAAACTACGATATGAGAGAAAATAGAGATATATTCTCAGGAAAAAAGTATATACAATAGAGAAACTATTAGTAGACAAGAACATAGGATTAGTGAATACAGAATAAAGATATAGTCCAACGATAGTATTGGCTTCCGTTATTACGGTAGCAAGTAAGGTGATCTAGTGCGATCACCAGTCTCCAACGCCCTAATACTATTCCTAAAACAAGCTGCTCTTCACCTCCTAATCTGCCCTGGTATTAGTAGCTACTGCTATATAAGGCAGGTGGACTAGTTCATTGTGTGGAAAAACATTAATGAACGCCGAGAAAAGTTGAGTCAGAGAAACAAGACAGTTTTTCATAATATATTTCACAATATAGTTCTCCTTGATATCGACACGCTTGGTCCAACGATGCTCAAGCATTTCAATCCCATCAAGGAAGTAAGTGTCATCCTCGTCCTCCAAAAACTCCACCAGAGCACATATGACCTCACCATTGTTTCCAAAATGGTGGACACAAAGATGAGATTTGAGTTTACGAAACAGGAAGATGAAAAAAGATGTAACGTGTTAGTCTTTCATCATCTGCGCATAAATGATGATCAGCTATTATTAAGTAACATACGGTGCTTTTATCCGATGTTACAAGTGACAAGGAAATTATTTTTCATCAAAATAGGGTTCCACTAAATTATGATAATTATGGTTTGGTTTGGTTTGGTTTTATGGCATATCAACCATTGCAGGTTATTAATGCCGAATCTATTGATATATATGAAAACAGTTCTATTTCAAATAATTCAGTTTAGTATAAATACAGAGTTTCCATGTCAAAAACAGTTTTATTTCAAACTATTCAGTTTAGCATCAGTATACAGTTTAATTCTATTAGACTCATAGATAGGACCCTATTAGATGCTACCACTTCATGCCACAGTAAGCCTAGAAGCGATGGCAATGAAGGGATACTCTGCATTTCCCAAAGCTCCAGCATTACTGGAACCTCACCATCAGATTGTTTAGTGTCATATTCAGAACACTCGTTGGGGGGCATTACTCAAATTTAAATGTAAAAACAATTATTTTGAACAATTCAGTTTATCATATGTACGCAATTTAAATATCAAAACAGTTCTATTTCAAATAATTCAGTTCAGTATAAGTACGCTGTTTAATTGTCAAAACATTCCATTCAAAAACAATTCAGTTTAGTAAAAGCAAACAGTTTAGTTCGGTTTGACCCGTAGATAGGGCCCTATCCAGCGCTACCACTTCGGGCCTGAGTCGACCTGGGAGCGATGACAATAAAGGGGTACTCTGGGTTTCCCAAAACTCCGGCATTATTGAAACTATACCATCAGATTGTTTAATGTCATATTCAGGACACTCATTGGGGGAGTAGTACCTCTCTGCAGATATTCAGTCGGTGTTTTCTACAACCCCAGCCGACTGGGCTAGTAAATTTGGTTCATGCATAAATTTCCAATTCTCAGAAGTAGGATCTATGTAAACTTCAACCCGATGGGGTTACACGTATGAATGATTTTCAACAAGTGGGTTTTTTGCTAACTCTATGATAAGTCAATTGCAGATTATCAGATATAGCGTTCATATAATCAACTAACTCTGTCAATGGGGCTTAGAATACGCTGTCTGTATCCCCTACGGAGTGGGGGTAAGACCCTTTATTTGCAAAAGTATTGCCCCTGATATGACACGAAACGAAATCTGATTGAGAGGTTCTATTTCAGTAGATCTGGGGAGTACTAACTAATCTACCTCCCGGTTCACACTGACACGGAGTGGTTGTACTTCTTAGGGCCCCATTTCATGGACAAATAAATTTTTAAAAATATTTGCATTCAATAGAACATTATAGAAAAGGTTCTTAAGATTTAGCTACACAAAAGAATTAAATATTAATGCCCAAGGAACGCGATTCTCTAACCTTTATGTATAAATTAACCTAAAACAGGCTGATATGTCGTTATAATCAATCAATCAATCAATCATATTGTCATCAACTCTGAGAAAAACGGGAACGAATAGTTCAAAATGTTTAGTTTGGTTTCTTTGTTTAATAGCATATCAACTTTCATGGGTTATTTAAACCGAAACTATTCTTGTAGAATTATAGTAGTGTTGCTATTTAACCCTTTAGGGATTTCATTCCTTTCCGAAAAGTATTTATTTGAAAATGAACGTCATTGAGTGACGGTAGTTCGAACGAGCTTATTACGATGTCTCAGTTCAGCCAGTTAAAAAGTACGCCACGAGGGTTTACTACCCCAAAATGTCTGTGTTATTCTAAAAATACTAATAATTGAAAACTGGCAAAAGTAGTACCCAAGAATTATCGACTCCTGACCGAAATGGAGACTAATATTTTTAACTGGGCAGTGGCGTAGTTAACTGATTGTAATGTGACAGAGTTAACTTTCTTTTGAGAATATCGTACTAATAATATTTTTTACTGCTCTCTGAATTAGGTTAAAGTGAAAAATCAGAATTTTGTAGTTTTCTCAGAGAACAGGTTGATTGTTAAGACCTGGTGTGACCCTTGCATAGCGAGAAGTGTGTGGTTTTTGAAGGTGGCTAGAGGTAACACCCATATGGGCTGACAAAATTGGAACATTGTTTTCGGTAAGAATAGAGGAACTTGATTTGAAGAATAGCTGATTTGGGATTTATTGTGGGCTTGGAAATTGATTTGGATTATGAAGAGAAGGTGCATATAATATAAAGTTTTTTTTACGTCACGTGTTAGTTGGTGTTTCGGCTGCAAAGTGTACGAATCGACTCATGCTGAGAGAGGCAAACCACACACGCAATTCGATGGGAGGTAATTGAGAGAAAACTCTAACATATACCTATGTACTCATCAGTGAATGACTCCAGCATTTCTCTAAATTGCTAAAGATAACACACATATGCTAAAGATGACACACATATGGCCAGTCCAGACGTTGTATAATGCTTTATATAACTATAAGTGCCACATGATAGATGGTTGTATTTCACTTGATAAGCTGTTATTAATCAACTAGCTTTATTGTTCTTCTGGAGAAGAAATCGAATAATCCAGTTCAAAACATTCACCACCAGAAGAGATTGTTATGGCTTATCGGTTTGGGAAACACCCGTTTCCTTGGCCTATAAAAATCAGGGCACTCTTAAAATATCAAGCTAGACGATTGACAAAAGAAAATGTGTCTTCAAGACAGTTCGCATTGTAATTGCCATACCATTCCAACAGCTGTGGAGAGAGTGAAATTTTACAAGGGGTTCGAATTGAGTTGAGGGTTGATCAAATATGACGTGTTGAGAGAGGAGAAGGTTGAATTTATAGCGTTGCTTCCAACTAATGGTATGATAAATCTGATTCAGGCATCGAATTCCAATGGCGAAAAATTGTATCCCGGGAAACTGGAAGTTTAACTCTAAAAGGAATGTGCAAGAAAAATAAATTTACCGCAAATATATACCGTAGAATTTTTTAAAAAACTTCTCTAAGTGTTTGGTTTAACTTCTGAAAAGATTTAATCTGCTTAAATTGATTTTAGAAACGTCAGCATTTTTGCGATTGACATTTCGATGTGTATCCTATTATAGAAACGATATGAAGTGAAATCTGCGCTATTACTTTTACGACAAGCAGAATTCATGACGAAGTTAAATTTCAGCCTTAGGGAAAACATGAAAATTAACTTAGTGACGTTATTCTGCTTCGGGAAAGCTTTTAACTCAATGTAGCTGAAACTCGAAATGTTCAGAAAATACTTTGCTGATAGTATTTATCTTTGACCTAACTATACTGCAATTCATAAAGAGTTATTTTTCTTTTAAACACACACACACACACACACACACACACACACACACACACACACACACACACACACACACATATATATATATATATATATATATATACTACTCCTGACAAAAATTATGGAACTAGTACGCTCAGGGGATGTTCACATTGGTTTTTTCTAGGCAGCAATAAATAAACTAATAGCATATAAGATGTAGAATATTTTATTTAATCGCTGAATATTCTGGCTTCAAAAAATTTATTTTAAACCAACTAGATTAGACTATTTATAAAGAAGGTATAATTTTTTACATGCTCTGCAGAGGAAAATACGGAATAACCAAATATTGAGGAAAAAATTCTGGAATAGTATTCTAATTTTCATTCCTAAAACGAATACCAGCAAAAGCCTAGATATTCAAATCGGTTTACCGTTAAAAGACAATTTTTACTACACCCAAGAAGCAGTTGAGCATATATATAATCGAAAAGAAACATGGCTCCGGCAAAAAACAAAACAAAACATATGCTGATTGAAATAATGGGAAGGATCGTAAAACTCATACAAGAAGACAATCCACAGTTCAGTGTAATGAAAGACGTTGATTGTTCCTTGTCAGTTGCATATTTTAGGAGGCAGAATGTTCAGTTATTAAAGAAAAATGCTTTGCGCCGTATCTGCGCCGAGTTTATTTATTGCTTGATAACCCTCAGGAAATTGAATATCATCTACATGTGCTAATTCCATGAACCTTTCCCAAGAAAGTATATATATATATATATATATAGAGAGAGAGAGAGAGATAAAACCAAAGTTAAACTTGAATAAGAATTACTATTTTAGTTGTTATTAAACAAAGTTCTGATGTATTATTATCGTTTTTGAGGACGATATAACTAAGTTACCTTTGGTCTGTCCTTCCATAGACTTCATGAGTAAAATCTTTTGAAACGGGTCTTTTTGTGAAGAAAGCTAGAATTTATTTGGTACAGTTCAAATTCAAAAAGTGACTTAATCTTCTCTGATATTTGAGGCAGCATCTATATCCTCACCCAAAATAGCACAGGAATCAAGGTCATGTTTTATTGAGGATCTTTGAACATACTTTGATTCCTGTAACCTTTAAACTAGTTGAATATCTTCTCAGTGCAGTTTTATTTATACTCTCAGCAATGTGTCCATATGATATAAATCCAAAACATTAAGGGAGAAGTTACTTTTCTATGCTACAATCATTCACATATCATTTCTATTTTTACAAAAAGAAATGGTCCCAAATTCAAGAGTCGTTCAAAAAGTACTAAGCCACACAGAAAGAAAAGCCAGTACAGAACATTTTTGTTGATTTAACACACAACTTCTTAAAAAACTAGAAAAAAAATAATTCAGATTTCTGCCTTAATTTCTGTGCCGGTGAGGCGCATGCACAGGTGAAAGGTGTGTGACAAATCAAAAGCATGGACAAAACAGAGGCCCAAGCAGTCATAAAGTATTTGAAAGAGAAAGGTGTGACACCCGAGGAAATCCATGAAAATAGAGTACAGGTACTTGCTGAGAACTCCTATTTCTATGAAACTCTTAAAAAGTGGGCTGCAGAATTCAAACGGGTTTTGGACTGCTCGGATTGTACCATAGCAAGATACGGCCATGTGTGAAAATGACATATAATGTTCATATATATATATATATATATATATAACATAGAAAATAGGAATCTAGAAACACGAAAAACATATATATATATATATATATATATATATAACATAGAACATAGAAATCTAGAAACATGAAAAAAACGACTTCTTTGCTCATGTACGAAACTTTTTATTACCTTTGAGTTTAAAGGTTCTTCGACATAAGGAGAGAGATACACATTCTTTCTATTCTGGCTTTTTCATCTCCCCGCCCCCATCACGTGCGACACCTACTCAAGGCCTCCGCGAGCAAGTGAAAGTCAACCGTCTTCTCCCGAGGAGGGTCTCAACTCAACTAACTGATTTTCCCCAAATCCCCAGATACTCCGCGCGCTTCCGGTGCGTGACGTCATACGCACTTGCTAGCCCCGTTTCCCATCTGGGCCATTGTGAACACCTGTGTTAATGTTGCACCAACGTAACCCATGCACCGAGCCGAAAGGTTCTCAGCCGAACTAAACCCAAAGGCATAAAATGAAATCCCTCGGCCATTATATTACAGGATGACCCTCATTCAAGTTGTCTCAAAACATCAACCACTGATGAACAAATTGATGCCATTCATCTATAGTTTTTGATGAGATACGTCATACTTTTTTAGATGCCGTCGGGTAATAGTTATTGTGGTAGGAAATGGACACGGTAACCCGAATTCAAACCCTGGACGAGGCGTATTGCTTTTCACATAGCCCTAATACCCCGGGAAAGTTTTGAATCCAATTATTCTCCCTGCAACTATGGGTAAATAGTAGGGCAGATTTTTCTCTTTAGCTTTGGGAAGGCCACCGGTCTAGGAGAAAATAAAACTCTGAACTCAAACTAGTTAAAATTCGCTTTAAATCGACTTTGTGTTACATCCTAGCCGTGTGAGGGGGTTATTAAATTCATTCATTTTCGGAGGTGCCGGTTGTGTAATGGTTATCGTCGTAGGAAATAGACATGGCGACACGAGTTCAAATTCTGAACGAGACTGATTGCATTTCACATAGCACTAATACCCTTGAGAAAGGTATAAATCCAATTATTCTCCCTCCAGCTATGGGTAAATAGTAGGACAAACTGGGTTCTTCAGCCTTGGTGAGGAAACTAGTCTAGACGAAGGAAAACTCTGAATTCAAACCAGTTAAACTCCACTTTAAAATTGTCATATCCTGCCCGAGCGGAGGGGTTGGTAAATATGATTAAATTCATACATAATGTCAAGTAGATGGTTAAGTCTTAGAAATTAGTTCTGGTTTGGTTCACACTATCTTAGCTGAGATCTAAGTGATGCACAAGATGTCTGCGAGATGTATCCCAAGAATGCTGACGCTAGAGCAAAAGCTGAAAAGACCTGGCATTTCTAGAACGCTCTTGACTCGCTTCCAGGATAACCCTTTTACTTTTCATTACAGATTAGACACTTAAGATGAAACCTCGTTTGGTTTCTTTGTTTAATGGTATACATGAATCTTCCCGGGTAATTTAATTCCAAAGAAATTTTTGTAGAACAGTACCGGCACTATGTAGGCCATAAGGGATAAATGAGGGTATACCTTTTCCAAGGGTATTAGTTTGAAAGTGAACGAAATAGCGTAACTGGAGTTCGAACTCGCTTACTACGATATAGTACAACAGCATGTTAGCCACTGCGCCGTGAAGAGTTCATGAAACCTAGATTCATTTATTCAATCGAAGATTCAGAGCAAGCAATCAAAACACTCTAATTCTCCACCCACGAAAAAATTCAAGCTGGCTTTTGCAATTTTTTTTTCTTCTGAAAACGTAATCATGATAGACTACCTGGAACAGGGAAATTCTATGGAAATTTCTATTCATCGGAATTAAGAACTGAAAGAAGTAATCAAGTCGAAACGCCAGGAGAAGCTGAGAGCAGGTGTGCTCTTGCTCCAGGATAACACGCACATTCACACTGCTCAAGTTCCAGTAGGAAAAATAGCCAACTGTGGTATTGAATTCCTATCCCATTCTACTTAATCAGTAGACTCAGCACAATATGACTTAATCCTGTTTCCTAAACACAAACTCCCCTGCATAGTCGCCAACTTGGAAACAATATTGATATATATTCTGCGAAGGCGTTTTAGGTGAATCAAGATGCCACTTTCATCCTTGATGATATTGCAATACTTGTGCCTCTTTGGATATCAAGGTGTGGGAGTTTATCTTGAAATATAATAATACAGTGGAACCTCGACAATTGAAAACTCCTTTATATGAAAAATTCAGAATAAGAAACGGGCTTGGAAGAAATTTCCGTCCCATTTAACGAAAAAATATTCAAGATACGAAAATGAAAACCGAAAGTGCCACTCGGCATCGATCCTCACAAACTGAACCAAAATAAGCAAAAAGCAGTGAAGAAAATTTTTTAAAAAGTAGAAAAAGAAAATGTGCTAAAAAAGAATTAAACATAAAATGACCCCCCACCAAAAAAATTAAAAATTCATACTGTTAAGTTTATAAATTCATTTCAGTTTAGTAACGTAAACTTACGTCTGATTTCTGCCATCAGTCAAAACTCCGTTTGCCACCTCCTCTTTCTCTGTCATCAAGCTCACCGCCCACCACTCCTTGGGCATATTCGCCCGACTCGAAAGGTAAAGTGTCTTTATTCGTAACAACCTTTGTTATTATTTTTCATTGATTTTATTATTTTCTCATTGTTTTGAATATTTATGTAAATGACTCTGTTGTTATTAACGAACATATTCCTTCGGGTGGGTATAATATTTACACTTTATACGACTGCTTTTGGGGGATGGAGCGAATTACGCCATTTATAGGGTTAATCTTATCCCATAATACGCAAATTCCAAGATACGAAACCCCTTCAGGAACGAACTAATTTCATATCTTGAAGTATCAATGTAAACTGTTTTGTTTCTTCGATTCATTTCGGCTGAACTTTTTGAACTACCCGCGTATGATTACAGAACAACCAATTAACAGTTACACGTGTAATACAAACTAGTCCATCATTTATTACGTATAATTTTTCACTACTCACCTCTTTTACATAAGATCAAAAATCGGTTGAAATATACTTTGGTCCACTAATTTCACAAAAATATCTCATGGATGCAAACATTAAATACATGAAAATACACTCACAATGATAAGCGCTATATCCTGTATCTTCTTGAATTTTCCGATTTTCTCTCCACAGATTCCGTTTTTTCATCGTTAGCATTGCATACGAAGTTAGTTCTATAGTCACTACTTTTAAGAGCTTGTTCATAGTCACCTTTTTTCCTGTTGAAAATGTCTTTAATAGACAAAATAATAGATAATCTTGATTCGATCCTATGTTTATATGGTAAGGTTTTTTATGAGGTCTTTTTGAACGGAAACTCAGCATTATCATCCAGGCTTAATATAATACCAGAAAAGTCAACGATTTTCAAATTTGTCTTGATATCTAATCCTAAACCGAACCTGTTAAAAACCTAGTGCTCTTTTTTACGTATTATATCCCCTTCTGTTGAGTGCTATTGTTCAAGACCTTCATTTAAGGCCATGATCTCTCAGAGCATTGATATTATACAACAGTTGCCAACCGACCACTAACAAATTTTAGTCCCATCAAAACATGCTTGTGGTGTAATGGTTATCGTTGTTGGATATGGACACGGCGACACGAGTTCAAATCCTGGACGAGACTGATTGCATTTCACATAGCACTAATACCCTTAGGAAAAGTATGAATCCAATTACTCTCCCTCCAGCTATGGGTAAATAGTAGGGCAGACTGAGTTCTTCAGCCTTGGTGAGGCAACTAGTCTAGGAGATGGAAAACTCTGAATTCAAACCTGTTAAACTCCGCTTAAAAATTGACCTTGTGTCATATCCTGCCCGAGCGGAGGAGTTGGGTGAATAGGATCAAAACATGGCCGCATCATAATTATACGCCAATGAAAAACAAACAACGAACTGCATTGTTAAAAAATACATTTCTCTATTTTTAAAGAGCATTAAGTGCCAAATAATCGCTTTTAATTAGAAATGGCAATTAAAATGATATCCTAATTAGCCCGATGGTTGGTTGCTTGTTTTGTTTTACAGCGTATCAACCCTTTTCGGGTCCGTTACAAACAGTTAAATGTCAAAACAGTTCTATTTCAAACAACCTAGTTTAGCATAAGTACACGGTTTAGTTCTATTTGACCCATAGATAGGACCCTTTTAGGTGCAGCCACTCCGGGCCTGAGTGGACCTGGGAGCGATGGCAAGGAAGACGTACTCCGCATTCCCCAAAGATCCAGCATTACTGGAACCTTACCATCTGATTTTTTAGTGTCATATCCAGGACACACGTTGAGGGGGTCTTGCCTCTCTACAGAGGTGCAGTTGGTGTATTCTACAGCGCCAGCCAACTGGGTAATAATTGAGTAAATAATGATACTAATAATGAGTACCATGGAAACCTGGAGAGTAAACTTGACAACAGGAGTAAAAAGGTTAGCAGAAGTAAAGATCCAGAGAGGCATTTTCTAGAGAGATACATGATCATCATTACTTTTTGTAATGGGAATGATACCACTTAATCACATTCTCACGAAATGCACTGCTAGATACAAACTCTGTAAGTCGTAAGAAAAGATCGACCACGTATTCTATATTGACGACATCAAAGTGGTTGCTAAAAACAAAAAAGAAATGGGAAACCTTAATAAAAAAAAACTGTTAGAATATAAAGTCAAGATATAAGGATGGAATTTGGCATAGAAAAATATGCTATGCTAGTAATGAAAAGCGGGAAACGAGACATGATAGAAGGAATCGAATTACCAAATCAAGAAAATATGAAAACGCTAAGAGAAAAGGAAATGTACAAATATTGAAAGCTGGCTCCATCAAACAAGTGGAAATGAAAGAAGAAAAAAACAGAATTATCTCAGGAGAACCAGAAAGCTATTTGAGACAAAACTTTATCGCAGGAACCTTATAAAAGGGATAGATACCTGGGCTATCGCCCTCGTAAGATACTTGTGACCATTCTTGAAGTGGACCAGAGAAACCTTCAAACAAATGGACCAAAAAACAAGAAAACTAATGCCCATGCTTAAGTTCTTGCATCACAGAGATGATGTTGACGTGCCAAGAAAACAAAGAGGAAGATGACTTGCCATCATTAAAGACAGTGTTGACACATGGATACAACGACTCGAAGACTACACAGAAAAATGCTGAGGAACACTAATCACAGCCTCCAGAAACAATACTAACGACACAAGGATCAGCAATACGGAAATAACCAGTAAACAAAAATGAGAAGAAAAACAAATCTATGGACGTTTTAAGTGACTAACAAGTGACATCTCAAACGAGGAAACGTGGACAAACCAAATCTCTTCTTATAGCAGCTCAAAATAACGCCATAAGGACCAACCGTATCAAAGCAAGAATGGATAAGACAGAACAAAACAGCAGATTTAGGTTATTTAGTGATAAAGACGAAAGGATCAAAACTTATTAAGCAAATGCAGCAAATTAGCACAGAAAAAGTATAAGACTAGACACAACTGGATGGGAAAAGTGATCCACAGTGAACTGAGCAAAAAAAAAAAAAAATGTTGACCATAGGAACAAATGGTATGTGCACAACCCAGAATCAGTCCTGAAGAATGAGATGCACAATCTCCTCTGGGATTCTGAGAGAGAAACAGATTACCTAATCTCTGCCAGACGACCAGACCTTATAATAATCAACAAAAAAAAGAAGAGAGAGAGAGAGAGAGAGTGAGTGAGAGAGAGAGAGAGAGAGAGAGAGAGAGAGAGAGAGAGAGCTCATAGAATTGTGAACTTTGCTGTCCTGGTTGACCACAGAGTTAAGTAAAACGAATGATAAGTACCTCGAATTTGCTAGGGAATTGAAAAAACTTTGGAACATGAAAGTGACTGTGATACCAATTGTAATTGGAGCTTTTGGTACAATCACCAAAGGATTGGTAAAAGGACGAGATGACTTGAAAATAAAAGGACAAGTGGAGACCATCAAAATTTCAGCATTGTTGACATCAGCCAGAATATTGAGAAGAGTCCTGGAGACATGAGGAGACTTGTTGTCACTCAAACTCCAGGAAAGACCATCAGCTAACGCTGGTGTGATAAACTCTCAAGGAGTAAATAATGAGTAGACAATTACAGCTTACAGTAACTATTCTTTTCGCAAATTATCCACACTCAATTATATCGAGGATTCTATCAAAAAATAATCATTTTCACACTGTTCTATTTGATGATTAAATGGGACCCTAACTGCTACCACCAGTACGTGTCAGAGTGGACCTAGAATTAATGGCAATGATCTTCAGAACTGAAGACTCACAATCTGATGAAGTTTGGAGTTATTCCCGGGACATTTCTTTTTTTGCGACTGGAGTCTTACCCCTCACCAGGAGATTCAGTCAGTGTATACTAAGACCCAATCACAGATCTAAATAGAAGTACTATGGATTTTGGAGAAAGGATATTACATAATGGGTCATTTTTTTTTTGCTTAAGAAAGTATTTTTTTTTTACAAAAGGTACTGAATGGAGGAACTAAAAACATGATAGCGTAATGTCTAAAGTGCTGGACTGTGACTTTGAAGTAAACGAACACAAGTTCAATTAACAGTCGCTCTTTTGCGTTCACTTTTGGATTAATATCCTTGAGAATGTTCGGAACCCCCTTATCTCCCAGTTAGATTAAAGAGTATCACCGCTGTTCTTCTACAAGGATATCTTTGGCATCAAATAACTCACGAAGTTTGATATGCCATAAAAATACTGAATAAAAAGAAAACAACAAGAACAATAAATCAATATCCCCCCACCAAAAATAAATAAATAAATAAACGAAAAAGAATAAAAAAAGAAAGAAATATCTCTGGAAAGTATAGAGTTACACTAATTATCACAAGAAACAACTGCATGTACTTGGTGTAACTTGGCTGGGACATTACTGCACATGTACCAATTGACACTCTGCCATGAAGTTGTTTAGTTGGCAAATGAGACACTGTTAATTGAGCTTCTGTTAGATGTGACCGTTGCATTCAAACTTAAAAACGAAGACATTCATCTACCGAGTCTGGTTTAAAGGAGCTAAAACCCTTACGCCAAAAAAATCGCTTCACCGAAGGGTCGTTTCCACTAAAATTGAACAAACCAAATTCAAAGGAAGATATATATGAGTCGGATATTTTAAAAATCCTGTATTATTCTAAAATTACACTAGTTAATTCAACCGCTGCGAATAGTATTTTTAAAATTCATGATTAAAAAATATCAAAGAATATAATTGATTCAAATAGCATTTTAAAATATTTTTTCCATAAATTAATCGCTAAATTTTTTATTCTCATAAAGTTTATTGTTTTTAGATTTATGATTTAATTAAAAACGAGTAACAAATCTCAATGAAAATAACATCAACAACAACAAAAATGCACAATAAACAAGTTCGGAGGATTTTGAAAATAAACATTGTTACTTAAAATATTCACTTTTAAAATCATTTCTTTTTATTTCATTTTCTCCTCGCAAAATTCAACTGGCCATATGTCAAGTTCTCTTTTCATGGAAGGTTGGGACATTTATTATGCACCTGCATTAAAATAAAATAAAAGAAGAAATTATATTTTTTCGTTCTTTTTACAATCGTGATCTGGAGTGCTGAATCGATAGTAATATCAAATTATCTTATGAAAAATTATTATCAGTATTGCCTCGACCAGAACGATCTTCATCCAGTAACTCAAAATAATCCATACTTGCCTTCATTAACTTAGATTATAAAACTTAAATACATCTTGTTTTGGTTAAGTTTTATAACATATAAATCATTATAGGTTATTTAATGCTATATCCTCTTTATATATGTTATATATGATTTATAAACGCATGGTTTTTAGATAACATTCTTATTCGAATGCTCACTGTTAAATCGTACCAAGTTTTGATATGTATCTCTTACAATTCAATTATTCAGTTATTTATTTTCAAACAGTTCAATGATCAAACAGTTCTATTTGACTCAGAGATAGAACCCAATCAGATGTTACCATTTCAGGTCAGAGTGGACCTGGGAGCAATGGCAAGGAAAGGGCTCTCCACATTCCCCAAAGCTCCAGGATTAGAGCCTCACTATCAGATTGTTTACTTTCATATTCAGTAAACTCGTTGGGTGGGTGGGGGTTCTTATCCTTCTGCAGAGGTGAAGTCGGTATATTCTTCTGCCCCAGCCGACTGAAATAAATCTTGTATTTAAAATGAATCTAAGTGTGCATACATTTTTAGGTGAGCGCTATATAATATAAACATTAGTTGTCGACATTAATCGAGAGTACCTGAAGACTCCTTTTTCAATAGCTACAACATCGAGGTGTTGCGGATGGCGCTACACAATTCCCTGGATTGATCCACTTTACCCTTGATCCTTACCCTATAATGCTGAGTGTTAAGCAAGGTGGCATCAGTTACCATTTTTTGAGTCTTTGGTATGATTCGACCTGGGATTGAACCCGGTCTCCTGAGCCATTGTCGAACACTCTACTCATTAGACCAATCATTTCAACCTCCACTTTAGAACAAAATCTCACAGACGATCTTTTTATCAGCGAAGAGTCAGAGTTCTGCTTGTACTTATAAATATCTAATACCCTTGAGAAATGTATGAACACTCCTACAAGGACGGCTTTGGGATTAAATAACCCACGAAGGTTGATATGCCATAAAAGAAACAAAACCAAACTTATGACTATATGCTGTAAATACGACCAATGGAAAGAAGAAGAAGAAGAAGAAGAAGAAGAAGAAGAAGATGCAAAACTACGAGTAAGTCTTTTAGTACTTCCGTCTTTTTAATTGGCTACGCGGAATTGTTATTGCCGGAAATAATTAAGGTGATGTAGAAGACCAACGATTTCCTGTTTTTGTATTAAAGAATTATCTGCTCAAAGAGAAGGAATAAACGAGAAGTCACACACACACACACACACACACACACACACACACACACACACACACACACACACACACACACAGAGAGAAAGGCACGCACATATATATATATATATATATATATATTCAAAAATAAAGTTGGCGCTCGTGGTCGACGGCGACCCGAACACTCCCTTTTCAATAGCTACTACACTGAGGTGTTAGAGAGGGCGTCAATCCATTCCCTAGATTGCTCCACTTTATCCTTGCTTCTTAACTTATAATGCTGAGTGTTAAGCAAGGCAGCATCAATCACCATTTTTTGAGTCTTTTGTCTGACTGGAACTGGGATTGAACCCCGGGCTCCCGGACCATTGGCGAACCACTCAGCGAATGGCCTAGGATATATATATATATATAAGAGTAGTATATATATATATATATATGTGTGTGTGTGTGTGTGTATATATATATATATATATATAAGAGTAGTATATATATATGTATATATATATAAGAGTGGTATATATATATATATATATATATATATAAGAGTAGTATATATATATATATGTATATATATAAGAGTAGTATATATATATATATATATATGTATATATATATAAGAGCAGTATATATATATATATATATATATGTAAGAGTAGTTAAAAAAAAAGTTCTATGTCTTTATACATTTTAGATTGTCTCACACTTCTTACTTTTTTATGGTCCTTACCGGCACAGAAATTAAAACAGGATTCGTGATTAGTTTTTCTACTTTTTATAAGAAGAGGTAGTACGTTGCCACAGCAAAAATGTTCAACTATGGCTCTTCTTTCTGCATGAGGCTTAGATCTTTTTAAACAATCCTCGTATACATACGTATATACATACATACATGTGTGTGTGTGTCTGAATCCAGTTATTGAACATTCATTTTTGCGTCTCCTCTTACTCAAGTAATTCTCTTCACCTCAAAATTTTCTTTATTTATTCATATGTACAGACACACCAGATTTTTTATGCGCATTACATATATGTGTGCCTATGCGTGTAACTGTATGTGTGTGTGTGTCTGTTTGGAAATCTATCAATCTATCTATCTATCTATGGTGATCGGTAAATAGGAAAATGATGCGTTAGATATGTATAAAAATCAACATAAAATATACTTAAAAAAGCATATATAATATAATAGCTGAGGGATTTCGGTTCATGCCTTTGGGTTAGTTAGGCTGAGAACCTTTCGGCTCAGCACATGGGTTAGTTAGGTGCAGCTTGATGCAGGTGTTAACACATTCGCGTGCGTGTGCACAGAGCGGACGTGCCACTCAGAGATGTTACAATAGCCCGAGATGACGGAAGGGGGTGACAGGGTGCGGGTGACGTCACGCACCGGAAGAGCGTGGAGGTTTGTGGGAGATTTGAAGAAAGTTAGGAGAGTTGGAAGCTAGACGCCGAACGAGGAGGTTCGACTTATGGGGCTCGCTGAGGCGAGACGAATTTGCGCGCCATGGTTGCCGCACGAGATAGAGGCCAGATGAAGAAGCCAACATAAAAAAGATTGTGTCTCTCTCCTTGTGTCGAAACCTTTAACTTAAAAGTAATAAAACAGGTTTCGTACCTGAACAAGAAGTCTTTACGTGTTTTCGAATTTCGAGATTCCTATGTTCTTTATATGTTCTATCGTTATTTACATTATATGTCTATTTCGCACATGGCGTTAATTGTGGATATGCAACACATAAATACATGCGCAGTACAAAGGCCTGTAAAACAAAAAGTCAAGTTTGTATACACAGGATTCTTATTTGAAGTTTTCATTGTAATAAAATTAATATTCATTATTTATTTATGAGCATTGTCATGGAAATTTATAATATTGAAAGTAAGTATTTGATGACGTAAAAGAAATGCTATTATCGTCATTTGTATATGGATTTCTTAATTTACGTTCATATGTACATTAATAGTGTAATTATCAAGATAAGAAAATTTTGATTACAGTTAGTTTTCCTGATTAAATTTTGTCACTATTATTCCATGAAGTTTATAAAAAAATTCCTGTTCATCGAGGAACATTGATAAATCTGAACTCTGCCTCGACTATTTATGCAATTTTCATTTATTTAATTTTAATCTTACATTCACTTTATTTTCTATTAATGCCTAGTTTTAATTTAGTTTTTCTTTATTTCGAGATCTTTTTCAATGATTCCGCCATCTTGACTCTCTCTTATGCTTTTCAGAGAACCTTTTGTCTTCTTCATTGAATGGGCTGTCTCTTTATTTTATAGGTTGTTTGACTGAGGTAAACTTAAATAAACCGTTTTCCCAAAGAACAGACAAATATCTCCTTCATTTATTTTTTTGGGAGAAAGTTTAAGAACCTGTTCTACATTCAATTGCATACAGTAAATAGATTGATAATTACATTTTAAAAGTCTAAGGATTCGAATTTAACAAAGAAAATCTATGTAGATTCGTTACCACCATTCATATCAAAGGACAACCGAAAAAGAAAAGGTAGTTTTGTTCCGACTCGATGCCACATTACAAATGTTGGTGTTGATTCCAATGACCTTAGAAAACATCGATGTTTATGTTGAAGAGCCATAAAAGGAGAAAAGAAAGAAAATACCGGTCTACATCTAAAGATGGTTTGGTTTAGGCTGGTTCTTTGGTTATATGGTTTAATCGCATATCAACTCATAATGACAAATATCGTTTACACGCACCCCTATATATATATATATATATATATATATATATATATATATATATATGATTTAGAAACGAATTGTAACTTTATTTTTAAACCAGTAGTGAGAGCTCATTTGTTTGCACACAGTTGAATGGTTTCAGCTATTGCTGACGTTGATATTTCTATTTAATATTAATAATCTGTTTGGATAAAGTTAAATGGTTTCAAGTATTGCTATTTAACACTATTAAATGTATTTAATGTCAATCATTTCTTTTGCATACAGTTAAATGGTTTCAAGTACTGCTTTTTTAAAACTAATAATTCTATTGATTAAATAGTTTCGAGTATTGTTATCTTATTAATATTATCTTATTAATAGTTCTATTTACTGGCTCATTGGTCTAATAGGTAGAGTGTTCGCCAATGGACCGGGAGACTTCGGTTCAATCCCGGGTCGCGTCATACCAAAGACTTTAAAAATGGTACATGATACCTCCTTGCTTATCACTCAGCAATATAAGGTACGTATCAAGAGTAAAGTGGAGCAATCCTGGGAAAGGAGTAGCAGCCTCCCCTACACCTCTGGGTAGTGGCTATTGAAAATGGAGCCTTCTGGTCGTCCTCGACTAAAGGGAGACAACTTACCTTTCTTAATTGTTCTATTTAACATTAACCATTTGTTTGCATACAATCAAATAGTTTCAAGCATTGCCATTTAACATTGATAATTTTATTTATCAAGTGTACATATGTATCTTCTGCTTCTTTTCTTTGTCAGCTTGGAACCGTTATCTTTCCTTTTATCTATAGACGTTCTAAGCACGTAGTCTAGACTGATGATAAAGAGATATGAGACTAATGTATCACTTTGCAGCCCACTTGCTACAATGTGGAAGTAGTCTGTGTCTCCATCCAAGGAGCGGACTTTTACTTTCGTGTTTTTATATAATATCCTTAAGGCTGTGATGGTGTCTTTGGGTAGGCCGTAGGCGAGTAGTATTCCCTCCATCTTTCCTCTGTGTATGGAGTCAAAGGACTTGGAAATATGTAAAACAGAAAAATATTTTACTTCATAAATGTAGACTTCAGAAGTGCTACAGGATATATCTGCGAAAACATTGTATTAGCAACAACAAAGATGAAGAATATATCATCTAAGAAATAATAGGAATAATTAATTTGAAAATTTCAGAAATTAATATGAAAATAAGTTATTGCTGCAAAAATAAACCCTAAAAAACATAAACAAAAAACAAAAAACAAAGAAAGAAAAGCAAAGAAATGCCAGAGGAAAGTTTGAAGATGTATCAAACGAAATATTTTGTTAATATCAGCAATGATGATGACAATAAAAAGAAGGAAAGTTGGTGACTGTAGTTGTGGTTGACCCGAAGGCTACTTTTTCAATAGCAACTACAACGAGGTGTAGGGGGAAGGCACTACAGAATTCCCTGGATTGCTTCACTTTACCCTTGATCATTACCTTATTATGCTGAGTGCTAAGCAAGGCGGCATCAAGTACCATTTTTTGAGTCTTGGGTCTGACTCGACCTGGGAGTGAACCCAGATTTCCTGGACCATTGGCGAACACTATACTCACTTGGTAAAAGGATGATAATTGTGGGAAAATATGTTTAAAAAATGATGAAATGTGAAATCTTGAAAACGTAACAAAGACACTCGAAAATGCACTGGAACCATACAAGAATGTAATGGATCATAGAGAAGACCATGTCAAGAAATATCATAGAAGCTGTTTCTATTTTCGAGGCGCAAATGGTGTAACGGTTATCGTCGCAAGAAATGGGATTAACGATCTGAATTCAAGTTTTGGACGAGGCTGTTTACGTTTCACTTCGGGCTAATAGCTTTGGGGAAAAAAACATGGATCCATCTACTCCCTGCTTGCTATGAGTAAATAGTAAAATAGACTGGGTTCTTTAACCTTGAAAAGACAACCAGTTTAGAAGAAGGAAAACTCTGAATTCAAGTCAGATGTACTCTACAAAAATTGACCTTGTGTCATATCCTGGTCGTGGCGGAAAGGTTGGTAAAATACATACCAAAGAAATCAACAAACATTAATGTCAGTGGGCAGTACATGGCGCTCAAAAAGAATAAAAAAAGGCTCAAAAGTGAAGAATAGCGTCTAACAAATAACAAGCACAAAGGAAAAAAAAGAGTTGATAAAAGAGGAATGAGATGGTGCAGTTTGCTTGTAAGAGGCATTTTTTAGTACAATCAAAATGGCCATGGAAGGAATGAGAAAAACCTTAGTCCAATAAACGACTTAAAAAGGTTCCTTGTGTTGAAGTGCTGCTGCTGCTGCTGCTAATGATGATGATGTTAATCGTGATTCTCAAAACTTCCAAGAATCGTAGATACAACAGAAATTTAGAGAAGATTTTAAATCAAATTATTTGTTATCAAAATAAAGGCTGGTAGGCTGTATCCTACATTAAGCATAGCTTTCCTCGTTAAAATCTCTTTAAAAGAAAATTATTCTTCAGGTGAATATTCACAAGAACGTTAAATACCTTAAATCAGTTGCTTGAAACTTCTGATTTTGCCGATATCCTTGTTCAGTCGTTTCTTTCTTTTTGATATTTTATGTCATTTTTTAAAACAACCTACCTCTTCTTTCTTTACAACATATTCTCGTTTAAGCTCTCAGCAAAATCTACTATTGAAATAAAAGATAGTTTCGTGTTCGGTAAGTTTCCGCCGTTTTGGGGAAGCGAAACGCCTCGGTCATAACTCGACTTATGTATCCCAACCTTACAGCAACCATCTACCTAGATTCTTTAAAACTTTGGAGGTAATTACATTTTCTCGGAAAAAAGTGGGCGGATATGAGAAGAACGATGGTGATATCTCTGCAGCTGGCTTACAGTGAGATCACCGCGTCTGCGTAAGAAATGCTGGCAAATAATCACGAAGAAAGAAATTGATCTTTCAGCAACCATAATAAAAAGGTAGGCTATGCGTAAACTGATAATAAAATACAGAAATAAATCTAATTCATTTATATGATTCATAAGACAAAGTAGAATAGGGATGACAATATATATATATATATATATATATATATATATATATATATATATAGTATTCGTCATAAGTATTTGAACAAATTAAACATTTGCTTCCAATTGTAGTCATCCAAAAAAGGCGTGTCCTTGGTTTCACATAAAACTAAATTTGATTGTGAGGCTCCAGTTCTAGAGATCTGCAGACCGTGGACTAACCATTTATTGTCCTTACTCCCAGGTCTACTGTGACTCGGAATGGTTGTACTTGTTAGGGTCCCGTCTATGGGTCAAAAAGATCTATTTAAAACATATATATTCAAAAGAATCGTGTGCAAAAACAAAATCCCTCTAAAAAATGACACAAAAAATGTAAATATGAATATACAATTAACTTCATTTTCTAGACTCTCGGCATAAAATAACCCTAGACGGCTGAACAAGCCGTTAAAATGTTTTAAGTGATTCCATATAAACGAAAAGGTATGTCGAGAAGATGTAATATATATTTATATTAAACTGTTTCTGAGTTGTCAGATTTTATTTTTGAAGAACTTATAATTCTATATGTACTAAATGATATGTAGTTTATAGTCTTCTTTTTTTTTTATTTATAACTATACATATAGACTATAAGCAACACAGCTAAAAAGATACAATGCTATCGGAATTAGTATTGCTTATGCAATCAGAGAATCCGATATGATAAACTAAAAATCGCTTTTGTTTGTTTATTTGTTTGTTTGGTTTGGTTTTATGTTATATCAACCACTGTTGGTTACTTAATGCCAAATCTGTTTTTATACATATAAACAGTTCTATTTCAAACAATTTTATTTAGCACAAGAACACGTAGATAGGACTCTGTCAGGTGCTACTATTTTTGGCCAGAGTGGACCTGGGAGCGACGGCAATAAAGGGTTACATCTCATTCCCCAAAACTCTAGCATCACTAAAGCCTCACGATCAGATTGTTTATTGTCTTATCCAGGACATTCAGAGGGGAATCTTACCCCTCTGCAGAAATTCCGTCGGTGTATTCTGCCGCCCTAGTCTACTGGGTAAAAAATCGCTTTGGTTTATATTGCATGGCATAATTAAACAACACCGGGATACAAATAACCCAAATAAATTATAACAAATATTTTTTTCTCGTGAATTCGATACAATAAAAACTTATTCTAATTAGGCGGTAACACAATTAATCGGAAGCCATGATGAAAGCCATGATTATTTTGATGAAATCCGCTCGGACTTTTGCGCCAAAATTAACGATTATTGAGAAACGCTGACCAGATAAAAAAAGAATCAAAAAATAGTTCCAGTCACACGCCGCTCATTCGTCGACAAACAAGCCGTTTTCACTAAGCCAGCTCGTTGCTTCTTCTCGTGACATATCCAGCCGATCATTTATGGGAAATCTTTCGCGACCAAGATAACTCAGCTTCTGATCTGCGACTAATCAATCCAGAATAAAGATCTTATTTTGTCGAAATCGATAGCAAGTCACGAAATTAGACCTTCCGATAAACTTTCTATAAAGCGAAGAGGAGGACTATTCGGATCGATCTCGTGACTCTAATACAAACAGATATTCACGGTTCTAATATCGAAATGGTATTAATTTATTAATCGTTGGCGATTTGGCGAGGATTTAGAAAATCTCAAATAAGTCGAGAAATATAATTTTACTTTTATTATTAGTTTACACAAGTAATTTCTCCCTCTTTACCGTTCTGAGGTTTCACTTACCTGCAAATTTGCCAAGAAAAAGCAATTCATAAATCTTACTAAAATTGCAAGGAGAAGGACAATGCCAAAGAGAAAAAGTTAAGAGTAAGCTCAAAGAAACAAAAGGAATAATGACGATTGATTTCCTTGAAAAAAATAGTGCTTCCTACTTCCAACTCAGCCAAAATGCACTATATTTATCAAACGACTCTCACTCTCATATATATATATATATATATATATATATATATATATTTGTGTGTGTGTGTGTGTATTGGCGTGCAGTTTTCGCCAATAAAGGATAGAGGAGTGTCCAAAAATTGTATGCGCATTTTGGCATATATTCTACGCATATTGTGTAATATAATGGCCGATGGATTTCGTTTTATGCCTCAGGGTTTAGTTAGGCTGAGAACCTTTCGGCTCAGTGCATGGGTTACTTAGGTGTAACATTAACGCAGGTGTTCACGTGCGCGGGCTCGGAACGGACGTGTCACTCAGAGATGTCAAAATAGCCCAGATGGGAAACGGGGCTACAGAGTGCGGGTGACGTCACGCACCGGAAGGGCACGGAAGATTTGGGGGATTTTGAAAAAGTCAGTTAGTTGAGTTCCTGGCTCGGAAGAAGACGGTTGACTTTCGGGGCTCGCAGAGGCCAGACGAATTTGCGCGCTACGGGTGCCGCACGAGATGGGGGACCGATGAAAAAGCCAGAATAGAAATAATCTGCATCTCTCTCCTTATGTCGGAGAATCTTTAAACTCAAAGGTAATAAAAAGTTTCGTACCTGAACTAAGAAGTCTTAAGGGTTTTTTGTGTTTCGAGATTCCTATGTTCTATGTATATATGTTATAAACATACTATGTACGTTTCACACATAGCCATATCTGGCTATGGTACAATTGTGGTCCAAATATTTTCTCAAAATACACAAGATGATTAATTTTAATTACTTTTCTTAAAATTTTTGACAACTTGTCTCACTGCCTTTTCACCTCTTTATATGATGATCACAGACGCAAGAAACTGGTAGTTACGAAGCGCCGTTGACACTGTGTTTACGCCATTTTGTATTTGATCAACATTCGCTGCATCACCAAAACTGACCACTATTTACAAATATACCAAACTGCATCACATACATACATGCATATATATATATATATATATATATGAGCTCTCGGTAGCCGTTAAGCGGATGTATGTAAACAATAGTAATTGTGATTCATAACCGTTTAAAATTTACTTCGCTGCTGCTGGTTTTCTCGAGGCTGAGGGGTAGAGTCTTGGATTGGTGTCTGAGTCAACCGGGTTTCGATCCCAGCTACGGGAATCTAGTATGTTTAGCCACACTGATGAGTTCTGATAGAACGAAACAGATCTGTCAGTGGATGACGATATGTATATGCTCCCCTACCCCCGTAGGGTTGAGCTCTCTTGCGAATGAAGTAATCGCGTTGCCATTAGCGTATATGCAAGGCTCTTCATATATGAATTGAGCTCTGGGTAGCCATTAAGCGGATGTATGTAAACAACAGTAACTGTGATTCATAACCGTTTAAAATTTACTTCGCTTCTGCTGGTTTCCTCGTGGCTGATGGGTAGAATCTGGGATGGACGTTTGAGTCAATCGGGTTTCGATCCCTACTTCGGGAATCTATCCTGTCAAGCCACACTGATGAGTTCTGATTTAATGAAACAGACCTGTCTGTTGATGACATTATATATATATTGTCATTCACTGACCGACTTTTTCGTTGTATTACAACTCCTCCGTGTGAGTAGACACAGTACGCTTCAAGCCGGAATCGAAACCCCCCTAACTTTATGCTAGACTTGGTATCTTATCGCTCAGCCACTTAAATGACCCTAGTCGGCTCGGGAATTATAACGCATTTTGTATTAGCTTCGTTTGTTTATATTTTGCGCTCTCGGATACCGGAGTGCTCAATTCGTTAGAAGAGCTTTGCATTACGCTGGTGGCAGCCGTTAATTCTTTCACCAGAGTGCTCAACCCTCCGGAGGGGAACGTATATATTGTCATGTACAGAGAGGCTATTTCATTATATCACAACTATATATATATATATAGGGTGTTTCACAACTCCTTAAGCAAAGTAGCGGTTTTTAAAATCTTCATTGTTGATGGTAGTCTCTTTCTCCAATTAGATTATTGTTGGAAAATAGTTGATATTTTAATATATTTCACCAACTATAGCAAAATGATGCCTTGAACGAAGGAGCGGAAGATTTTCTGTGTGAAGACATAAAACGAAACGAAGTTTTTCAAGATTGTTCAAATAATAGAGAGAAAGAAGTTCAATTTCAACATATTTCCAAACAAGAGTCAGATTTTCAAATTGGTCAAGAACTATGAGTCACATTGCACTTGTGAAGATCGTAAGGCAACAGATAGCTCACCATATAGGCATCTGATAACAATTCAAACAGCCAAGAATGTAGCCAGGGTTCAAGAGGCAGTCGGCTCGGTTCAAGCAAGATGGAAGAGCAAAAACTTGGAATAACCGTTCGGCGCATTCTGATTAAGGATCTCAAAATTTTAATCCGCTGGATTAAGAACCAACTGACCCAGGCTGACATGGAAAAGAGGGTTGCCACCTGTCATTTTCACAAATTATCAACGATGACCATGAATTCTTGAATGACGTTTGGTTTTTGGATGAAGCCCACTTGCTCTTGAATGGTCATGTTAACTTCGAGAACTGGCTGTTTTGGGGAACCAAGAACACTCACAGAATTGTTGGACGTCCTTTGTATTAAAAAAAGTAAACGGCCTAGATCACCATCACGAAACAAAGTACCACTGGACCATTTTTATTTGAAGATGATCGTGGTAATGCAATTACAGTGACAAAAGAGCGATACGGTCTCGTGCTTTAGCAGTTCTGGGGAGAGTTCAGGAGTGTAAGGACTTTGAGGAGGAGGAGGAGCATTGGTTCTAGCAGGATGGTACTTCTCCTTACATTGCTTATGTTATCATGGCATAGATCCGTGAAAAGTTTGGGGGAGGGGCGTCTCATCAGCCGTAAAGCTGAAGTGGAATGGGCACCTCACTAAGCTGACCTGAAACATCAGAGTTATTCCTCTGGCAATTCGCCAAGGACAATATTTTCTAGAGCAGCCCTTAAATCATTGCTGCGTTGAAGGCAGACATCAATGCATTCAAGATATCACCCAGGAGTTGAGTCAACGCGTTACCAACAACTTGGCACACCGCATAAAACAGTGCTTTCAACTGAACGGCTTGCCCAGTCAGATGGGGCAGTAGAATACACCGACTCCTTCTCAGCAAAGGGGTAAGACCCCGCCAATGAGTGTCCTGGATATGACACTAAACAATCTGATGGTGAGGTTCCAGCAGTGCTGGAGCTTTGGGGAATGCAGAGTACTCCTTCATTGTCATCGCTCCCAGATCCACTCTGGCCCGGAGTGTTAGCACCTGATAGGGCCCTATCTATGGGTTAGATGGAGGTGCCCGTGGTGTAGTCGTTATCGCCGTAGGAAATGAACACGGCGATACGAGTTCAAATCCTGGACGATACTGATTGCATTTCACATAGCACTAATACCCTTGGGAAAGGTATGAATCCAATTATTCTCCCTCCAGCTATGGGTAAATAGTAGGACGGACTAGGTTCTTCAGCCTTGGTTAGGCAACTAGTCTAGGAGAAGGAAAACTCTTAATTCAAACCTGTTAAACTCCGCTTAAAAATTGACCTTGTGTCATATCCTGCCCGAGCGGAGGGGTTGGTAAATAGTATCTATGGGTTAGATAGAACTAACAGCATTCTTATGCTAAACTGAATAGCTTGAAATAGAAATGTTTTTGACAATTAAACCGTACTTACATTTAAACTGCATGCTAATGCTTAACTGAATTATTTGAAATAGAACTGTTTTTTGACATTAAAACTGTATTTACCCTAAACTGAATTGTTATATATAACTGCTTGAATAGTTTGAAATAGAAATGTTTTGACAATTAAACTGTGTACTTATGCTAAACTAAATTGTTTGAAATAGAACAGATTATTTACATAAAAATGGATTTGGTGTTAAATAACCTACAAAGGTTGATACGCCATAAAACCCAAGAAACTAAACCAAACCAATCAACTGAACGGCGGACATCTGAAACATGTACTCTAGAGCTCCTCTTGACCGTGGTTCACGCTTGAGACTAAGTGATCGCTGATCCTGAAATATTCTATTTTTTCCTTTCAATAAATGTTATTTACATTATTCTATCATTTGTGGTCCTTGATTTGTGCCTAATCATTTTGTTTCAAAAATTGTGAAAGACCGTTAATTAACAATTCCGTTACAAAGTGTGTTTACATTATGAAAAGAAAGTTTTTAAATTTATTTGTTCAATACTATCCACTGTTTCAAACCTCCGCTGCGTTTTAGAATTTATGCCTCCGAAGAAAGGGGGATAAATAACCGCAGTGGGTCAAGTGCTTAGACTTAAGCTGGGGATATAGGGTGAAGTGAAAGCTAACCGCTATTTCGAGCATTTAGTGTGAGCTCTTGGAATAAGAGTTGGCTAGTATTTCTCTCATTGTATTTTTCTAATATATCTAATCGTTTGTCTTTACATTTATTTCGGGAACATTCTCCCAGAAAACATATGTGGAATAAAAAAACAAGCTGTATTGCAACATTTTAACTTGTATAACTCATCCTTGGGGACATATCTTAGTGTTTGCCCTGTCGGCTGGGCGGAGGGCTTGTAGAGAATACACCGACTGCACTTCTGCAAAGGGGTAAGACCCCCCCAATGAGTGTCCTTGATATGATATTATACGATCTGATGGTGAGGCTTCAGTGATGCTGGAGCTTTGGGGAATGCAGAGCACCCCTTCACTGCCATTGCTACCAGGTCCACTCTGGCCCGGAATGGTAGCACCTGATAGGGTCCTATTTATGGGTTAAATAGAACTAAACTGCCTACTTATGCTAAACTAATTTGTTTGAATAAGAACTGTTTGATTAAACTGAATAGCTTGAAATAGAAATGTTTTTGACAATTAAACGCTACTTATATTTAAACTGCGTGCTTATGCTAAACCGAATTGTTCGAAATGGAACTGTTTTTGACATTGAATCATCATCATTTTGTCGTACCATCAGCACGAATATCCCTGACCCTTTCTCGCCACACTTCCCTATCGTTCATCGCTTCCCGTAGGTCCCCAGAATACACTACACCCCGTACCCTCACAGAGCTTCTGTATGTAGGTTCGAGCTGGCCACCCTGCTTTTGCACGGCCATGTGAAGGAGTCCATAGGAATACATCACTTATAAGCTCGTTCCTACTTCTCCAGCAGTGTCCTGCACGTCTGGTTCGTCTAACTTGGATTGTTTCGTGATGGGTGGTAGGTGGCCGTACAGGTGCTGCTTTGCCGTAAAGCTTTTTTTCCAGCCGTTTATTTAGCGTCCATGTAGTGCATCCATATAGCAGTATCGACACGATCGCTGCCTGGAAGAAACTGTGTTTCATTTTATCGGTCAGTTCTGACTTCTATATGACCGATTGTCTATCGATAGCTGGAAATGTCACATGTTCGATTAAAGCACATATGTTCCATTTTGTGTGCGTTGACATGGAGACCAATGCCTGCGGCAGCTCGTTCCAGACTATGCCGTAGGGTTTCGGCTTGGGCGAACGCATTTGCCAGAATCGCTATGTCATCGGCGTAGTCGGCGTCAGTAATTGTTTTTGTGGGGTACCTTCTGCTTCTTTTCTTTGTCAGCTCAAAACCGTTTTCTTTGGTTTCATCGATCAATGTTCTAAGCACGTAGTCAGATGATAAAGAGGTATGGGGCAAGTGTGTCTCCTTGCAGTACTCCAGCAACAATGTCGAAGAAGTCTGTGTCTCCATCTGGAGAACGTACTTTCACTTTGGTGTTTCTATAGAGAATTATTATGGCTGCGACGGTTTCTTTTGGTAGGCCTTGTGGGGGAAAGAAACTGCACTTAAACTAAACTGAATTGTCATATATAGAACTGTTTTGACATGTAACTGTGTGTAAACAAAATATGTGCTTATACTAAACTGAATTAGCTTAATTAGAACTCTTTGAATAAACTGAATAGTTTGAAATAGAAATGGATTTCATAATCAAACTGAGTACTCATCCTAAACTGAATTGTTTGAAATAGAACTGATTATTTGCATAAAAATGGATTTGGCGTTAAAAAAAAATACATAAAACCCAACCAATCATATCAGTGTGACACTGACTTCCCGTTTATGCAACAAAAGGTAGACAACAGGGGTTATACAAATTATCCACATGACCAAAATCAAAATTAATGATAATAACAATATGGTATTAAAAAATTCAAAAACCGTTTCATCTTATATTATCAGGATGCAATAAACAAAAAGAAGATGGCAGAAGACTAAGGAATAAATGAAACCAGATATATTGTCAAATTGAAAAGCACTTGTTTATTAGCTTTTGTAACCTAAACAGTAAAATCAATAACGCGATGACCTAGGCTCTGTGATGTGAGTTTAAACCTGACCGTATTGTTATCACGGTATTTACTATTTCGCCTCCTTAATAGCCACAGAATAAAAGTATCGACTTGTGAGCTGGAATAAAATTAAATGAAATAAATGAAACAATAAAATCAACAAAAATTGTAAATTTGCTCATGGTCCAGGAAACCGGGGTTCATTCCTAGGTTGAGTCATACCAAAGACTCATAAATGTTACTTGATACCGTTTTGCTTAACACTCAGCATTTTAGAAATAGGGATCAAGGGTAAAGTTGAGCAATTCAGAGAATGGAGTAGAACCTTGCCCTACAACTCGGTGTAGTAGCCATTGAAAAGGGAACCTTCGGGTCACCATCGACTAAAGTTGCCTACTTTACTTACTTTTACATATAATAATTCGAAGTTTTACAAGTCAGTCTATTCAGCGTAGGGCATGTTCTTATTAAAATAAATCAGGGAGCTAAAATTTCGGTAAATAGCAAATTTTAAAAAATTCAAGTATGGAAAATTTCAATTCATTTCTTTTACCATTATGAATGAACGGTTATTGACGTCATGTCAAGTGAAAATCATAATCCTGAATTTGGGGAGGACCACCCCTTTTGAGTAATAGTAATTGTAAAACGGAGGGTGAGGATGCGAAGTGACAACTAGATTCAGATCACTCTGGTCTCTGGCCGTGCGCCAGACTACCCAGAGTAGTGACGCCATATTACATGTTGTGTGGACGTGATGTAGTCTTACCGATATACAACACTGTGAAAGAACCAAAGTAAGGTTGAGATAATGCGCTTCCGGGAGATGTATTTATGCCAGTCTTGTGGAGATAGAGAAATAAATCGAAATCGAAAAGATATGATACTTTAGAGATCAACGTGGAGCGGACGAGAGATTCCCTTGTGCCAGACTCGCTAAGATAGAAAAGCGAACAGATATCGAGATAATATGATATCTAAGAAGCAGGCGAGAGATTCCCTTGAGCTAGAATGGTGGAGATAAAGAAACGAAGAGAAAACGAAATTATATAATACCTCGAGGGAGCCTTTTACCAGGGTATAGAAAACGTGAGGTGAATTAAGATAACACGATGAAAGAAGAGTCCCACTGGAGAGAACGCGAGTTAAATTCTCCGTCGCTCTCACCTTACTTTTTACCAGACTACCCTGGGTATAGAAAAGTGAAGTCAATCAAGAAAACATGACAATTGCTGAGATACAGAGAAAACCCGAAACAATGCGTCTGTAGCAAAAGCGACGACTAGATTCCACATCTTAGCCTTCTACCAGACTAACCTGAGTATAGGACGTGAAGAAAGTATATTACATTAAAACATTCCGGAATAATCCCAAGGATTTAAAGAAAGCAAATATAACCACCACTGAGATTAATTTTGCCTAGCAATAGAAAGCGAAAACAAACAAGCCAAAACTTATACAATGAATCGAATGATTGATACTTTATTAACCGGTTGTCTGACTTAAACCCCACCACCTCTGAGAAGGATAAATATTTCTACCATTGTTAAAGACATTTTTCTATCCTTACTAAATATTATTATTATTATTACAAAATCGTATTTGTTCTCTGTTGGCGTCGACTTTTTTCCCTTTGTTAATTGTGTTGTCTCATCCGTTTATTTGCTGACCAGCGACTCCGGTTCGCTATTGATCGGTGGTCTGGATCTAAAAAACACAACGTGGGCAGATAGAGAGTTAACCGTGTCATCTGAAGATATATATGATCAGTGAATTGACAGCGGAGTTACCCCCATGTTTGGCGAGGCCGGGTGTACCGTCACAGAAGACAAGAAAATTAATGACGATGCATAAGACCTTACACCCAAGAGATAATATTGAAAGACTATATATGTCAAGAAATGGATGTCAAGCATTAAAGATAGTGTCGATGCATTAACACAAGGACTCGAAGACTTCATAAAAAAGAACAAAGAAAGACGTATCACAGCAACAAGAAACAGCACAGGCAACATAAAGATCAACAAAATAATAATAACTAGGTAACAAAAATGGGAAGGAAAACAACTGTACGGATAATTCAAGGGACCAACCAGTTAAATCTCATATGAAAATACCTGGATATGGCTAAGAAAGGGAGACTTTAAAGGAGAAATTAAATCTCTTCTGTTACCAACACAAAACAACGCTATAAGGTTCAACTATGTTAAAGCGAGAATAGATAGGACGCAAAAGAATTGCTAATGTTGGCTCTGTGGTGTAAGCAAAGAAACCATTAATCACATAATAAGTGAATGCAGCGAACTAGCCCCGAAAGAGTTTAAACCAGATACGACTTGATGATGAAAGAGATCCATTCGGAACTGTGCCAGAAATTGAAAGCTGATCATACTATCAAATAGTAGATGCACAAACCAGACTGGAGAATGAAACATAAAATTCTCTGAGATTTTGAGATACAAACCGATCATTAAATCCCGTTTAGAAGATCAGACCTTGAAAAAAGAGAACCAGCTAATTAGTAAACTTTGCCGTCCCGTCAGACCAATTAGTGAAAAAAAAAAAAAAAACGGAAAGAGAGGCAATAACTTGAACCTTGCCAGAGTACAAAAACAAAAAAAAACAAGCAAAAAAAAAAAAATAAATAAAAACAAAACTATTCAACATGAAGGTGAGGGTGATATTAATTGTAATTGGTGCGTTCGGAACGGTTTCCAAAGGCTTGGTAAAGGGGCTGGAAAATTGGAAATCGTTGGACGAGCCGAGACCATCCAACTATATTATTGTTGAGATCGGTCAGAATACTGAGTAGAGTTCTGGAGATTCGAGGAGATGATGTCACTCATACTCAATATCCCACATACTTTTTACTCCAGCTAACGCTGGGGTAAAAAAAATCATGAAGATAATTATATTAAAGTTGGAATAGATTAAGATTCAGGAAAATGTTAGCTATGCCAAGAGCTGAATTTTGATTTTAGAGACAAATAGTGTTTACATAGATCCAAAGATATTCTGGATTCCCTGATATTTTGCTATAAAAATGGATGATCAAATTCCGGCCAGAAAACCTGACCTTACTTTAGTAATGATAAGAAAAAAAAAGAGAACTGTTGTTAGAACAGATCAAAGATGGAAATCAAGAAAAATGGTAGAAATTGTCAAAAAAGTGGATATTACCAGAGAATTAAAAAAAGAAAAAAAATCAAATACAAAGGTGACAATGATACAAACTGTGGTAGTATCCTTGGGACAACCGGAAAGAAGAATCCGGTGAAGGACTGGAACTCTCAGAGATCGGTTGGAATACTCAGAAGAGTCCTGGAGAACTGAAGAGACTTGCTGTCCCTTAAACTTCTGTGAATGCCACCAGCTAGTACTACTGTAAAAATTCGCAATCATTATGACGGATTTTTGTCTATTTCCGTACCTTGTCGACTGTTTGTCTATCGGCCTGTAACATTATATTTTTATTTGTTATACTAATATAACTAATAAAATGTATTTACTATGAGGATTAACAACAAAGAGCTTTTTTTATCGCCCAGCAAAGGCCTGTCAGTTTTTATGCCATTTTCTTCTCTTTACAAAAAATAGAATAAAACCAATGACATTCCTTCATGTCTGGCCGATTATTTTCCTTGAATGCGTCTTAGCTGTTTGAAAATCATGACGTATAAAATCACCAAGCAACAAGGAAAAGATTAAAATATATTTCCCTCAACAAGTCGAGTTTTTTTTTCAATTAGACTTTTTGGCAAAAAGGAACAGTCACATATACAGGTGTTTTACTCGCTAAAATGCTATAATGAAAAGCCAAAATCTCATTATATACTCACGTGTACACATAAATTCATAGACATGTACACAAATACTTACTTCTTTATACATGAAAAGGACGCATTTGCAAAAAAATCACAAACACATTTTCAACACAGGAGCGCACATAAATTTTTACAGACATGTATAAATTCATGATAGTAATGCTTGTCCCTTGATATCATTGACAAAAATTATCTTAGCTAAGATGGCGACCTTAGTCGACGGTGACCCGAAGGCTCCCTTCTCAATAGCTACCACTCCGAGGTGTAGGGGAGGGCGCAACCCCATTCCCTGGATTGTTCCACTTTACCCTTGATCCGTACTTTATAATGGTGAGTTGTAAGCAAGGCGGCATCAAGTGCCATTTTTTGAGTCTTTGGTATGACTCGACCTGGGATTGAACCCCGGTCTTCGGGACAATTTGCGAACACTCTACCTAATGGCCGAGTGTCTTAGCTACAGCGTACCAAATAGCTTAGTTTCTTTGTTTAATGACATAAAAACTTTTGTGGGTTATTTAATGCCAAAGCCGTCCTTGAGGAAGAACAGCAAGTGATGTTATTTAACCCATATCTTAGGGAATATGAGGGTATTAGTCTTAAACTAAACATAATAGCGCGATTGGAGTTTGATCTCGCTTACTACGATTTTACAATCCAGCACATTAGCCCTTACGGCTTCTCCGTAAAAAATCTTCAACACAGCAACTTTGATTATGATGGTAAAGGCTCTTGTAGAGGCAGCTTAGTGTCATATCTAGCTCTCAACTTTCTTTGGTGGAGAGTGGGGATTATCCTTCGGAAAAAGATTTGGTTGATGTATCCAAAGCTCTTTTTACTAGGCAACCTGCAGAACTTTAAATAACGAAATGATACGTTGTTAAAAACGACTTAACGCAAAGCAAAAATATGAATTTATCCTCCATTTTTTTCGTTTTTTTTTTTCTTTCCAAGTTCCATAAAAGACTAAAAGATAAACTCGAATTTCTTTTGTCTGCGCATCTACCTTTGATGAACAGTGAAAGAAATAGATTTGAGAACTTGAATGGTAAAAAAGTACCGCCTAGGATCTTAAGGGTGTCATTTGTAATTCTTAAGGGCATCAGCATTGATTTCATATGTGCTTTTTTTAATATTAAACAGTTTATCCGGGTTTCGGTTGGTTGGTTGGCGTTTTTATGGCATATCAACCCCTGTGGGTTATTTTAATGACGAATCCTGTTATTATATATATATATATATATATAAGCAAAAAATTTGTTGGTAACTTTGTTTTTAAACTAGTTGCTAGAGCTCATTTTTTTTGCACTCAGTAGCTTATTTTAACCATTAATCATTCTATCAAATATTAATGACTTTTTTTTCCACAGCTAAATGGTTACGAGTATCCCTATCGCAACCAATAAATCTGTTTAATATTAATCATTTGTTTGCACACAGTAAAATGCTTTCAAGTATTCTTAACCAAAATTCAGAATTCTATTCAATATTTATCTTTTTTTTTTGTTGTTGTTGCATGGATTAAAATGTTTTCAAGTATTGTTATTAACAATACTAACTATATTTAACAAGTATTTCTATGCACTCAGGTATATGGCTTCAAATAACTAATAATAATAATAATAATAATAATCTTATGTAAATGACGGAACAGTTCTATTTGATCCTTTGATGGGACCTAAAGAGGTACACCCAATTCGGGTCAGAATGAAGTACTCCACATTCACCAAAGCTCCAGAACAGTACCCTCACTTTCAGATGCATTTTAATATGATTTGATTTGGTTTGATTTAATTTTACAGCACATCAACCATTATAGGTTAATAATGGCAATTCCATCTTTATTCATATAAACAGTTCTATTTCAAACAATTTTGTTCAGTGTAAGTATAGTTTTTTGTTTACACAGAGTTGAATGTAAAAAACAGTTCTATTTCAAACAATTCAACTTAACATAAATACAGTTTCCATGGCAGAAACAGTTCTATTTCAAGCAATTCAATTTAGCATAAAAATGTCAAAAACAGTTCTGTTTCAAACAATTCAGTTTAGCATAATTACACAGTTTAGTTCTATTTGACTCATAGATAGGACCCTATCAGGTGCTACCACTCTGAGGCAGAGTGGACCTGGGAGCGATGGCAATGAAAGGTTACTCCGCATTCCCCAAAGATCCAACATTACTGGAGCCTCACCATCAGATTGTTTAATGTTATGTGCAGGACTCAAGGTGGGAGAGCCTTACCCCTCTGCAGAGAAACAGCCGGTGTATTCTACAGCCCCAGTCGACTAGGCAATACATTTTAGTGTTAAATCGGGACACCCGATGCAGATTTGTCTCACCCTTCTTCAAAGGTGGAGTCGGCGTATTCTAAAACCCCAGTCATTTCTTTTGATGAAGAAGCGAGTTTTAAGGTGACTAGATGTGATCAAGCAGTATATTCTAAAAAACATTTTTGATGAGACGTTAACAGAAGAATGGTGGGGGGTTTCCTCGTGGTGTACTGGTTAAGGCAATGGACTGCGGAATCGTAGTACGCGAGTTCGTACTCCAGTCACGCTATTACGTTCACTTTCGGGCAAATACCCTTGGGAAAGGTATGAACCCCCTTACCCTCCCAGCTATGGGTTAAATAGTACAACTACTGTTCTTCTAGGAGAATGGCTTTGGCATTAAATAACCTAAAAAGAGTTGATATGCCATTAAACAAAGAAACCGAACCAGAAGTGTGATTATAGTGTGCCATTGAATCTCAGAGTATAATTTAAATTCAGAGACTTTTCTTTTTCGAGAACGGTTGCTCTATGAAGGCTAAAGAGCCTAGTCTGCGTAAGAATTCAATAACCCCTAGTGGAGTGTGTGTGAAGAGATAATTATATGTTCTCAAGTATTACGGGACACCGCCCATGGCAAACAAGTGGTCCGATTGAAGGGGTATTACTACTTTGCAGTAAGTCATTCGAATCATTCTTCAGCCACTGCTGACAGGGCCGGTAAAGAATTCGTGCGAAATGAAATGCAAGCAGCCTCGTCCAGAATTTGAACGCGGCTCGCTGAGTCCATTTTCTCGACAATAACAATTACACTACATGTGTCTTTACATGTACACGTATATACACGTACACACATGGTTACATACCAGCAAGTTCACATGCGCCTCTGGTCGTACGAGTGTTGTCATTTATTAAGCTTAGCTTTTTTTATTATGTGCTGATGCTGGGAGGACGAGAATCGCTAACAATGGTCCGCTAGTCTATCTCGTTAAGGAGAAGGGTCCTTGTGGCGTAGTTGTTTATGTGATGGACTGTAACATCGTAGTAAGTTGGTTCGAACTCCATTCGCGGAATTATGTTTACCTTCAGACTAATACGACTAGGAAAAGAATGCGACTCCTTATCTTTCTCAGCTATTGGTTAAATAGTATCACTATTGTTCTTATAGAATGATGGCATTGGCACGAAGATTTATATGTAATTAAACTTAGAAACCAAACTTATCTTGCGAACAATTGTATCATGTAAGTTGTCCAATGCTCTTATAGAAAATGAGCTGAAATACCTGAATACATTTGCAAATACTGAAATTCAACCAGTTTAAATTACAGTAATCTATAAAATGTAGAATGACAGATAGACTGATTTACCCGATACCAAAAAAAGAAAAAATATGGCTAAATAAATACAGAAATGCATTCCATCGTTTTAGAGACTTACGACCAAATCACATAGAAAACATCGGTTAGTATTAGATAACCGGAGTGAAGCAGTGAGGAATTAATTTAGAACCTAGATGGGTTTCTCGTTAGTTTGTTATTTCTTTAATTGCATTTCAACTCTTGTGGGTTATTAAATGCCAAATCTTGCTGTTTTGTTAATATTATTTAATTTCCCATTTTCTAGTGGGTAGAGGGTTCGCTAATGGTCCGGGAGACCTGGGTTCAATCGCAGGTCGTGTCATACCAAAGACTTTAAAATGGAACTTGATACCTCCTTGCTTAACACTCAGCAATATAAGGTACGTATCAAGGGTAAAGTGAAGCAATCCAGGGAAAGGAGTAGTGTCCTCCCCAACACCTCGGTGTGGTAGCTATTGAAAAGGGAGCCTTCTAGTCGCCTTCGATTACGGTCGCCAACTTTACTTATTTCATTTATATTAAGAAATAAGTAGAAATAATTTCCATCCCCTTCATGAATATCAATATATTGGCAGAAATAAATTTCACTAATTGTTCCTCTTAATGCAACTGACCCTTAGCCACTGTCTTCCAACAACTTAGATAAAAAATGATTTCGTTTTTGTTTGTCATAATAACAATTAGTTTTATGCAATTATTAATATATAGGTGTTAGAACTTGACATGACCAGTTGATAGATCGAATCGAACCTCTTCGACTGCCCGTCTAGTCAAAATAAGAGCTTAAATGCCAAGTGACTACTTAATACCCGCGTCATGGACTGCTTAGCCAGTAGGATCCAGTTCTCAAGTATTATGGGTCACCACCCATGGCAAACAGGTGGTCCGATTGAAAGGGTCTTACTACTCTGCAGTGGGTCAGTCGGAACATTCTTTAGCCTCTGCTGACAGGGTGGGTAACCAATTAGAGACACAAGGTATCTTAAGCAAAATGAGGCTTGTGTGCCAGACTAAGCAAAACCTACTATATCTAGTTAATACTGAAGCTATATCTAAAACAGAAATAAACAATGAATTCAACGTTAATCTTTTTCAAAACACTCCTCGTAATATTCACTTAACTTATTCCAGTAAGTTTTCCATTTATCAAAGCACTTCTGAAACTTCTCTTTTGACATGATATGAAGCAGCGCCGTTGTATTTTTTTAATGCTCTTCATGTCTCCAAATATTAATCTTGAGATTTATTTTAAGTTTACGAATCAAGGTTTGTTGCATATATAAGGTGTTGTTTTGCAAGTTTGTTTCGCTAAAACATGCCAATCAAAAAATAAATGGTACTGACTTGTTTAGATTCTTGCCCCTAAAATTCCCAAACACAAATTTGAACATTCGATCTCAATCTTTTTTAATCACTTTTCGTACATAGCAAAAAGCTCCATAAATATAATATGGGCTAAGTGCTTATAAACCGATAAACATATAAAATATTTCGTGGATGTTTCTATGCTTTTCGTATTTGGTTTGGTTTCTTTAGTTTAATGGCATATCAACTCTTTGTAGGTTATTTAATGCCAAAGCCATTCTCCTAGAAGAACAGTAGTGGTGCTATTTAACCCATACCTGGGAGGATAAGGGGGTTCATACCTTTCCCAAGGATATTTGTCCGAAAGTGAACGTAATAGCGCGACTGGAGTTCGAACTCGCTTACTACGATTCCGCAGTCCATTGCATCAACCATTACACCACGAGGACACCCACCTTTTCGTATTTGTTATTTTATTAGGAATCTTTTATCTATGTTGTGTCAGACTGGGAATACTTTTGAGATGAGGCTTCTTAATCTGATAATTAATTTTTTCATTGCGGACTTTTTGTCCTCATCTTGGTAGTTTTTTTTGTTGTTCCTTCTCACTACGTTTCGGCCAAATTTCACCTCTGGCCTTCTTCAGGTGATTAACCGTGACCTCGGATAGGAATGCTCAGTCTAGTAACCGTATCTCCAGTAATTACTACCTTCCATAGTTGTTGTCTATTGCACCACGTTTTTGACCAAGTAAAGACTCAGCATTCCTCTCCGAGGTCGCGGTTAATCACCTGAAGAAGGCCAGAGGTGAAATTTGGCCGAAACGTAGTGAGAAGAAACAGCAACAACAACAACAAAAAAAATAATCAAGATGAGGACAAAAAGTCCGCAATAAAAAAAAAATCTCATGTATAAGTATGTTTAAAAATTTTAAATCTCAATGATATGTTCATAGCTAAGCAACTTATATATAACACCATGATATTATAACTGATGTTTAGATGATTCTACGTCTCTTCCTGAACATTTTTTCATCGGTAGTCACGTAATTTTTGGATCAGCTGTTTGTAACTAAACTCGTGATTACGCAAATGAATCACCAGCGTACTCAATAGACCTAATCGCAGGTGAGATTTCGTTATTACCCAAATTTGAAATTTAATCACAAAAGCAAGAGTTGATTGGTTTCTTTGTTTAATGACATATCAAGTTTGGTGGGTAATTTAATGCTTAAGCTACCCTTCGAAAAGAGTCGTAGTGATACTATTTAACTCACGCCTGGGATCCTAAAGAGTCCATACTTTTCTCGAGAGTACAGGGTGGAACGATAAAATTGTCGTCATAAAGAAAACAACACAACAGTTTTATTTTAAAACTTTTTATTGAAAACATCAATTCAGGTAATTTGATTATGTAGTAGAGCTGACATCTATTCAATGTAGCCGCCTTCAGCCTCAATCATCACCTGGATACGGACCCGGAACTAGGAGCATGCCTTTTCCACCAGCGCCGGCGGGAACTCTGCGAATACTCGGCGGGTGGCGGCGATCAGGCTGTTCTCGACGTATGACCAAACGAAGTAGTCCAGCGGGTTCAGGTCGGGGGAAGAGGGGGGCAGTGAGAGAAGGGTACAAAGTCGTAGCACTCCTACTGAAGTCAAGCCTGGGTCTTTTTGGACTAGCCGAATCCTGCTGCCACACCCAGGGTCTGCCACCGGCCACCTGATTGCATCAGGGTATCACCACACTCAGCAGAACTTCCAGGTACACTTTGGTGTTACTTTCAAGCCGACTTCGAAGATGTGAAGTGGCATGATGTGGCCCTCACTTGAAACCACACCAAAGACCATAAACGTAGCCGGAAACCTTGTTTTCATCACCCTGGGCACATCCCTATTATTCGTGGCAATCCATCGTTGTCATAACTTGGATCCTGTTGTCATAACTTGGATCGGTAGAGAGCATGACTTGTACAGCGGCGCATCTCCGATCTCGCTCGTTGAACATTGTGTCCCTTTCAGACATGATAGAAGGCTCCTATCGCTCTTGGAATTGGTACACAACTGGCCAACTCGTAGATGGTCAGCAACAAGAAAAGAAAACCAGTTTTCATTAAACGGAAATGGAATCATGTCTTTTCTAGGGCGACAATTTTATCGTTCTACCCTGTATTAGTTCGAAAGTTAACCTTATAGCCTGACTGGATTTCGAACTCATTTACTAAGATCTCACAGTTCATCATGTTAGTTATTACGCCATAAAAAAACTCCTCTCTTTTAGATGATAAATTAGCGAACTATATCTCACTGCATTGTCATATGATAAACAAAGCTAAGCTTAATAAATGACAACTCTCATATGGCGTCACTGGACTTCGAAGTCGCTTATTACAATGTCACAGTCCAGTGTGTTAGCCACTACACCATGGTGACAACCTCTAGCAAGAGCGGGGGACATGGAGAAAGTTAAATGAAATAAGACAGAGCAACTGAACAGTTTTTAGTTTCTATTAAGTGGCTCGATCCCAGATATTGAGAACTAAAATAACGTGATTTTTGAATATCACTGATTATATATATATATATATATAGTTAGAAGAGCGTAGAGAAGGTCAATGCCAGCTGGTGATGGTCAGTTTCACGCCATTGGAAAGAAGTATTTTGGAGACGATTCAGCACAAAGAAAACTGGTTGGAAGACGTTTGTTCAATATAAAGTGAACTAATTTTAAGAAAATTAACGTTTCCTTCATTTTTTCCGAGCGGTTGACTCTGTCTCCTCTCTCCTAACACACACACACACACACACACACACACGCATATATATATATATATATATATATATATATATATTGAGTTTTTTCTAATAATTGCATCTTGGTTGATGCATGAAACTTTTAGTTATTTGATCAATATATATTGTAAAAGTATTTTATTTCATACATATATATATATGTATAAATAAAATACTTTTATTAATTTGATCAATATATATATATATATATATATATAGAATACGCAAAACATATGAAATAGAATATATATATATATATATATATATATTCTATTTCATCTGTTTTGCGTATCTTATTTTATGCGTGAAATTCTTAGTTATGAAACCAATATAAAAAGAGGTGAGATCTTACATTATTCGCAGTCTTATGTTGCACTGCTGGTGAGAATTTAAGCACATTTTTGATCTACAATAGCGTTTTAAAATTTGTTTGTTCCCCGGTTTATATATATATGTATATGTGTGTGTGTGTGTGTGTGTGTGTGTTTATGCAAACGTATATATATATATATATATAATGAAAATAATTCCTACATGGCCAACAGAGAGTCTACCTAGGTTTCACCTGAACGGCTCTTCAGGATTGCTTTGGCAACGGGTGTTAGGATAAAATACATTTTATTGATTAAAAAGACCCCCACCTATACAAAAATTGTCATATGAAAAAATCAATAAAATGTATTTTATCCTAACCCACTTTGCCAATTCGATTCTTTAGAGCTGTTTGGGTGAAACCTAGGTAGACTCGCTCTTGGCCATGTAGGAATTATTTTCACAATATTAGCTTTATCTCATGCATTGAGCACTTTATTACGTTTTGCCTTTGGCAATTCATTCGCAGGTTTTTCTTTTGACTTAAGTGCAGCTTCATTATTTTCAAGTAGCACGTGTGTTTTTCGTCTTTTAATTTTTACTGAACTTTTTCCCAGATATCACTAAGTAGAATTTGCAAATTGTACAATCTGGGATTTTTTCACACCAACAGAATTATAGATTAGATATAAAGGTTAATATATATCGACAAAGGGTTAAAAAAAAGAAAAAGACAAATCAGGGCATTCCAAAATAACGAAAGGAAATTCTACCGAGAAGTCTGGCGAGATGATACGAAATCATACCAACAACCGGATGCAAGAGAAATTGAACAATTTTTTACTAAAATCTGGCAACCAAAAAGAACATTACAAAAAAGCAATATGACAAAAGAATTATAAGGACTCGAAGAAGGTCCGAAATCGGAAATACATATCAATTTACTCAAAACAGCACGAAAAAATATCAAATTGGTAAAACGCCAGGCTATGATAGAATAGATGGATTCTGGTTCACGAAAATCACCTCCATTCACGACAGACTAGTACTGGAAATAAAATGATATGTACAAGAAGCACAGGTAACCGAATGAATGACCAAAAGAAAGACCTCATTGTTCCAGAAGGGGTTCTCAATGGAACTGCCCCAAACAACTACAGACCCATAACCTGCTAAACGATGATGGGAAAAATATTAACAGCACAAATAAGCGAAGAGATTTTCTACTCGTTAATAAGCAGCGGATTTTTCCCAGAAGAAAAGCAAGGATACCGCAAAGGATCCAGAGGTACTGAAGAGTTACTTTACATAGACCAGCACATCTTCAACGAGAGAAAGACCAGACGGAAAAATCTACCTATGGCCTAGCTAAGGCATATAATAAAGTCCTGCAAAGTTGGATAATAAATTGGCCCAAAATGTACAAAATATCAAATGAAATCATAAACTTTATCGAAAAAACCAAGAAAACCTGGAAAGTGGAATTGACAGTATGAGGAAGAAGATTTGATGAAGCAAAGGTCCAAAGTGGTATATTTAAACGAGATACACTCTCACCGTTACTATTCATAACTGCGATGATGCCACTTAACCACATACTCAGAGAATACACAGCCGGAAACAAATTTAGTAAAAGAAATGAAAAAGAACTGGAAACTCTAATACACACAGTGAGAATATACAGTCTGGACACAGGAATAGAATTTGTCATTGAAAAATTTGCTATGCTAGTAATGAAAAGCGGCAAACGCCACCTAACGGACACAGGAATAGAATTTGGCATTGAAAAATTTGCTATGCTAGTAATGGAAAGCGGCAAACGACACCTAACGGACGGAATGGAACTACCAAATCAAGACAAGATTAGAACGTCTGAGAAAAGGAAACGTACGAACACTTGGACTCCTTGGAAGCTGGAATTATCAAACAAGTGGAGATGAAAGAAAAAATAAAGAAAGAATATTTCAGAAGAACCAGAAAGCTACTCGTGATAAAACTATGTAGCAGAAACCTTATCAAAGGAATAAATACCTGGGCAATACCTCTCGTTAGATACTCGGGGAAATTTTTGAAGTGGACCAGAGAAGAACTTAAGCCAATGGACTAATGACCATGCATAAGGCATTACATCCCAGGCATAACGTTGACAGAATATTTGTATTAAGAAAGGAGGGAGGAAGAGGACTTGTCAGCATTGAAGACAGCGTTGACGCATCAATACAACGACCCAAGAACTACATAGAAAAGTACGAAGGAGGACTGCCAACAGCCACTAGAAGCAATACTGACAACACGAAGACCACCAGAATGACAACAACTAGAAAACAAAAAATAGGAAGAAAAACAACTCTATCGGCGTTTTAAACGACAAATAAGCAACATATAACACGAGAAAACCTGGACGTGACTAAGAAAAGGAAATCTTATGAGAGAAACAGAATCTAAGTAAAGTAAAGTTAGCGACCATAGTCGAGGGTGACCCGAAGGCTCCCTTTTCGATAGCTACTACACCAAGGTGTAGGGGAGGGCGCTACTCCATTCCCTGGATTGCTCCACTTTACCCTTGAACCGTACCTTATAATGCTGAGTGTTAAGCAAGGTGGTATCAAGTTCCATTTTTAAAGTCTTTGGTATGACTCGACCTGGATTGAACCCAGGTCTCCCGGGCCATTGGCGAACACTCTAACCGCTGGGCCAATGTCCCGGTTTAAATCTCTCTTATAGTAGCACAAAACAACGCCATAAGAACCAATCATATCAAAGCGAGAATTGACAAGACGCAACAAAATAGCAAATGTAGTTTATGGAGTGATAGAGACGAAACCATCAATCACATAAGTCAATGCAGCAAATTAACACAGAAGGAGTACTTGACTAGACACGATTGGATAAGGCAAAGTGATCCACTGGGAGATGTGCAAGAAATTTAAAGATGACTATACAAACAAATGGTATATGTACAACCCAGCTGCTGTACTGGAGAATGACACACATAAACACCAATGCGACTTTGACATAAAACGGATCACCTAATCTCGGCCAGAAGACCAGACCTTATGATAATCAACAACAACAACAAAAACAATAAAATAAATAAAAGAAGAGAACTTGCAAAATTGCGAACATTGCTGTTCCGGCTGACCATTGAATAAAACTGAAAGAAAGTGAAAAGAAGGATAAGTACCTGAACCTTGTAATTGAAAAAAAAAAAAAAAAACTACAAAAAATGAAGGTGACAATTATACCAATTGTTATTCGTGCTTTTGTTAAACTCACCAAAGGATTATTAAAATGACAGGAGGACTTGGAAATAAGAGTACAAGTGGAGACCATCCTAACAACAACATTATTCAGAACGTCTAGAATACTGAGAAGAGTCCTGGTGATTGGAAGACACTTGCTGTCACTCAAACTTTAATGAAAGACTGTCAGCAAACACTGATGTGAAAAACTTTTAAGGTGTAAATAATAATTATAATAATAATAATTCTTGCTGTCACTTAGAATCCAGTGGAAAACCATCAGCTGACGCTGATTTGAAAAACTCATACTGTAAAAACTTGAAAAGAGTAAAATATAATAAAGACGAACTCCACGGAGAAAGTTTCAAAATCAATTTAGTATAGTGGGATACACAAGATATGTATTCAAAATTGCCTATTTCTATGTGCTTTTGTTATAGTCATGAGGACATAACTCTTTTTAAAATAGCAGATAGGTACCGCAAAAGGTACCGAATTACCGGTAACTAATCTTCTACATATATTTGTTTACAGCCACACACCGCCAAAACCTGCAAAGTCTTAGGTATTCTTCCTTGTCTAAAAATGAGCTGTGTCTGAAGTAACTAATTTACAGCTCTCCATTTCAGTTGTAGACTTTGTTACCCAATGTCTTATCGTATTTTAAGAATAGGCTGATCAATCTCTATAAAGAAAAAACTCTTCGCGTCAATTTGCTCAGTCGGCTGCCGCTGTAGAATACCCCGACTGACCTCTGCTGAGGGGTAAGACCCCCTCCTCAACGAGTGTCCAATATATGACTCTAAAAAATCTGATGGTGAGGCTCCAGTGATGCTGGAGCTTTGGGGAATGCGGAGCCCCCCTTCATTGCCATTGCTCCCAGGTCAACTCTGGCCCGGAGTGGTAGCACCTGATAGGGCCCTATCTATCGGTTGAATAGAACTAACTGCATACTTATGGTAAACTGAGTTGTTTGAATCAGAACTGTTTGACTAAACTGAATACCTTGAAATAGAAATGTTTTTTGACAATTAAACTGTGTACTTACATTTAAACTGCGGGCTTTTGCTAAACTGAATTGTTTCAAATGGAACTGTTTTTGACATTGAAACTCTACTTACGCTAAACTGAATTGTTTAATACTGAATTGTTTTGACATTTAACTGTGTGTAAACAGAATCTGTTCAAATGCTAAACTGAATTGGCAAAATTAGAATTGGCAAGATTAGAACTGTTTGAATAAACTGAAAGGTTTGAAATAGAACTGTTTTTGACAATTAAACTGTGTATTCATGCTAAACTGAATTGTTTGAAATAGAACTGATTATTTGTATTAAAAAGGATTTGGCATTAAATAACTTACGAAGGTTGATATGCCATATAACCCGAATCACCAACCAACCAATCTTCTTGTCAAATATAAATTATAGAAAAAACCAGCCAACAAAAGCAAACGTTTTTTTTTTTTCGTCTTTAACCTCTTTTAAATCTATTGACGCGGTTGTGAGGAGGTGAAAGAAAAATTCTTTTCCTGTAGCATACAAGAAACAGTACATAATATGGAAGGAAATATTTGAAACCTCAACAGTTCAGCGTGTGAGACACATGAAGCTAGATCAATAATTCCGTAGACAAGAAATTATAAGTCACATTTTCCAGCATAATATTTGAACAACGTGATTCATATTGACCAGTTAATTAAGTCGTTTAAAAAGGACGGGAAATCTTTAGAAAAACAAGTATATCCCGCAATAAACAAAAACACTTTTACTATAAGACTATCGATTTACGATTGATTGATTGATTGAAGTGTTGATTTTAACACCGTGTCAACCTGTCCTTGGTTATTTTATGCTCGGAAGTTAAGGAATTGCGTACATTATATGTTTGGATTTTAATTTTTTTTGTAGTTTCTTAAGATTTTTTCCATGTGATTATGTGATATCAAATAATCCTATCTAATTCAAATAAGTTCCGAACAAATCTATTTGATCCTAAGATGGGACTTTAACAGGTACAACTTCTCTGGAATAGAATGAAGAAGAGAGTAATGGCACTGAAGAAGTACTTCCCATTTTTCAAATCTCATGAACTAGAGTCTCACCACCAGACGCATTTTGGAGTCATACTCAGGCTCCCTATTTTTGTTCGGGGGTAAACCGCTTTTGTGGCGGATACTGTAAGCGCATTCAAACTACGTTCGAATATAATATGCGTGATTATAAACTAACTAACGCATAAGCGAAAAACCAAAAAACACACCGAACGACTGAAAGGCATAGCTCTGAACGATAAACACACACACACACACACGCACACACACAGACGTGTGTATGTGTGTATGTGTGTGCGTGTGTGTTGGTGACTTGCAATATTCATAAATGACAGTATCTTGGAAGTGGATTGAAAATACCAATCAATACAGAATATCGGACGAATATATCTGATCAATAAAATGGTCGAAATCTAAAGAAATGGCCAGAAATATTTTGCCAATACTTATATCACTAACATTTGCATTTTTATGAATAATTTCTTTTATTCTGTAAAAGATGCTATTTTTCCGATTTAAAAACAGCTCCCAGATCAATCTTTACTTTTAAGAATCTAAAAGTAATGATTATTTGTCTCTTTTATTTTTTTCCATAGTTAATCATGACGTGAGTGAGGCAACAGTTTTGGAATATTTTGAAAAGAGCTCGTCTGTAGCGTGTATATCATCCAACCTAAGCAGTTTCGACCGTGGTAGTTACCCTATATCGTCGTAGTAAGTGCGCTGACACGCTGAAGAAAGCCGTAGAGATTAATGAGCGACGTCGTCTGATTCGGAAACTTATGCTTAACGAGTTCGAATTGGACCATAACACCACGGAAACAACAAAAAATATTTATTACGTAGACGGTGAAGGGGCAGTAGATCAAAGTACTGTAACAAGTTTATTTAAGAAATTTCGCTAAAGTTGTAAGAACCTCAACGATCAGGAAAGATCTGGTAGGCCAAAAAACTGTGGATTCAAAGGCTATGCTCATAAAAGCAAAACCGGCGAGTAGCAATCGGAAAGTATCAGGTAAGCTGAAGTTACATCTCCAGTCACCTAGGTCGAATGCAGTTTCAGATATTTTTAAAGAATAACCAGAGATTAAAGAAGTGCATTAGAAATCTTGTCTTTCAAAAATTATATTCAAAATTCTTAGAAAAAATTATAGCTCCAGCCGTTACAAATGATTTTAGAAGAATCTAAATTCTTTACGGTTTTATGTAAAAAGGATCTTTTAAAACTATATTCAAGTCATCATCATCATCATGTCGCCCCGCCAGCACGGATATCCCGGACCCTCTCTCGCCACTTCTCCCTATCATTCATCGCCTCCGACCGGTCTTCAGCGTTACATCCTGTGTCCTCACATAGTTGCTGTATGTAAGTTCGTGCTGGTCGTCCTACTTTTGCACATCCATATGTGGGGGTCCACAGGAGTACATCGCTTATGAGCTCGTCTTTGCTTCTCCAGCAGTGTCCCGCGTGTCTGGTTCGTCTAACTTGTATAGTTTTCGTGATGGGAGCAAGTGTCCGTATAGCTGGTGTCTCGTGGGGTGTTGTCGCCAGGACTTGTTCAATACTGCTCTCAACATTCTTGTGTAATTTCCGTCTAGTTTCCTCTCCAGCCGCTTAGTTAGCGTCCATGTGGTGTATAGCAGTATCGACACAACCGCTGCCTGGAAGAAACTGCGTTTCATTTTATCGGTTAGGTCCGACTTCCATATGATCGAGAGCCTATCGATACTGAAAGTTTTACAATTATTGAAACGCAGCAGAGGCCTCTAAACTCTTCCCTGTTGACTTTATTCTCTTTCCCCTTTCAAATTATTGCAGAGAAATAGTTAACATTTTCATATATTTAACCAACTATAGAAAAATCATGCTTTGATTGATAGAGCAGATCTTTTGTGTGACGACATATTACAAAACTTATTCTTTCAAAATTGTTCAAGCAAGATACTGAAGAAAGTTCCATTTCAACACATTTCCAAACAGGAGTCAAGTTTTCACGTTGATCAAGAACTTTGAAGACATTTCTGAGAAGATTCAATCGATCACTCAGGAGGAATGTGCACGCGTTCACAACAGCTCTGCACGTTTCATTAAACAATGTTTTCAACTGAATAGGTGGACATCTGAAGCGTGTACTCCAGGGTTCCTCTTGACATTTTTCATTCATGTTTGAAACTATATAATTGTATATCTTAAAATTTTCCCTTTTCCCTTTCAATAAATGTAATTTTCAAAACTCAATATCATTTGTAGTCCTTGATTTGTGTCCAATTTTTTTTGTTTCTAAAATTGTGAAACACCCTGAATTAAATATTCGCTTACAAAAAGGGGTTTTGGTTTGGTACATTAACCGTTATAGGTTATTTAATGCCAAATCCTTTTTATACATATATATTGAATATATGATTTCTGAACGTTTTGTAAGGAGCGTCCTTGTGGTGTAATGGTTAAAGCGATGGACTGAAGAATCGTAGTACTTATGAAAGAACTTACGACTTTGAGAACTTCATTCGCGCTATCACTTTCAGGCAAATAGCCTTGGGAAAGATATGGACCACCTTGTCCTCCCAGCTATGGATTAAATTGTACCACAATTTTTCTTCCAGAGGGAGGGATTTTGGTATTAAATAACCTACAAATGTTGTTATACCATCAAAAAACAAACAAACAAAAAAACAAACAACCCTAAACATTTTGTCGTCAACATCTTTAAACGAGCCTGAGCCCATTCTTTTTTTCACTCAGTAAAATGGTTTCACTTATTTCTATCTAATATGAATAATTCTATTTATTATTAATCATTTGTTTGCACACAGTTAAATGGCTTCAAATATTCATTTGGACATCAGTCATATGTTTTCACATAGTTAAATGATCAAAAAGTTCTATTTCTAACAATTCAATTTATCGTAAGTACAGTTTAAATGTCAAACAGTTTTATTTGATCCATAGACAGAACCTTATCAGTTTGGTTGGTTGGTTGGGTTTTATGGCATATCAACCTTTGTAGGTTATTTAACGGTAATTCCATTTTTATACAAATAGTCAGTTCTATTTCTAACAATTCAGTTTAGCTTGAGTACACAGTTTAATTGTCAAAAACATTTCCATTTCAAACTATTCAGTTTAATCCAACAGTTCTAATTCAGCTAATTCAGTTTAGTATAAGTACAGATTTTGTTTACACACAGTTAAATGTCAAAACTGTTCTATGTATAACAATTCAGTTTAGCGTACAGTTTCAATGTCAAAAACGGTTCATTTTGAAACAATTCAGTTTAACAAAACCATGCAGTTTAAATGTAAGTGCAGTTTAATTGTGAAAAACATTTCTATTTCTAGGTATTCAGTTTAGTCAAGCAGTTCTAATTCAGTTTAGTATAAATACAGATTTTATTTACACACAGTCAAATGTCCAAACAGTTCTATGTTAAACAATACAGTTTAGTGTAAATACAGTTTCAATGTCAAAAACAGTTCTATTTCAAATAATTCAGTTTAGCAATAAGAACGCAGTTTAAATGTAAGTACGATTTAATCGTCAAAAATATTTGTACTTCAAGCTATTCAGTTTAGTCAAACTGTTCAGTTTAGCATAATTATGTCGTTAGTTCTATTTAACCCACAGATAGAGCCCTATCAGGTGCAACCACGCCGGGCCATTGTGGACATGGGAGCGATGGCAATAAAGGGGTACTCCGCATTCCCCAAAGCTCCAGCATTATTGGAACCTCACCATCAGATTGTTTAGTGTCATATCTTGGACACTCGTTGAGGAGGGGGTCTTACCCCTCAGCAGAGGTGCAGCCGACTAGGCAAAGAAGAACCTTAGGTGTTACCACTCTGGGACAGAGTGAACCAGGGAGCGAAGGCTATGAAGAACTACACCACATTCTGCAAAGCTCCAGCATTACTGGAACCTCACCATCAAATTTTTTACAGTCATATCAAGGACACTCTTTGGGTGAGTCTTACCCCTTTACAGAGATGCAGTCGGTGTTTTCTGCACCCCTAGCTGACTGGACCATTACAAACTGTGTTTATTTTCTGAAATATAGGAATCTTTTTTCATTCTACATCTTATGTGGATTTCAGACATCATTTCCTTAATGATAATTAACACGGCTTTTTAACTGCCCAACAATATACTATCAATCAGGGTCAGGGTGGGACTGTGAATAATGCCAATAACGGGGTATTCTACACTCTCGAAAGCTCTCAAAGTGAAGCTTCAGGACCAGATAAGGTTTAGTGTCATTACCGAAGTCACCTCTTTTTGTGGGTGTACGGGGAGTCGTACTTTTCGACGATTCAGCCGACATATTCTAAACTCCACCGACAGTGTTGTTGAACTGATTATTATTGGTTACAAATGACATGCTCTTAATGGTATGAAATATTATTACAATATTGTTGAGACAGTTTGTTCCTTCTGAAGTGATATTCTGAGAATATATATATATATTTTTTTTTTTTTATTATACAATGTGTGGAAGCACGTGCGATACCCTAGCCTCATCAGCCGCCATCCAGTGTGATAACACAGTTTCGGTAGCTCAAGGCGGTACTGCGACTCCTGGCGCTACCGAGCAGCTTTTGCCACCGGATAGGGTATTTAATTATTATTGGTTACAAATGACATGCTCTTAATGGTATGAAATATTATTACAATATTGTTGAGACAGTTTGTTCCTTCTGAAGCGATATTCTGAGAATATATATATGTATTGGTTCTCATAAGGAACACTATTACAGAATTGAATACAGTTCAAGCTGAAGGTTTATCGTAACCAAAAGGCGCTTATGTTAAGTCCATTAGATATGAATTATAATATAATACGGAATACAATTTATGTCATTTGTTATTGCAGTTAAATGGTCGTCTGGAAGACAAATATAACCATATGGATGCGGAGGAATGATATTAATCATATACAGAATTATTGGAGTTATGTTAATATTTAATTTAGTTTCTCAGCTAATTTCCCTTGTGTTTGTTAACACTTTCCCGTTGTTTAGAGGAAGATGACGTAAAAATGTTGTAAATTTGTTTGTCAATGGATTTCCCGACAGGCAAGAGTGCAACTACTGTGATCCTGAGTTTTAGCATGTTATCTTCGATATAAAAATGAAGAAGAAGAAGAAGAAGAAGAAGAAGAAGAAGAAGAAGAAGAAGAAGAAGAAGAAACCTTCAGGTTGGCAAAAGTAAAACTGAATATTTTTAATTTGGTTGTGTTTTATAACATGAATCCTTCAGTGCCAAATACCGCTCTCTCTCTATCTCTCTCTTATATATATATATATATATATATATATATATATGTGTGTGTGTGTGTGTGTGTGTGTGTGTGTGTGTGTGTGTGTGTGTGTATTGTACGTCCAAAGAGAGAAAGAAATATTTCAAAATGAGTTGGTCCACGAAGTAATTTGTATTTTGTGGGGAAGATTTATTTTGTTCTTACATGTATGTTTCTAGATTGTTGCTTTCGTCAGAGAACATGTATGGCACAAGGTCTTGTTAATGGGGTATTCAATGAGACTAAAACTCTGTGGTATTTTTTCAGCTATTTCGATTCCCTTATTTATTTATGTTGTAAGGTATTCACTTTGGTTTAGGATTGTGTGTAGTTCTTTAAGGCGAGTATTTTTAAAAAGTTTTTATCCATGATTATCACGTGTATTCTACGTGGCTTGTGGTTATTCCTCATTGTGGCACTAGTTTGATAAATATCAACGCATCACCATCAAACAATGGTCAACACGTTTGTTTTAAAGACAATTGCGACTGTTATTAGTTTGAATGACACGGAGTTTTCCTGAGCTTTTCGTAATGCTTATGATCATTAACAATGAAATCGAAGAGTCGAGTTCAAAACATTGACAAGACGGTTTGTGTTTCACTTTACGCTAATACATGGTTGTGTTTCATTTACGCTAAAACATGGTTGTGTTTCACTTTACGCTAAAACATGGTTGTATTTCACTTTACGCTAATACATGGTTGTATTTCACTTTACGCTAAAACATGGTTGTGTTTCATTTACGCTAAAACATGGTTGTGTTTCACTTCACGCTAATACATGGTTGTATTTCACTTTACGCTAAAACATGGTTGTGTTTCACTTTACGCTAAAACATGGTTGTGTTTCACTTTACGCTAATACATGGTTGTATTTCACTTTACGCTAAAACATGGTTGTGTTTCACTTTACGCTAATACATGGTTGTATTTCACTTTACGCTAAAACATGGTTGTGTTTCACTTTACGCTAAAACATGGTTGTGTTTCACTTTACGCTAAAACATGGTTGTGTTTCACTTTACGCTAATACATGGTTGTATTTCACTTTACGCTAAAACATGGTTGTGTTTCATTTACGCTAAAACATGGTTGTGTTTCACTTCACGCTAATACATGGTTGTATTTCACTTTACGCTAAAACATGGTTGTGTTTCACTTTACGCTAAAACATGGTTGTGTTTCATTTACGCTAAAACATGGTTGTGTTTCACTTTACGCTAATACATGGTTGTATTTCACTTTACGCTAAAACATGGTTGTATTTCACTTTACGCTAATACATGGTTGTATTTCACTTTACGCTAAAACATGGTTGTGTTTCATTTACGCTAAAACATGGTTGTGTTTCACTTCACGCTAATACATGGTTGTATTTCACTTTACGCTAAAACATGGTTGTGTTTCACTTTACGCTAATACATGGTTGTATTTCACTTTACGCTAATACATGGTTGTATTTCACTTTACGCTAATACATGGTTGTGTTTCACTTTACGCTAATACATGGTTGTATTTCACTTTACGCTAAAACACATGGGTGTGTTTCGCTTTACGCTAATACATGTCTGAAAGGCATGTCGTAAAAGTTCCCCCCCCAGCTAAAGGTAAATAGTAGTTTTACAGGCTGGTTTCTTTAGCATCGGCAAGGCAACAAATTTGAAATCAAAACAGGTTTTCTCTACATGAAAAAAATTGACCTTGTTTTACGTTCTATATGTGGCGTAGGGGGGTTTGAGTTTTGCCGCACATGTTGCCTTCGGATGGACTATACGAAGTTTAGAAAATATTAAGGTAGTTAACTGTTAATAAGCTAGACTTCTATGCGATTATGACGGTACCGAGTTCGAACTATACAGAGTTATCATTATCTTAAACTTTTATTTAGCAAAGAAGTACAGGGTATATATATATATCATCATCATCATGTCGTGCTGGGAGCGCGGATATCCCTGACCCTCTCTCACCACTCCTCCCTATCATTCATCGCCCTAGGTAGGTCTTCAGGACAACAATATATATATATATATATATATATATATATATATATATATATAAAATCTTTATATCTAATTTACACTTCTGTTGGTGTGAAAAAAAAACCAGATAGTACAATTTGCAAATTCTAAAAACTGATATCTGGAGGAAAAAAATTGTAAAATAAGAAAAGACAAAAACACACGTGTTACTTGAAAATAACCAAGCGGCACGTATGTCTAGTTAAAAGAAAAAACACCGACAGGATTACCTAAGCTAAAATATAATAAAGTGCTCAATACATGAAATAGAGCTAATATTATGAAAATAATTCCGACATATTCACGAGCGAGTTTACCTAGGTTTCACTCGACGGCTCTTCAGGATATATATATATATATATAACACTAAGAATTCTTATTTGAAGCTTAAAAAAAATTATCTAAAAACCTTCAATTTTCTTTTTTATTAACTTACTGCACTAATGATTGATTTTGGCGCCTATATTCTTACTAATCGAAACAAATGATAGATAAAAACTATCTTAAATTTAGTTTTTTCTTAATCAATGCTTTCTTTGTTTCTTTGCTTTTTGTTTATGTCTTTTTTTAGTGACCGTATTTGCAAAATGTATTTTTCAATATCTAAGCAATTTATCTGAATATACCTATATCTCATCAAAATCCCACACAGATCGTCTGTGTGTGTGTGTGTGTGTGTGTGTGTGTGTTAGAATAATTGCAAACAAGCTACCCTGACCAATTAACTGTGAAGAACAACCAGTTTTAAAAAAGGCTGCGTCTATGGAAGGAGCCACAGAATAAATTAATCATATGACTCTTTTTTTAATGGAAGTTGAGCACTCTTGAAAACGATTTAGACTCTGTTCAAAATTACATTTTTGACCCCCAAGTTTTCGTAGCAACAAATAGCACTACGCACCTTGCATGAAGCCCAGAGTCAGTGGAATTTAGCTTGGGACCTATTTGTAACATAAATTTCTTAACCATCTCTGCTATTTTGGGCATAGAACAGACTTTTTTTAAACAGGTTGTTCTTCTTATCTAATTGTTGGATGAAATGTCTTGTTTGCAGTTGTTTTGATATTATTTAAATATAGCTCCGGCATTAATGTAAAGAACACTTTGTGAAAAATTCTTTTCAGAATGGGAAATTCTTCCTTAATCATTTTGTGGAGGAACCGATTAGTGTTTGATTATTTTTGAAAAAAAAAATCTTCTTAGGTTTCACCTTGGCAGATTTTTTTTCTGACTCTGTAGGTATTTATATTTCGCTCTACTTTCTGTATTGAGCACTCTTCTGTTTAGCTTTACGATTTTGGTCAATGTTTTTTATTTTGACTTGTGTGACGAGGAAATAAGACACCCTAATACATTCGCTGGGTTATGAGGGGAGGTGCGACTCGATGTCCCAGCCGACTATAGTAGGAGGTAGAATAATGGAAAGAGAAGCCGTCTCTTTCTTAACTCCTCTCAAGGTGATATGAGCATGAGAGAACCTCACTCTCTATTAGCCATGTGTGCGTCAGCGGAGAAGCAAATCTGCGACCATGACTGGTACTGAGGAAGAAACGACCCCAAAAAAGCCAACACGTGGTGAATTTTTAAACTACGGAGTCTAGTTAGTTGCCATTTATTCATCAAGGGGTAAAGACACATAATGAATTGCCGTTTCTTCGTCGGAGAGTAAAGACATGTAATTTGGGATATGAAAGAAGCCCAAATTCCAAAATAATGCAGTGCAGAGATCCCCGAGAGAAAAGAAAGAGCTTCTCCTTTGAATGAACCAGCACTCCGAGGTATAGTGAGCATCGTTAAATGAATACCGAAAGAAAAGACTAGGCCACTTGGAAAGAAACAATTATTAATTTTGGTCTTATCTGAAATAAGACCTGTATCCTTCTAACAACGCGTTATGGAAACCCAATAACGAGGGGAAAAAGAGAAGAGAATAAATTCCACAAAATCCCAAGTAAGTGAACATAAAATTTAAGTATATTCAAATTTATCTTGCTGCATTTACGCTGACGTGAACAAAAGACAAATACATTCAGCAACTACGTGAGGATACGGGAGTTAGTCCAGAAGACCTGCCTGAGGCGATGAACGATAGGGAAAAATGACGAGAGAGGGTCAGGGATATCCGTGCTACCAGCACGACCTGATGATGATGATGATGATGATGATTCCAATTGAATAGAAATGATTTTAAAATAAATATGACCCATAGATTGGACCCTAATAGATATTTTAACTTTTGGAGGTGCCCGTGAGGTAATGGTTATCGTCGTAGGAAATGGACACAGCGACGCGAGTTCAAATCCTGCCCGAGACTGATTACATTTCCCATAGCACTAATACTCTTGGGAAAGGTATAAATCCAATTATTCTCCTTCCAGCTATGGGTAAATAGTAGGATAGACTAGGTTATTCAGCCTTGGTGAGGCAACTAGTCTAGGAGAAGGAAAACTCTGAATTCAAACCAGTTAAACTTCGCTTAAAAATTGACCTTGTGATATATCCTGCCCGA
>OY757911.1:31135924-31210924 GCA_963585895.1 Sepioteuthis lessoniana | reverse complement strand
GTAAGATTACCATTATATATATATATATATATGTTGTATCGTGGTAAGGAAACGATTCACTGTGAAACAGAGCTGATTATTTATTAACTCAAGTGGTACAGTACGACTAGTATTATAAGTCTCTCGTTGTAGGTGTTACGTCCGATGCTGGCCTTCTACTGACCGACGTCTTTCAGAGTTCTTCTGTCTCTGCTTATGTCTCTGCCTCTATCTTCTGTCTGGCGTGCTTGAGAAATACGGTGTCTTTTATTCTTCCACAATACCGGAAGTAACGTGGTACGAGCCATTATACAACAATATATATATGTATATATATATAGAGAGAGAGGGGGGGCATACTTATTTATAAGTATTTTTCAGGAAAAATGTTTTTCTTTTAAAAAAAGATACCAGGAATTTCATCATTCCTTGTGGAACATTATACAAATAAAATCGGTCATTATTATTTTTCTAATCTTTTAATAAATTACCATTGAAATTCTACAGAAAATAACATGAATATGTATTTGTATATATATATATATATATATATGTAATTTTATTTTTGGTTAACGAAGTGTAGCATTTTTGTTTATATTTGTACAAGCAGACACACACACACACACACACACACACACACATATATATATATATATATATATATATGTGTGTGTGTGTGTGTGTGTGTGTGTTTGATTAAATAATAAAGACACATTTTGTCAATATAATTTTGAATATGAATAAAAAAGTGCAATTTTGTTATGTTATAAAATACCTAAAAACCTTAAAAATTTTTTTTTACACATGCAAACAACCGCTTATGAAAGATCCAAATGCGCTTGGGACAATTTCGATAAATTCATCAACCAATTCCTTCCTAAAAAACAAAACACTTGTTAGGAAACGTAAAAAGGATCCTAATAAAATCATATAGATAAAATGGGTCTATCATTTAATCAAACATGCTTGAATGAAAAATCACCCTCACACACACACACACACACACACACACACACACATACACACACACACACACAAATATATATATATATATATATATATATATATATATATATATATATATATATATATATATATCGTAAGTCTGTTGATAATTCTTTAAGGATGTCCTCAGATATAAGGTATGTTTTGCATTAATCTTTCCAGAACGCTAAAATATTGAATAACTACACTGCTACGTTTTCCTCGTGAATTAATACGGTCTTACATATTCCTTTTATGCGAAAAAGAAAACAAACAATTCGAGATCAATTGACGTACATGTAAATGGTATATTGGCTTTTCTAGTGAATCACACCAGTTCAACTGTGACCAGACAGGCGTCTCTTTGCAGACCTCTTTCACCTCGAAACATGATTGATTTATGCGTTGGATACCATTGTTCCCTACCTCGGTGCCGCTGGCTTTGGTCGATCACCACAAAATCGACCAGACACACATGATCGTATACATTTTATTTTCTTCGTATGTTTTTATATTATCCTCATTGATAACTGCAGATTCCAACATCTTTTACATTCCTAAAGTGTCTGCTGCTGCGAGGGAGACAGTTAATATCTTCACATGTTTTTTTTCGCTGTTGGCATCGCTGCAAACCCCGGGGATTGCTCCAATGTTTGTTCTGGGGATGTTTTACTGGTTTGTCAAAGATACAATCATTCACAGATCATATAGTTGTATAAAGCTTTTTTAAAAAATAAATTTTCATACCAAGAATACTATAATTAAGAAAACAATGATTCCATTAAGAAGAACTACGTCTGATTGATTGATTTTAACGGCATGTCAACTACTTCTTGGTTATTTCATGCCTAAAGGTTGAGAAACATATTCATTGTGCGTTCATATTTACATTTTTTGTCAAATTATTTTTGTCAAATAGTTTTTTTGTGCACGGTCCAATCAATTACTAATAATTTTTTGTGGACGGTCCAATCAATTACTGATAATTTTTAAATAGATCTATTTGAGCCATAACATTTGAGCTATACGGGCCAGAGTGGATTTGGAAGTAATGGCAATGAAGGTTACTCCTTATTTTGCAGATCTTCAGGACTGGAGACTCAATATCAGATTCAATTTAGTCTCATACACAGCACAGTCTTTTTTTTCTTCGGGAGAGTACACTATGGTAAGGACACGGTCACTGTATTCTAATCCCTACTAATTCGGCTCAGAATTATCTGGAAATCCTCCACGAATTTCTTTGTTTAATGGCATATCAGCGTTTATGCGTTATTTATTGCCAAAGCTATAGCTGCGGGAGACAAAGGAGTTCTTACTTTTTCCAACGGTATTAATTCGAAAGTTAACAAAATCACGTGACTTGAGTTAAAACTTGTTTACTAGGATGTCGCAGAACGCTAACCACTACTCCGCAGGGACTACCCATCAAGAAGAGAATGACCTTTATAAATATTAAATCTTTTTAATGGGTAAAGAAACTTGTGAAATGATGTTCCAAGTATATTAAACATGTAGAATAGCATGAACGTTTCTTTGCTCTTCTTAGATGGACCGAGAACTTTATTCTATCACCTCGTATATACAGCGGTAAAAATTAATAATTGGATCAGGAAGTAAAAAATCTTGAGAAAGTAAACACTTAAAAAAATGCAATCTTGTCAAGCACAATGTCATAACAACGAATAATCTTGAATCTAAGAAAATGATGATAACAGTAATTTTCTTATTGAACGGCTGATGATATATATGAAACGAGAAAAGCGGATATCAAAGCGATTATTTTAGTTTGTTTACTTGGAGCAGAATGTTATGACAATAATTACTTTCATTCTTTGAATAATGGGTTGCGATCCCAGAATTCCTTAGAAGATTAGATGCTATTGGAATACAGTTAGAAGGGTAGGTATTCATCAAATCTAGTTTTGGCTGGAAAAAGGTTTTGATAATAAAGTCTATGTCACTTTTTATGATAAAACTTAAAAAAGATCTTTGGTGTACTAAAATAGCGTGAAGTGAAAAAAAAAGAATTCAAAGGAGCAGTTTCGAAATTTTTCAGGTGTTTATTCTTTGTTGACTTAATGATACTTAATTTTTATTTGTACTAGAGCGCAGATATTTTCTCTTACATTTACAAGGCTTTACGTTGTGTCATAATTTTGAGATCTGGAATTATGAAAACTCCAAATAATACGCATAACAGTACATTATACTCTAATGTGTTGTTCACAAGGGATACTCAGAAAACAGCCAGAGATATATAAACTGATACACGAATTAACTTAGGATTACATTATTTTTTCCCTTTATTTTCCTTCTTTTTTAATGCTGACAAATTTAACTAGACTGGTGTTCGAAATAAGCGAAAAACAATGTGAATTTAATTGATAAATAGATAGGGTATACTTGATCTGGTTTGATTTGTAAATATTTGGCATTGATACCTAAATATCCCTATTAAGCAGCAACTCAAATCTCCTTTATATTTAACCAATTAGGTACAATTTCGGCCGTGAAGAAAAGTTTTAAATTATTGGATTCCGAAAGAAAAATGATCTTAATTGAAGAATCGCCATTGATTTCAAGATGTTTTGGTGAGGCTTAAAATTATCTATGTTCAATTTAGGCCAGATTACACTTTTGGTCATATGATGTAATCACGTGACTACGGGTGTTTAATATCTATGGAGTGTACCATAAATCAGATTTCGGTTATGTACGTGTTTAATCACCAACATTTATCTGATAACTGAAAGATTGTGGAACTTAAGCTTTTTCTTATTAATATTGTTACATCGATGTAGAATTTTTTGATGCCTGGGTATGAAGGAATGCAATATTATATAATCATAAAATTGATTGCTTGGAAAGAATGTAGATTCTTAAATATTTTCTACGGTTTCTTTAGACATTGATATCGGATAAAAATTTTATCTTTACAAAATGCTTCCATTAAATGCACTTGTTTTTAAAACACTGAAAGCCATTCTATACAAAACTGGAAGAAATTGGAGAAAGAATACACCACAAAAATTATTCATCATTAAAAATTACGAAATGAAATCACATTTAAAGAGTTCTGAATATTTTGAATTTTTTCAAAATCTAAAGAAAATTAATGAAAGAAGAATTTCTACGTTTTTATGGTATACTTTATTTCTAAAAAATCTTTTGTTTTGAATAGATCAGATTGCACTATCGGTTGGGGGTATTAAGTACACCGTATGCATCTCTGTAGAGGAGTAAGGCTCCCCACAACGGGAGTCCTAGATAAGACACAAAACAATCTGATGTGAAGCTCCAGGAATGTTGGATCTTTGGGGAATGCGGAGTACCTCTTCATTGCCATTGCTCCCAGGTCCACTCTAGCCCGGAGTGGTAGTACCTGATAGGGTCACATCTATCGGTTAAATAGAACTGTTTGTCATTTAAACTGAGAACAAACAAATGCCTTATGCTGAATCGAATTATTAGAAAATAGAACTGTTTGACCATTTAACTGAGTGTAACAAATGGTGGATGTTTAATTGAATTGTTTATGATACATAACAATGCTTGAAACCATTAACTATGTGCAAACGAATGGGTAATGTTGAAAAGAATAATTAGTGTTGAAAATCAATACTTGTAAGCACTTTACTGATTGTAAACAAATAGAATTAAAAGTGTTAGATAGCAATAATTAAAATCATTTAACTATATAAAAACAACGGCGATACTAGTGTGCAAACAAATTAGTTCTAACTTATTTAAGGATGAAATTACCTACAAAATAATCTTACATATCATGTGTGTAAACAAATAAATGATGTTAGATTGTGACTGTTATATAACAATATTTTAACTATTTAACTGTGTGCAAACAAATGATTGATAGCAAACAGAATTATTGGTGTTAGATTTGATTACTTGAAACTATTTAACTGTGTGCAAACAAATGATTGATAGCAAACAGAATTATTCGTGTTAGATTGAATTACTTGAAACTATTTAACTGTGTGCAAACAAATGATTGACAAGAAACAGATTTATTCGTGTTAGTAATATTTGAAACCATTTAACTGTGTGCAAACAAATGATTGATAGCAAACAGAATTATTGGTGTTAGATTGGATTACTTGAAACTATTTAACTGTGTGCAAACAAATGATTGATAGCAAACAGAATTATTGGTGTTAGATTGGATTACTTGAAACTATTTAACTGTGTGCAAACAAATGATTGATAGCAAACAGAATTATTGGTGTTAGATTGGATTACTTGAAACTATTTAACTGTGTGCAAACAAATGATTGATAGCAAACAGAATTATTGGTGTTAGATTGGATTACTTGAAACTATTTAACTGTGTGCAAACAGAATTATTCATGTTACATAGTAATACTTGAAACTAATTATCTGTGTGCTTAAAATGAGCCCATGTTCATTCAAAAATGTTATCAATAAAATGTGTTAAACAAATCATATATTTAATGTATATGTATGCAACAGAATATGGCTTTAAATGACCTACAATGGTTGATGCGCCATAAAAAATAAACCAAACCAAACAAAACTAAAAGATCAGAAAATGGGTTTTATCTTTCTAATACGGTAGAAATATTATAATAAAAATATTTGCGAAAAAATTTAAAACAAAGAAATTTCATGGTGTATTTCTGCTTTGCTCATTGTCATTTATACCTAAGTATTCCACCTGGATCAGATGAAAGTATGCTGGAGAGCGATAATGAGGACACAGATCTCACAAGATTAGAGTTGTCATCATCATCATATCGCGCTGGTAGCACGGATATCCCTGACCCTCTCTCGCCACTCCTCCCTATCGTTCATCGCCCTAGGTAGGTCTTCAGGACAACATCCTGTATCCTCACATAGCTGCTGAATGTACGTTCGAGCTGGTCGTCCTGCTTTTGCGCGGCCATGTGTGGGGATCCATAAGAGTACATCTCTTATGAGTTCATCTCTGCTTCTCCAGCAGTGTCCTGCATGTCTGGTTCGTCTAACTTGGATAGTTTTCGTGATAGGGGGTAGGTGGCCGTACAGTTGGTGTCTTGTGGGGTGTTGCTGCCAGGACTTGTTCAGGATTGCACGCAGCATTCTTGTGTAATTGCCGTCTAGCTTCTTCTCCAGTCGTTTTGTTAGTGTCCATGTAGTGCATCCATATAGCAGTATCGATGTGACCGCTGCCTGGAAGAAACTGCGTTTCATTTTATCGGTTAGGTCTGATTTCCTTCTGCTTCTTTTCTTCGTCAGTTCGAAGCCATTCTCTTTGATTTTGTCGATCGATGTTCTAAGTACGTAGTCTAGACAAATGATAAAGAGGTACGGGGCCAGCGTGTCCCCTTGTAGTACTCCTGCTACAATGTCAAAGTATTCTGTGTCTCCATCCGGTGATCGTACTTTTACTTTAGTGTTTCTATAGAGAATCGTTATTGCCGCTAGGGTTTCTTTAGGTATACCGTACGCTAGTAGGATTTGTTCCATCTTTCCTCTGTGAATGGAGTCGAAAGCCTTGGTAAAGTCGACAAATATTAATGTCGCTTGTAGGTTCTTTGCCCGTACACCTTCGAGGATTCTGCGGATGGTTAATATTTGTGAGGTCGTGGATCTATTTCTTCGGAAGCCATTTTGGTTTTTTCTAAGTATGTTGTCGATTTTGGGTTCTATTCGGTTTCGTATTAGGGCGTTGTAGATTTTGGCAGCTATGGATGTAAGTGTTATGCCTCGGTAGTTTTTGGCTAATCCGATGTCCCCCTTTTTAGGGAAGGGGAGTATGCATCCCTTCATCCATCTATCTATCGGATTTTGATTTTATACTGCGTTGCAGTGTCGGAGCAGTATGTCGTCGAATTGTCTGGTCTTCCATACTTCCGGGGGAATTTCGTCCAGCCCTGCAGCTTTCCTATTTTTAATTTTTCTGAGAACCGAGTCGAGTTCTTCTTGTGTGAACGGTCCTAGTTTAATGTCTAATTGTTTGCTAATTATTCTGGTGATTGGTTCATGCGTTATTTTTGGTGGGTTTCCAAGTAAGTTTTCGAAGTGTTGTTTCCACAGTTTTATTCTTTCTTGTTGGTTTGCTGCTTTAAGTTTTGCTTTGGCTGTGTTCTTTCTTCTGCTCACCTCCTTTATTGCTTGCCAGGCTATTCTAGATTGTCTATCTTCCACCGAGTCTCTAATCTTATCTATCTGATTTTGAATGTATTCTGTCTGTTCCTTTATATATATGCCTGCTAATTGATATTGTGCCGTTTTTAGTTTTAAGGCATTTGTGTTTGTTGGGTTTTTTCGATAGTTTTTGGAGGCTGTTTTCACTAGTGCACGTTTTTCTCTCACCGCTAAAGTTTCCCATGGGACTCTATATTTAGTTTTTCCTGGATTACTTATTATTTCGTTCTTAACTAAGTTTAATTGAATAAGAAACCCGGAGCATCTCAAATGCAGCAATCACTCTGTCGACAAGCGCCAGAATACTCTGACTGTGTCTCCTGCAGAGGAGTAAAACTTCCCTCCACCAAAAGCTATTCTGTGCATGTTACTAAATCACAGTTATTGAGAGTGTGGCGTAACATTTTTTCATTACTCCCTGGTCCACTCTGATCTGTAGTGGTAGTGCCTGCTACGGTATCATTTCTGGGTCAAATAGACCGACTTAAAAATTCATCATTATTCAACATTACCGTGGGGAAAAAAAACTCTTAAGAAAAAACTACACAAAAAATGTAAATATAAACGCACAATGGACGCGATTTCCTAAGATTTAGGAAAAAATAATTCTAATCCATCAAAAAGAAAAGTTCTCTTTAGACTTATCATATTTCTTTTTAGTAAACATTGCGTCCTTTTTGCTATTTGTCAATCAATCAAAGGAACACAAAGTATTTTAAGAAGTTCTTAATGGGTTTGTACAGCGTTGTTTTGGAAGTTAGTATTGGATATGGTAATCTTATAAATATCCAAAGCATCTGTCTTATGAATATAGGATACCAAGTTTTCAATTTGCTTCTTTAACTAAATCGTAATTTGAGATTATCCTCTATCTATTGCCATGCGAACTTTCAGAGTCGAAATCCGAACAATAATCTAAGCCCATGAGTGAGGGTACCTGTTAGGGTCTATCTATGGGTTAAATAGACTCGTTTGAAAATTATTCCTATTCGATTGGACCGTGTGAAAAAAATCTCTGAAGAAACAATTAGACAAAAAATCTAAATATGGACGTATAATGCACCAAATTCTCTAACCTCTTAGCATAAAGTAAGCTTAGACCGGTTCGCATACCGTTAAAAACAATCAATCAATCAATAATTTTATTAATTTCATTTTGGCTGAACTGGAATGTTGAGGCTCTTAAATCGAAAGGGAATGATTTCGAGAAGTATCTACTCTATGAAATAAAGTGTCATTGAAAAAAAAAAAAAAGAAAAAAAAAAATCAACCAAAAAAAAAATAAAATGAAATAAAAAAAAGACAAAATATATATTGGGAGTCGTCGGAAAATGAGCTGGTGATATCGCTCAAAGTGATATCTGACCTTCCATCAATACCACTGAATAGCAGATAGAAATACTGATCCTTTTTCTCAAATGATCAACGATTTAAAATTTGATTTTGGAAGGTCATTCATGGCCGCTTTCAAACATTCAAAGTTTGCCTTGTTGCAATAGGTAATTAAAAACTGCTTAATCTTCGGATTTGAAAATAAGACATTGTTTTCAATTACGATTATGAACCGCTGAAACTTTGCTTCTCCTCTGATCACAGAAGTTAAATAATGTCAAAACGACTAAGTATATTCAAGTGGTCATTTATAAACACCAATTACTATAAGCTGATTGTCGTCTGGTGCCAGACTAAGCAAATCTTACTAAAGAAAGGGTGTACAAAATTTGCTAGGAATATGAAGCAAGTTGATTGCATCTGCTTACTAGATTAGTTGTGTATTCTCTCGTGGTGTAATATAAGATTACTTACACTCACCAGTCGAATTACTGACAGCAGCGAGAGTCCATTGGGTGTTTGTTGTATTCACAATGAACATATTTTTTGATGAAATTTCGCATATGACTCTAATTTGGTTAATTATGACTTCTGGATGTCCCTTAAATTAAAATCGACGTTGAAAGAGAGATTATTTCAGACCATGGATGACATAAATATTAAGAAGTATGCAATGAAATAGCTAATAGCGCCCCCGAAAGATACTGTTTTGAAAAGTGAAAGAGACTATAGAATATGTGTTCCTAACAGGAGTACTTTAAGGGTTGTAAGTTGGCATTGTTCTTAAATTGTTAGATACTTCACACACACACACACACACACACACACACACACACACACACACACACACACACACACACACATATATATATATATATAGCAAAAAGTTTGTAAATGATAGAATAAAACACCGGTATATAAATTGATAAATTTTATTTTTTAGTGAAAAGTTTGTTGAAACGAAGAAGTTACCAATCTATTTCTAGTAAGAAAAGATAATATTAGAGCCTAAATATTATAAAAGAGAAAAAGTTCTTGAAGCAGTTTGAATTATCCTATCTTGGTTGATATTTTCTGTTGGCGAAAATCTTTGTGTAAGTATGTTACTATGTGAGATTAAGTATATTCATGTGTTAATAAGTTGCTGTTTTTTTATCCGCAAGCGTAAGATTTAACTGAGAGTAAAAGCTTGTCTATGTAAACAATATTTTTATTCAATTTGGAACAATTAAGCAATATTGAAATCAAAAGCAAAACTTGAAGGAAAAGAATGTTAGATTTTCACTCAAAAGAAATAAATTCGAAAGGTTTTGAATGGATCCGTAAATGTGCGAGACGATTATTTGTCTCTTCGCTTATTTATAAAATCGAGATAGGCTAGAAATAAGATAAAAATCTTTATGGTTTATCTATGCTTCTAAAGGGTTAAAAATGTATTTTAAGCATTATAGAGGGGAAAAGATTTCTGCTATTATTTTAGGTTTTGATCCTTCACATTTTTCGCAGCAAATTTCATATTGTCATCTGTGAAGCATCTCAAAGAAATTTTAAAACTAGCGCAAAAGTGCTGATTTGTTAATAAATGTATAAGTAGAAAAAAATTACAGCTTTTAGAGGCTATTTAATACTGGTTTAGTATGGAAATCAGTTGGTTTCCCATAAATATAATTTACAATATTTTCCTCTTTAAAATAGAATAACAATAATCTATATTTTGTTTATTGTAACAACAAATACTTTAATGAGATTTTTGTAAATACAATAATATTTGGATATGGAAATATTCCAAGAAAGAATACAGCAATTTCCAGTCTAATTCGTAACTAAGGGGGGTTTACTGAAAAGTTCACGGACTCTTCAAGAGGGGATGACCTAAAAACACGTATATGGCATTTTCTGTTTATCGCACAGTTCAAAACACTGGTCATATAATTACTTCAGTTTATCTAACCCTCGAAAAAATAGTGCATTGAATAAATTAGTAAAAAAAAAAAAGGTAATCCCCTTGTTGAATTCAATAGTCTTCGATGTTCTGGGTCATTGTCGTGAAACTTAGGGCCGTGAGTTTTTATCCTGTCTGTATTCTATTTTATAGTTGAAAACATTGTGGTAGCGTTCTGCATTGTTGTAGATAGAGCACATTAAATATTTTACTGATTAAAAACAGTGTTAGAGTAGAATTTTTATCATAATTATATACCGGCCCAAGTTCTATTGGGTAGAGTGATCGCTAATGGCCCGGGAGACCGGGGTTCAATCCCAGGTCGTTTCATACCAAAGACTTAAAAATAGAACTTGATATCTCATTCCTTAATACGCAGCATTATAAGGTACGTATCAAGGGTAAAGTGGAGCAATCCAATGAAATGAGTAGCGTTCTCACCTTCTCCTTGGTGTTGTGGCAATTGAAAAGGGAGTATTTTCGACTACGGTCGCTAACTATATATATATATATAATTTTTAAATATATAATGCTAGGGAAAATGTGTGTGTTTTTTTAATCAGGTCGTGAATATATGTAAATTCTCAGTTCATTGAAAAGAAGAACACCAGTGAAAACTATATTTTAGGAGCAACTGAAACGGATGATGAAAGCGTTACTACAACCACAATGCTAGCTTCTCCGACAGATGATACCTGAACACTATTACACTAACCAACCAGGAGTTGAATATTAAACATAAAACCGGCAAATCCATTATAAAGTGGAAAATCGGGAAAAGATCCACAACTTATTACGAAAGCGAAAACTCTTCCAAACCATGCCTGTTAGAAAAATTAACTATCAGAGAATATCCGGATGTAAATAATAATCTGAAACAAAAAAGAAGAAGATATGTTTCAAAATATAAATACTGAAAAACTTTCTCCTTGTAGATTGATTCCAGGTTAATAGAAAAAAGAAAAGAAAAAAAATCACTCAAAATATAAAACGCAACGTCCGTTATTCATGTATATTAGAATATAAAACAGAGAATGTTTAATTAACAAGATGACATCAATAACGAATATAAGTGGTGGCAGGAGTGAATTATACTCACTCACTAAATAATGTATATCTAAATTTTGCTTTAATATCCTACGCAGTTCTTAAATAACGTATATTTGATTTTCACATAAACATCCAATGAAGTCATGCAATTTTCCAACCCTACCTGAAGATTTCATGAAACAGTAAAGAGGCGGTTAGAAAAGTGAGGCTTGCATGTCTATTAAATATATATATATATATATATATATATATATATATATATATATATATATATATATATATAAAGAGAGAGATAGATAGAGAGAGAGAGGAGGTTGAAAGAGAGTCCCCTAAAAAATATACACACTTCAAGAAAGGAAAAATCTGTACGAATATTTTAGAACTAAATTTATTCAGATATCGCAGGATAAATAAACGTTACCTTTGGGCTCTGCAATTAGTAGAGATACTTAATAGAGGTACTAATTAAAATTAGATATTTATTTCATACAAATTTTTCCTTTCTGAAATGTATGTGCATTTTCCGTTTTTTTTCACTCTCTGTCTCTTTTTTTTTCTCTCTTTCTCTCTCTTACTCTCTCTCTCTCACTCACACACACTCACACTCTCTCTCACTATATATATATATATGTATATATATATAAATATAAATGTATATATAAAATAGTTACAATAGAGTAGACACAGGGTCAACGACACTTGTTTACAATCAGTTTCTCTTCCAATCATTCACACTTTCTATGTAAGCTAATAAAAGAAGATAGATGCGACAATCTGCCTCAGATTCTCTTGAATGGCATACTTCAGGTTTTGAATTGAGTTTTCCTTGTTTGTCTGACGAAGACTAAATAACCTATCTGTCCTAATACTCTATCCACGATAGAGGGCAAGAGATAAATCGAGCTTTTTCCAAAGGCATTAGCGCAATGTGAAATACAAACAGCTTTGACTAGGATTTGAACTGGGCTCCTTCAGCCCATTTGCCTACGACGATAACCATTACGCCATGTGCATATCAGCCTTGTGTTAATAAATTTTACTTATTAAAATGGCAATATTGAGAATTAACTTTGTAAACTCATAAATTGTTCGTCAATGTTCCAAATCAATATCCTCTATTCAACATTCTCACACCCAAAGGAAAACTATAAATCTAAAATGGCCGCTACTGGGTAGTTATTTTATAGTAATTGGAAGATTTATTTTTCCCAGAATGCATCGTCAAATTGCTATTCATTACCGACCCGAATCTCTTTATTGCTTATACCATAAGAATAACCCAACATCTGGAGTAACGTTTAAACATATATATATATATATATAGAGAGAGAGAGAGAAAAGTCATTTGTAGTGTCATGGACACTGTTGTCAGAAGTGGACTTGGTGACCCAAGTTCAAAGCCTCAACAAGGTTGTTTGCATCTCTTCGGAAAGGCATGAATCCGACTATTCTCCCATTCATACGGCCTTATGCCACATCTAGGTAAAAAAGCTATGGGTAAATAGTAGAGCAGACTGGGAGAAGGCAAACTTTGAATTCAGACCTGATAAACTCTGCTTAAAAATTGACCTTGTGTCGCATCCAACTCGTGTGTAGGGGTTTGATATATATATATATATAGCGGACAAAAGTGTAAATCAATGAATAAAACACCGATCTTGAAATTAATGAATGTTATTTCATTAAATTGAGAGAAAAGCTTGTTTAAAAAAAAAGCAAGATCAGAAAGAAAAACAAAACAAAACAAAAAACAAAAAAACCCAAAAACAAACAGAAGTTGTAAAGTCTTTTCTTGTAGGGAAATGTAATGTATTAGTCAGAGCTAAAATATTTTAATTGAAAAAGTGAAGATTATTGCATGAAATATAACAGGAATATTTGTTCGCTAAATCTGAAGGGATATATTTTGTGTGTTTAAGTATGTGAGAAAAATATATTTGTATGTGTAATAATTTCTCTATATGTGAGAGAAAATATACTTGTGTGTATAAGTATGTCCCTATATGAGAGAGAAAATATATTTGTGTTTGTAAGTATGTTACTGAGAGAGAAAATATAATCATGCGTTAAAAGTACATGCGGCTGCTGCTACATTTTTTTCATCCGTAAGCGAATGCTTTTGTACCAGTATTAATAAATCTACGTAAACACCATGATCATCATCATCATCATCATCATCATCAAGTCACGCCGATCACACGTATTTTGCTGACTCTTTTTTCCATCCGTCCCTATCAAACATCGCACCCGGTAGATCTCCCTAACTAAATCCTGTGTCCGCGCAGAGTTGATATTAATAAGTTCTTGCTGGTCGGCCAAGACTGGCTCGTTTATGTGTAAGAGTCAATTAAAGAACGTTACTTATAACTTCGTCCTCGCTTCTCCAACAGTGTTCTGTATGTCTTGTTCGTCTAACTTGGATGTTTTTTGAGATGAAGAGTAAGTGGTCATACAGCTATTGTTTCTAGGGGTGTTGCTTCCAAGGTTTGTTCAAAATGTAACATAGCCAGATACGGATATGTGTGAAACGTACATAGAATGTTCATAACATATATACATAGAACATAGGAGTCCCGAAACACGAAAAACACTTACGACTTCTTAGTTCAGGTACGAAACTTTTTATTACCTTTGAGTTGAAAGGTTTTTCGACATAAGGAGAGAGGCACAATCTTTCTATGCTGGCTTTTCAATCTGCACCCGCACCCCACAAGATGTGTGGCACCCGCAACAAGGCCTCTAGCCTAGCTTCGGCGAGCAAGCGAAAGTCACCCTTCTTCTTCGGACCCAGGAACTCAACTCTGCCTTTTTTCAAATCTCCCAAAATCCTCCAAGCACGCTTCCGGTGCATGACGTCATTCATATCCCCAAATCCTATCTGGGATTTTTATTTTGAAATCTCTGAATGACACATCCTCCCCCCGCGCGCGCATGGACACATGCGCTCATGTTGCACCTAACTAACCCATGCGCTAAGCGAAAGGTTCTCAGTCTAACTAAACCGAAAGGCAAGATATATAAAACGAAATCCCTCGGCCATTATATTACAAAAATAACTCGTAGAATTATTGTGTAGTTCTCATCTAGCCCTTTTCTTGATGTGTTTTGTGAGCGCCCGTGTAGTGAATCCATACTACTGTAAGGATAGACACAGGGCAGGTTCCAAGCTGATTCTTGAAATCTTTTTTTTTTTTTTTTTTTTACATAATATTCGTTCTTTTTGGCTGGCAGCTTTTAGTTTTGCTCTCGAGGAGCTCTTCTTTTTACACACTTCATTTAATGTCTGCCATGCTATTCATGAAAGTCGATCGAGTTTTTTATTTTATTAATCAGCTTCTGAATGTATTCTTGTTGTTCTTTTTGGTATGTATTAGTTAGTTCTCTTAGAGATTTCTTAACTTTCTGTGTGTTAGCATTTGTTGAGTTTCTTTCATTAAGTAAGGATGCTATTTTACAATTATCTCGTTTTTTTCCTTACTACTAATGACTCCCATGGAAGAACTCTAGGTTTATCTCTTGGTTTGGTCAGTATACACTTTGCTGCTTCTTCCATGTGGGCAGTGACGAAATTTTTATATTCGTCATTCGGAGTATGTTTCAGCTATCTCCTGAAGAATATCGAATTTATTTCTCACAAGTACTGTAAATTTATTGTCAGTATCTCTATTTGTAAGTGAGGATCAGTTGTAATGTATGGTTTCGACTGTTCGTTTCATATTTCCGCGTAGAGTCAGACACTTATAGATGAGTAGCGGTAATTTCCTGACTCTACTACTTGAACCTGGCCGTCGACCAGTGAGTTTCTTCCATCTATCATCTGGTAAGGCTTGCTGTTGATCCATCTTTGAATTTATCTATTTTACTTCATATCCCCCATGCTGCTTCTCATGGCTTCCAGTGATATATTAAAAAAAAGTTTCACTTTAAATTTGTTGAATTTTAACTTAAGGTTCAACTATTCACTTATTTTTCATTGTTAGTTTTATTTCAACTTGTTAATGAAACTTATTTACATTCTTTAATTGTTCAGACCAAGAGCAATTAGGTGTTATTCATTTATCATTAATACTCTGAGTTTTGCATACGTCATATCAGATTTTCAGTATCTGCTACTGATTAGCGGCTTTTCTTTTAAAGACAGAAGGGTGACGTGATCCATCAATGTCTTCTGCTGCTAACTACTCTGACATCCACGCCGACAGATGTTGAAATTGAATGCATTCATGAAATGCATGTTAAATTTTCATTCAAATGAAATAAACCTAAAGGTAGTCGATTGAGTATGGAACAATTCCATAATGTCTAAAGAAATTATTTCCTTGTTATTCATAAGACTGGGGTAGGCTCGAAATTAGATTAAAAACTTTGATGAGTGATCTATGAATCAAATTGGTTAAAAATTGTATTTTTAACGTTCTTTGAGGGAAAACGTTTGTGAAATTATATAGGATTTTCATCTTTCAAAGTTTTCGCGCCAAATCAAATATTCTCGCTTGCAAAGTATCTCAAATGAATTTTAAAACTAGCGCGAAAGCGCCGATTGGTCAGTGAATGCAAATGTTGAGATACAAAAATTACAGGTTGTCAAGCTTATTTTTGGCAAAAAATTATTATTTTTAATATGAAAATCACTTAAAATCCTCTCTCTCTCTATATATATATATATGAATATATATATATATAGGTGGGATTATTTGTGTGTATATTTGCCCAAACTTAGGCACTCATACACATAAGTAACCACACCTTTTTGAATAAATATTAAACATATTAACCGGTCGTTTTTTTGAAAACCTTCACTCTGACGAATGCAGAAAGTTGGAAACTAAATCTCACATACATTACCATGTAATATATATATATATATATATATATATATATATATATATATGTGTGTGTGTGTCTGTGTATGTGTGTAGTTGGACAACAGCCTTTCATTTAAGCATGTTTGATTAAATACTAAAGACACATTTTGTCTAAGATCCTTTCAAGTTTCCTGTTTTGATTACAGGTTAGAATTCATGGATGAATTTACCAGTGGCCTATAAAAGGTCCGAAAGCGCTCGGGACATATTTTGGTGAATTCATCCACCAATTCCAAGCTGAAACCAAGACATATCTGGAGGACTGGAGGACACTTGAAAGGATCTTAATAAAATTTTATAGACAAAATGTGTCTTTATTATTTAATCATATATATACAGAATCTTTGAATTTAAAGATCTACAATTTGAATGAATGTATATACATCGAAGAACCTTTATAATAAAGCTTTTGTGTTCAGATGTTTAAACTTATTTCTAACTTAGCCTTGCCGAGTCTCGATACATTTTGATCAATAATCTTCGTCGTTTATGATTTGGAGTTTTTTTATATATAAATTAAGAACTAGTTAAACAACCCTACATATACTCCCCAGACTTAGCTTTGTACAAGTTTTTCTTGTACCTCAAACTGGAAAATCGTCTCAGGGGTAATATTTGACGACATCGAAGATATTAAAAGAAATTAGATGACTTCATATTATGTAAAAATAGCCATTTCAGTCGTGTTTCGACCAATAGAAAACTCGCTGGAAAAAGCATGTTGGATGAAAAGGGGACAGTTTGTTTTTTTTAATTAACGTCAAGTTCATTGTTCATTTGGTAAATACAGACTTCAGTTTCGATACACTCAAAATTGTACTTTTTCGGCACTGTTGCTCAATGCACTGAAAATTACTGCGGAAAAATGAAGAAGAGTAAAAAAAAAATCTATATCGGTCTTTTTTGGTTTCATCATTATTGCTTGAATGATAGGACACAATTTTTACAAACAACGTTGAATAGTATCTTCCAAGTGGCCAAGAGTATAGTTAAAACAGCTAGTTCAAATTTTTTTTAGACATATACCTACAATCATTAAATTCAGACCTGAGTACTAAACATTTTCAAGAAAGCTGATTCTACACTACACAAAGCTTGATATATATATATATATATATATATATATATATAATGGGAATGTTGGTCGTCAGTAAATCACTATGTGGCTATGTGCTCAATATCTATGATAGAGCTATTATAATAATAATAATGATAATAAATAAATATATATTATATATATATTTAATCCATGAAAATATTGTTCTGCAACCTAAGGTTTCTTGAAGTTTATAACAACATTTGTCAGGCAGTTAAGAAGATGGAATGAAATTGAAAATCGAAAATTCGACAAAAAGCCGTTAAGATTTCGTTTATGTGTGGTTGTAAGTATGTATGTGTATATGGGTGTGGGTGTATGTGTGTGCGTGAGGATGCATGTTTTTAAGTTAAGTCAGGCCAGGAACGTAAAGCGTTGGTTATAGCGGATAGGTAACGAATGTGTATACATTTGTTTCGATATATTCGTTGACAGTGGGACAAATTCCATGGATTAAATATATATATATATATATATATATATATATATATATATATATATATATTTGTTTATCTTAATTATCCTATAGAAATGATTTTTCATTAATATTTCAAACACACATCTAGTCCATTTGTATTGACAAATATTGCAGGAACCGTAAAGAACTTTATGCTGGGGGATTCCAAACTCGTTTAGAAACTCTTTTCAACTGCAACGGTAGTCCGCCTTTTGAATTTCTTTGGCCGATTCTGAATAAGATTTTCGAAGGAAAGAAATAAACCTTTTTATTTATTAATTTAAGTAGATTGAATTATTAATAAATATGGAACATTGTTTTGAAGATTGCAATAATTCGTTCTTATTGTGTAATGTTCCTGTTTTTAATGTTCGATAGCAAACGATGTTTATTCAAATATACATGGGTAGTGTGTATTACATCTTTAGAAGCTTTATGATAAAAACCTTTATTTTACACAATAGATATTTGTTTTCCAACACAATTTTTAATTTCCAGTCAACGTAAATTAATCCATTTTATTGAACAATATGCAGTGAAATTTTCAAATCAGAATACAGTAATTAGCATTAAGATTCATAAATTTTATTTTATGACAGTATGTGTGAGATTGACGTCGGAGTTTATTTGTGATACTAAATTTATATTACTTCGTGTAGAATAATTAAATGAAATTGTTTGTATAAGAACCTTTTTAAGAGAAAAATAACTCAATTCTAAGATTCGACCAATAACCCAATTAATCACTGGGTTTTGATAAAATTTTGGTATTCAATAAAACAATATTGAAACCGAAATTTTGCTTCCCAAACTTCGAAATTTGTCAATTTGTTTTTATACTAAGTCTACTGTTTTATTTAAACAAAATATACAGTTATTTAAAAAAAAATGTATATATCTACCTAACCCATTCCGCCACGAACAGGTTGCGAAAGAAAGTCATTTTTAAACGGAGTAAAACTGGTTTGCATTCAGCGTTTTCCTTTACATAGACTTTTTGACTTACCAAGACGAAAGAACCCAGTTTGATCTACTATTTACGAATAGCGGGAGGAAGTAACGACTTTCTCTTAGTCAGTAGCAGAAATAAAACGTAAACAAACTCGTCTAGGGTTTGAAATCAAATTGTTGATTCCATATTCTGTGAAGAAGAGTGCATCATTTCCATGGAAAGTATATTTCGAAACACTGTGCAAAAAAGACGTGTCCGGTTGGCATACATTTTGTACTTTAAATATATCTATTAACTATCTATTTTAACTGTATTATATTTGAAGTTATTTTTCCCTAAACCATGGCGTGTATCTTCGTTACTATCTATATATATATATAATCCAAAGAAGATGAGTTGGAAATGATTCTATTGTGAATATATAAGAGGATTCTCATAAATCTCCAGGAGTGCTCAACGTATGATTATATTTACCAACCCCTCCGCTCGGGCAGGATATGACACAAGGTCAATTTTTTAAGCGAAGTTTAACAGGTTTGAATTCAGAGTTTTCCTTCTCCTAGACTAGTTACCTCACCAAGGCTGAAGAACCTAGTCTGCCCTACTATTTACCCATAGAATAATTGGATTCATACCTTTCCCAAGGGTATTAGTGCTATGTGAAATGCAATCACTCAGGTCCAGGATTTGAACTCGTGTCGCCGTATCCATATCCTGCGACGATAACCATTACACCACGGGCACCTCAACGTATGATAATTAATCTGTAAATTTATAAATTTCATGCAGAAAAAATTCATATAATTGGAAAAACTCAGCAAACTGTCACTTATGGAGTGGCCAGCAGAAACAAAATTATAATTGCTAAATTTGTTATTTCCAATTATATATATATATATAAATATATATTCGCCTTTCTATTTTCAAATTTTGATTTTATCCATCCATCCATCCATCCATACTTATATACATACACAGGTACATATAAATATCTGTCAGCTTGTCTGTATGCATGTATACAATTGAAATTTGTTAATGGTTGGTTGAGTTTTATGGCATATCAACTTTTGGAGGGTATTTAATGCCAAATCCATTTTTATACAAATAATCAGTTCTGTTTCAAACAATTCAGTTGAGCATGAGTGCACAGTTTAATTGTCAAAAACATTTCTACTTCAAGTTATTCAGTTTAGTCAAACAGTTCTAATTCAATTAATTAAGTTTAGCATAAGTGTAATTTTGTTTACACACAGTTAAATACCAAAACAGTTCTATATTAAACAATCAGTTTAGCGTAAGTACAGTTTCAGTGTCAAAAGCAGTTACATTTCAAACAATTCACTTTAGCATAAGTACGCAGTTTAAATCCAAGTTCACAGTTTGATTGTCAAAACATTTCTATTTCAAGCTATTCAGTTTAGTCAAACAGTTTTAATTCAAACAATTCACTTTAGTATAAGTACGCAGTTTAGTTCTATTTAACTCATATATAGAGCTCTGTCAGGTGCTACCACTCCGGGCAACAGTGGACCTGGGAGCAATGGCAGTGAAGGGGTGCTCCGCATTCCCCAAAGCCCCAGCATCACTTGAACCTCGCCAACATATTGTTTAGTGCCATATCCAGGGCACTCATTGAGGTGAGGGGTCTTACCTCTCTGCAGGGGTACAGTCAGTTTATTCTACCGTAGGGTAGGTGGATTTTTCACTTTTTTTTAAATATCAAAAAGAATAACGCACTGGAAGTTGTGTATATACCTATTAAATACTCATACCAAAAATTAGATCTGAATCTTCAACGGTTTTTGCTAATTTGGCGTGAAAGATTTTAAACAAACACGTACTGAAAAATCCTCGTTTTTACCAGATTTGGCCTAAAGATTCATGTAAAAACCAAACAATTTCAGTATTTCAATTAGGAAATCTAATTTTATTTTATGGAAATATAATGAATAAATTATAACAAAACTTCAAATTTTTTACCCGTGTTGAATTTGAAATGCAAATATTCAAGCTGTAATATTCGAATATATTGCCAAAAATTTTTTTCATGATATGAAATAAAATATAACAAACAAACAAATATGGAAAAACAAATAATTGTTTAATTATTTTTAATATATGGAATCAAATAGTTCCATATATGAGCCCTTGGATGAAAACGCTGGTCTCAATTGTTGGCACAAAACTTTTGCAAGTATGTGCTGGTGTCTTGCTTCAAAGCCATACACGGATTGAGAAGCCTCTGTTACTAACTTAACTGCCCGTTCCACACCTTGGGAATGTGAAGGGAAATCTGGCAAGTCAATCTTTTCACCAGTTAACAATGAATTCTGTAATTCATTGTCAGATAAGTCTAGTGTGAGTGGTGGCTCTTCGACTCCATTTACTGACAAATCAATTAAATCGGTCCAGTGCACAACTTTAAAGTTGATCATTGGGATCTTTTTAAATCTTTTCTTGGCTGACTTTGCTCTTCTGAAAGAATAAAAAAAATAATTTCAGTTTAATTTCTAAATGCAATTTGTACTGCCTTAATATTATTAGTTAAATTAGATGTAATCTTTAAAATGTTTCAATAAATTGGCACAAGTACTTCAACCAGTTTTGTATGAATAAATATTAACTAACCTAATGGCCAAAATTCTTTTTATACCCTCTTCTCTCACTTCAGGTTCATCAGATTTCACCATTGAAAATAAAACATTCTCTGGAAGTAATGCAAAGGCATTGTACTGGAGGTTTTTTAATGTAATTCTTTGAACCTCAATTGGTTGCTTTTGTATCCTGTCAATCATATTGTAAATATAAATTTGCTGGTGATGGAACTTGTTACTTTTTTTAAATATCAAACCTGCAAATAGCATAAACATTGACAATAAAATTTATCAAACTATATAGTTTGGTCGAAAGATTCTTTGGATATGCCCCACGAGTCCATAGGCACATGAGCCTGATGGCCAAGGTTAACCACCTTGCCTGGTTAAATGGACCAATTTTCCATGATGCAAATCTAGGGTCCACCTTACCTCTAGAAATACCAATTGTATATTCATAGAGTAGTCTTTGGTCACTACTAAGGCTATCCGTATCTTTTATTCCAAAATGAAACTACAGGGGATTCTCAACAGCTTAAAAAGATTTTTGGGGTAAATTATGGCAATCATTTGCACATAATTTACCCAATGGACCATTGAATGTAGTGGGGCTTTTTGTGGTGCCATTTAAATGTTTGAATAGAGCTCTAAATGGAAGCAACCAATAGTGTGAAGATTTATTTTTATTTTTCTAATAGTGTAACAAGTCCATCTTCACAGCCTGTCACAGCCTGTATTTGTATTCGTGTTGTCAACAAGGACAGCCTTAAATTTCTCCAAAACATCAGCCAATTGCTCCGCAAGAACGGTACCAGTTGCACCAGTATCAGGAAGAACCCTGTGAGTCAAATATATACTCTCATTTGGTGTCTCGTTTGTGATTTTCAAGTGGCGTTCAGGTCCTTTGGTTTTTTTCAGAATTTTACTTCCATTTTCCTCCACTGATTCCTTGTAGTGCAGTGTGTCTTTGTCTGTCCTCCAATCAACTCCTATACAAAGCAGATTCTCCACATTTTCGTTATGATTTTCATAGGTATTTGTTTTTACTTTAGACTTTGCTCTATCTATTTTACATTTATCCATATAGATATTCTTTATATCTATATTAGGGATAAGAAGGCCCATAGCCCTCAAATCCAAGAGCAAGGCATTGGCAAGGCTGGCTCCAAGATTAGAAGATATATCACCCCTAACTCAAGAGCATACCTTGGAATTTTTGTGAGGTTATAAGGCACTTGCAGGGGACCATTTAGCTGTTTATAATCCTCTGTTTCATCACTTGGAGATGATGAGTAAGATACGGAAGAATCATCCTGAACATATGATGTTGAAGCTATTGGTGGGGATATCTTCATACTTTTTTGTTGGCTTAATCTTTCTCCTTCTCTTCTACATTTCTTTATTGCAGTTTTATCTGTTGGCCCAAGTTGGAATGTGCCCTTGGGCCCTATTTTACCTCTCTAGTCTTTCAAATAAGACGGTCTTCCATAGGAACCTGGAATATCAAATTTTACTAATATTAAAAATACAGTTTAATAGATTAAATTATAATTCATTTTACATGTAAAATAAAATGGAAAAATGCCTTTTAATATTTATTCTAACTGTTGAAATTAATTTTTTTCAAAATTTACACAATTTAGTTATTAAGTTGTCTCTTTCACAATAAATTAAAAAATAAAAATAGAAAATAACTTACGTTCTCTGTCAGAGGACAAGAGCAGACGATGTGCTTAGTCTGGCAATTTTCTTTGGTGCATTTGACATTAATATTGTCACAACTTACAATGGGCAGGTTGCAGGAACATGACGATATATCAAACAATGTATCCAAATTTTCCTTCCAGAATTTTGTTTGGGCAGCAGGTAGATGTTTCCTATTTATTTTCTTTGCCTTCTGAAAGCGTAGAACTTTCACCTTGTTGACAACACTAATTTCCTTTAACAAAGGCAAACGAGGGTTGACAGCCTTCCCAATATCTATCACTTCCTTTGCTATTAATTTAGAAATACCAAAACAAGAAGGGTGGGGATAAGTGTTCATCAAAAAATAGCTGTACTGAATTATTTGACGAAGAGTTGGTGGCTCAGTTTTATCCAATGGTGATGGTAAACCTGAAAATTTAATTGCACCTTTACTTCGAGTGGAAGCTCCAGTGTTTTTTCCAGCCATTTTTTAATAGAAATATCTGTAAAAAGAATATATATATATATATATATATATATATATATATATATATTGTCAGAAAATACACGAACATGTTTAAAAAAATTGTAAATAAATTTCGAAATTCATTATAAAAGTTATAATGTCTACTTACCAAACAACAGTACTGTAGAGTTTAGTTCCAAAATTAAGTCGTAAACCGACTTTTCACTAAAAAAAAACTCTAAATTTTAAAATATAAATAAATTACAATAATTAGAAAAGGTTAAAATATTTCAATAGTATGTCTACTTTGCAAAATATATATATTTGCGTTAATTAGAAGGGTAAAAAACATAAACAAACCGAAGTACTAGAGAGAGATAATTACCACCGGTGAAAGCCGAAAAAATATACAGTAAATAAAACGAGGTTTAGTAAGTCGTTATTTGTATTTTAAACTGTATATTTAAATGCATTTTATTTTTGTTTATGATCATTTGATTTAACATGATATAAAAATAGATAATAAACTTAAAAATATTAATTATTTAATAAATTTTATTATTTAATTTTCCTTTAGTCTCAATTTTAATTTTATGGATACAGGTTTCCAGTGTCACCGATATCACGACTAAAATCACAAAATATTATGTCTTTAAATGCGAATTCGCAAAAAATACAAATATTTGGAAAAATATTTCGTGGGGTAATTTCTGGCGTTATTTCGCAACTTTCATCGCATTATTCTTTTTACAGTTTCAAAATCGACCTACCCTATTCTACAGCCCCAGCCGACAGGGCAAATTGATAATGGAAAGATGTTGATTTTCGAATCTCTAAAGAAAGCACATGTTCGTTCAGTCACATTAAACAGAGATATTATGTTCTCTTTTGTACAAGCAGAAAAGAAGACCCCCAAAAGTTCTTTACACTGAGGTGCTGGACCATAAGTTTTCTTTTGATACTCTTGGACTTTACACTCGGGAGATATCCCAAAATCAATTATTTTTCATCATACCCAGCAATAACAGATCATACTGGGTTCCCGAACCTTGACAGGGTGATCAGTCTGGGAGAAAGAAAACACTGAATTCAAATACAACTAATATAGGGAAATAGTGGAGGTGCCCGTGGTGTAATGGTTATCGTCGTAGGAAATGGACACGAGTTCAAATCCTGGACCAGGGTGATTGCATTTTACATGGCACTACTACCCTTGGGAAAGGTATGAATCCAATTATTCCCCCTCCAGCTATGGGCAAATAGAGGGACAGACTAGGTTCTTCTACCTTGATGAGGCAACTATTCTAGGAGAAGGAAAACTCTAAATTCAAACCTGTTAAACTCCGCTTAAAAATGGACCTTGTGTCATATCCTACCCAAGCGGAGGGGTTGGTAAATATGATATAGGGAAATAGTGAAACCCGATAACCTGAAATTCCTGCTATTTTATATATAGCAGTCACTCTGAAGGCAAATGTCAGCAGAACAATTGTATGGCCAAGGACTATTGTGATCTCGCCGAAGGAACATGGCAGTATTAACGGGAGAGTTCAGCTACTCAAGTTAGAAGTGATCATAAAGAGAAGGAAAACTCGTTATACCTTGCAGTGTTTGTGATTACTTGTTATCTTGTTACAGCTTGTCACCGGAATCATTCATGTTGCACAAGCATTTGTCACTTATTCCACTGATGCTGAGATGTTTCTTTTGTCTCCTTTACAGGAATAAAGAAACGGTCATAATTTATGAAGATCAAGCAACCATCATGTACATACAAAATGACCAGCTAAGTATTTCCAAAGTTTGTAGCAGTATAAATGTCCCCATCATAAAGCCTTTTACTTATATCTCTGACTTCGAAATCACCCTTTACAATTGTATCTCTTTCCTGGTTTTTATAACGTCACTAGCACTAATATGAAATCTGTAACTAACTTCAGTCTTTGGCTGAACGCCCGAGTCTACAAATTTCTTATTTCTAATAAGATAAATTAATAAGTACGTCACAAAAGATTAGATAAAGAAAAACCTTTTCTTTTAACAAAATTAGCGCGCTTTTGATTTTCACACATCTCTCGTCAACAACATCTAATTAGACGCCATTTTAAAAGCCAAGACGAATTTTTAAAAGATATATTTAAGTTTTCCCCGCTCTTTTTTTTATAAGAGATTTCTTCTTTACCCAAATGTACTTAAGACTGAGCGCTTGAGATTCCTGTGCTTGACTTTTGTTAAATACACAGATATATAATTTAAAATGTTTGAATGCTTTATTTCATTTACAATCCTTGTCGATTTTTGACTACAAATTTTCTGAATTTAAAGCAATTGAATTATGGGTTAAAACTGAATTTATTTCAATAATGAAGGTAGAAAAATTCAGTTCGATTTTCTGAAGTATTACCAGCCCCATCAGCTGGGGCTATAGAAGACGCTAACTGCTTCTCCGCAGAGGGAAATACATCCCCAGGGGTAAGTGTCCTGGTTGTGAAACTACATCATCAGATGGTGAGGATCAAGTTCTAGAGCTTTAGGTAATGTATAGTACTTCTTCATTGCTATTAACCCCTGTTCCACTCTCTCCGAGATTTGAAGTATCTATTAAGATCCCTTGCCCAGTCGGCAGGGCCTGTAGAATACACTGATTGCACCTCTAGAGAGGAGTAAGACCCCCGCTCAAACGAGTTTTCTGGAGATGACACAAAACAATCTGATGGTAAGGTTCCAGTAATGCTAGAGCTTTGGGGAATGCAGAATACCCCTTCATTGTCATCGCTCCCAGGTTCACTTTGACCCGGAGTGGTAGCACCTGATAAAGTTCTATCTATGTTTCAAATAGAACTAAACTGCGTACTTATGCTAAACTGAATTATCTGAAATAAAACTGTTTTTACATTTAACTGTGTGGACAAAATTATACTGATAATAAACTGAATAGCTTGAAATAGAAATGTTTTTGACAATTAAACTGTGTACTCAAGCTAAACTGAATTGTTTGAAATAGAACTGATTATTCGTATAAAAATGGATTTGGAATTAAATAACCTCCAAAGATTATTATACCATAAAACCCAAACAACCAACCAACCATTAACAAATTTTGATTGCATACAGACAAACTGACTGACATTTATATGTACCTGTGTTTTTATGAATAAATATACAAAGGTTGATATGCTATAAAAACCAACCAACCATTAAAGTACCATCTATTGGTCAAATAGAACTTAGTAATCATTTGATATATTTGAAACCATTTAACTGTGAGCAAACTAATGAGCTGTGGCTAGTTTTAAAATAATTTTATCAACAAACTATTCAATAATAAATCATATATATAAAATATATATGTATAAACAAGATTTTGCATTAAATAATCTACCAGGATTGATATGCCAGAAAACTCAACCAATCAACTAACCATCCAACCAACCTGAACTATAACTATTTAAGTGTTTTAGATTTTAAATTTAAAAAAAATTAGTTGATTTTGAAGTTTAAGGGTTTTTATTTTTCTTTACTTTTTTCAAAAACAAATAATGATTTTCTTATACAGATATATTTGGACAAATTGGAATTGTAAAATTTCTTTTGGAAGCAAAGTTTTATTCATATTTGATGATACATTTCAAAAGACTCTTTCTCTTAAAGGTGAAGATTCATATTCCATCCGAAAGAATCATTGGGAAATTAATTTTAATAGATGAAATATTGTATCCTTCTCCTCTTCTTCCTTTTTATTCCCACCCACCCACATAACGTGTCGACAGCATGGTTTTCCTTGATTCTCTCTTGACATCCATCCCTATTGGCCCTAGCACTTGATAAATCCTCTAGACGGATCCCTGTGTCCACACTGAGCTAGTGAATATAATGTTTTGCTGATTGGCCAACACTGGTGTATTTACGTTTAGAAGTCGATTAGAGAGCCCAGCATATCTTGTTTGCCTTTCTTGGATGGTTTGTGAGATGGGAGGTAAATGGCCGCACAATTGCTGTTTGGGAGGGATTTTTCAAAATAGCACGCTGCATCTTTGTGTAGTTCCCATTTAGCCTGTTTTCGGGTATCTAAGTTGCGAAAACATTACTACTAAGCTACAGCTTGGAAGTGTATTCAACTTTTTTTCAATTAGCAAAATATTAGCTGCTTTTGTCTATTTGCCAATGCCAGAATTTCTATGCTTGAATGCGTCTTTCCGAGGATAATGGTCTAATAGGAAATGTCAAGGACCTAATTTTTTGCATGAATATTAGCTTGACCTCCGGATCCAATACAGACATGTGAAAGTCAACCTTCGAAATCACAATATTATGATAAAATGTCGTTTCCGAGCAAAAGAATGAGAAACTTTCATATGAGATACAAAAATGTTTTTAACCTCATAAATGATGGGATAGACATGGACAGATATACGTTGATCACATAGCCAATTATATATGACATGTTCATGAGTAAATAAGGAAAAAAGACTTTATTTATTTATAAGATCTTGAAGGGAAGGTTATTGTGAGTACAAAAAAGGTTTGAGAAACCTTATGTTCAAAGCATTTTATGTTGAATATCTGTATTATGCCGACCATTCTGTAATGTTGCTAAAATATAAATCGGAATTATTTTATCAAAGCATGTAGTCACATAACTTTCCCGGGTATCATCGGGTTACTATATATAACAAGTATATATGTTTTTATATGTATACACATATATTTTACCAGCCCATCTGCTACGAGCTGACTGCGATGCAAAGATTTAGTTCAAAGTTTTCTCTCTAGACTGATTACCTTATCAAAATTAAAGACCTCTGACTAACCAAAAATTTACGAATAGCAATGGGGAGAACAGATGCATTTATGCCTTTCCAAGGGGTATTAGCACGAAGTCAATAGAAACAGTCTCGTCCAGGTTTTGAACTTTGGTCGACGTGATTCGCTTGTTTGCTGAGCGGTATGATACTAAGTCTAACTAAAAGTTGGGCGGGTCTCGATCCCAGCTTCAAGCGTCCTTCGTGTCTCGCCACACTGAAGAGTTTTGATACAACGAAACAGTCTGTCTGTTGATGACTATATATATTTTCGCATGTGTGTGTCATATACATATAAGTATACTTTCAAAATAAACTAATGACATAGCAATAGCATTTCACGTTGGTATAAATACCCACCTATTTACAAGATTTTCAAATCATTATTTAATTTACTGGTTAATATTCAATCCAGAAATCTTGACTTAATCTTAAAAAATATTCTTTTCTTTATTTCCTATATATGAATAAATATTATAATTGTAACTGTTCTACTCGGAAAATAAGTCATCTTCAAATTTGGAATATTTCACCGGATTAAATTTTTCCTTCTTAATTGCAGGAAATTACTGAGGCAATATAGCCTTGACCAAAATCTTACAGACATATCTAAATAATACATTTTGTTTAAAAGCATTTTTACGTGGAATTCTCTCAATCATTATTATTAAAAAGGAATGATCCTTGCAGTCGTAAAAATGATGAATCGAATGGATTGTGAAAAAAAACTCAGTTAAAATTTGGATGATGGCTTTCTTCGTTTTAATGATATATCATCCTTCGTTGGTTATTTAATGCCAAAGCCATCCTTCTATAAAGACAGTTGTGGTATTATTTAACCCACAGCTGGGAGGATAAAGGGGTTCATACCTTTCCAAAGGGTCTTTGTCCGAAAGTGAACGTAACAGGGCGACTGGAACTCGAACTCGCTTTCTACAAATCCGGAGTCCAGTGCTTTAAACATTACACATAAAGGACCCCCCCCCAGGATGATGAAGGACAATACTAGTGAAATGATAATGAATGTGTTACAATAATAGCGTGAAATTTTCAAATTATGAATAAAAGATTCATGAAAAAAATGTAATGAGTGAAGAAGAGATAGTGTTATATATATTTACTATTCATCTCAGTTTCAAAAAGTAAAAAGTGTTGGCAACCTTATTCGAGGGTGAACCGAAGGCTCCCTTTTCAATAGCTACTACATCGAGGTATAGGGGAGGGTGCTACTCCATTCCCTGGATTGATCCACTTTACCTTTGATCCTTACCCTATAATGCTAAGTGTTAAGCTAGGCGGCATCAAGAATTATTTTTTGAGTCTTTGGTATGATTCGACCCGGGATTGAACCCCGGTCTTCCGGGCCATTGGCGAACACTCTACTCATTAGACCAATGGCCTAATTTGAAATTTAGTATGACAGATATTTTTATCCTGAATGAAACTTTGATCGACAACATTTCATGTGATATAATAATTTACAAAGATCCTTTGCTTCGATTTGGCACGACGCCAGATGAATGGGGCACCCAATGAGACTCGAACTCACTCGTGTTGGTTTGCCAATGTAGCTTGTTCACCATTACACTGCCAAAGGTGCCCACATTCTATGTGATGTATTAGTTCTTTTGGGTTTTGATAAATAACAAATAAAATCTACACTGTATGGAATCGACCATCGTTTCTTTGCAAAATATTTCCTTTTCGAGAAAAGTTAAGTTAGATAGTCGAAGCTCTAAAGTTTGGAGTTAATTAAGAATGTACGTATCATGTTAAACTTGACTCTGATTTTTGTATCAAACATTAAGACAGCGGATATCAATTTACAATTCGAATACACTATACTGATGCAGAAGAGTGCTTCTTATTCTGTTATAAAAGCCCGACGCTGAAATGAAAATAAATAAAACATGCTGACTAATAAGTAAATAGCAGGAGACAGAGTTGAATATACTTTACCTTTTAATGTATTGTTTTTGGCAATAATAATATACAAAATAGGTTTTGGTGTGAGTATCAACTTTTGTACGTGTACAGTATATACAAATGATTTTGCATTCCTTTTTTAATTGCTTACTCACGTTTCAGTTCTCCTGGATTCCTTTGAGGATAAAACTTGTTTATCGTTGTGAGATTGAGGACTGATGTTTGGTTTTAGTGGCTCGAGTATCTAAAGTGTGTTCTCTTTGTCTCCCGTACTGTCTAGTACGAAGGAAAACTGGTATATCCACAAGATTTTAGTGAAAGGTTATTTTAGAAATTATAATTTACATTGACCTTTTTCTAGAACAGGGTAATTTTTGAATTGATAAAACACTTGGCATCGTTATTATTAGAAATGTTTGACAACTTCATATAAAAATGAGTTATTATATATAATATATGTGTGCTGATATATGTATAAAATTCATTTTTATATGAAGTTGTCAATCATTATATATATATATATATATACTCTTAACACTTAGAGTGTGTAAAATGGCACCGACGAACCGGGAACAATAGTGTATTCATTGGTTTTATTTTGACACGAAAAGGAGTTAGAAAACCAGTTGGTATGTCGAGCCTGGTTTCTTTGAGGCAGATGGGGATGTCAGCTCGAGACTCACTGAAAACTAATTGTTGTTTTTTTCTGTTTCCGATGCGTAATCTCTCTCTCTCTCTCTCTCTCTCTCTCTCTCTCTCTCTCTCTCTCTCGTAAAAGTGATGATCTGAATGAATCATGATAAATCAGTACTATTAGGAAGAAGAATACTGGGCAACAATTATTAATAACTAGAAATACTTACTCCTATTATATTGGGTACTGATGTTCAGAAATTACTTTGAATTGTTTATTTTTCCTTTGTTCAGTGGCATATCAACCATCGTGGATTATCTAATTCCAAAGCTATCCTTGTAGAAGGACAGTGGTTTTACTATTTAATCTAAAGCTAGTAGAATATGGGGTTGATACCTTTGCCCACGGTTTTAATTGGAAAGTGAACATAACAACGAGACTGGGGTTGGAAATCGCATACTACGTGTAGCAGTCCAGCACATTAGCAACTCTGCTACGTGACTATCCCTAAAGTGCTTAACATAAGTGTCGATATCTTACGTTTATTTATGCTAATATACAAATTGTTTGCACGCAATTGTTTGTATTCAAGAATAGATGGGGCTCTAAAAAGTATTACCTACCCGGATCAAAGTGAACCTCGAAGTAATGACGATGAGAAAGAACTCCATACACCCCAGATCTCCATAACTGGATCCTCAACATCAGATGCAGTTTAGTGACATACACAGACCATCCCGTTTTCAGGGTCTCTTAAGCCTCCGCAGGAGATATAGTCGGCTTATTATGAGCCATGGCAATGTCGATGTAAATTATTTGGTTTGGGTTGGGTGGCGTTTTATGGTGTTTTATAATTAAGGTAATAACTTTCTTATATTAATCATTTTTCGTTAATTATATCTTATCATTTAGGCTTTGAACTACTCGATGTCTCAGTTCAGCTGCATAGTCAGATGGTACACTCTTACACCCGCGCGGAAAGGATATGACAATCATCATCTGTCATAACAAACCTCCAGACAGGAAATGAGGCTGGACGGCCGTTGGGGTGAATTGAATGGGTGGTTGACGTAGTACCCGGAGGAGATTGTTCTGAGAATTTGAGGATTTTGAATTGACAAGTTGTTGAAATTTGACCGTTGAAGCGCGCGGTTGGGTTTTCGGATCTGATCAAAGCAGATCAGTTTGGGTCTCGACCAGCAGAAATGAGTTGAGATCTTAGACACCACAAGATGCGTCGTGAATGGTGGGGTTCAGTATAGTATGGTTAGCATTGGCTCTTATGATTTGTGTCTCTCTTCGCGTGTTGTCAAGGACTGAAGTTTAAAAAATAATGAATAAATTAAAGAAAGAAGTTAAAAAAATCAAAAAAGAAATAAACTTGTTCGTACCGCATGTATTTATATTATCATTGTTATTGATACTATTATAGCTATACAACAATGGTTTATCATTGTAGGTTATTGATACTATTATTGCTATCCAACAATGGCATATCATTGTAGGTTATTTAATACCGAATCCTCTTTATACAGGCATGTTATAGTTAAGTATGATTTTTAAATACATTTTGTTGATAACATTTATAAATGAAAATGAGTTTGTTTCTTTTTTTTGCAAAAAGTTAAATGGTTTCAAATGTTGCTATACAACAGTCACAATTTGATATCAGTCATTTGTTTGCACAGGGTTTGTTGGTTATTTCATATTAACAAGAATCAGAAGTGATTTATTTGCACTCGAATATTGCTTTTGATTTTACACAGTTAAATAGTTTCAAGTATTGCTATCTAACATTAAATTCTATTCAATATTAATTGTTTGTTTGAAAACAGTGAAGTGGTTACAAGTTTCACTATTTAACACTAATTATTTTTTCAACACCATTCATTTGCATACAGTCAAATGGTTCCAAGTATTGTTATGTTATATCAATATTTCCATTTACGCACACAGTCAAAGTGTTTCAACTATTGCTATTTAACACTTATAATTCAAGTCAACGTTAAAAGTTCTATTAAACATCTGTCATTTGTTTACACCAAGTCAAATAATCAAACAGTTCTATTTCTAACGATTCAGTTTAGTATTAGTCATTTCTTTGCGCTCAGGGAGCTATAGCAATGAAGGGTTTCTCTGCATTCCCCAAAGCTCCAGCATTGCAGAAGCATTATCATCGGATGGTTTAGTGTCCTTTCCAGGACAAACATTTGTGGGGGGGGGTCTTACCTTTCTTCTGAGATGCAATCGGTGTATTCTACAGTCCCTGCTGACTGGGCTGTAAATTATTTGTATTAAGAATAGTTACTTGAAGCTATAATTGTTTACTCTGAAATATTATTATAAATTATTGGGGACCATATAACTGTGAGCCAGCAAATGATTATCATTAAGTAGAAACAATTACTTGAAACCGTATAATTGTGTATAACTTAGTTTTAGATTAGAACATTTGGAACCTACAACTCCCCCCCCAAAAAATTCAAGAAACAACTTGAACGCGATTTCTTTATCTGTAGGTATGAAATAATCCTAGTTCGGTTGACATGCTGTTAAAATCAATCACATTGAAAAATTTGTAACATGGGAGGACTAAAAGGTCAGCTAATCAGGTAGTGTTCGAGAACCGAGAGCAGCAAGAAATCCTAGTCGTAAAGTTTTTATTTTTCAAGTGGTAAATGTGTTGCTAAAATTGTTTTGATTGTACGTATCTTTGCTGTTCTGTTAATATAGTCCAGTAAACCCTCAATGGTGTTTTTAATCAACAAATGAATAAGAAAAAAAAAAAAAAAAAAGAAAGAACAGAAAAGCACAAGAAAAGTGTAAAAGAAAAACTGTGTGTATTTTAACGTTTCTAAACCCATAGAACACTTTCTCTGTGCCTTTTTTTGCATTTCCCAGATATTTCTTTTTTGCATGAAAAATAATTTCCAATCTAGTTTTATCTTCTCTCCATGGAAATAACAATCATTTCTTTGGAAAGGGATTCCTTTTCGATAAACTCGAAGCTAGTAAAACAGCTCTGAAGTGTGGATTCGATTTGACTCGTTTGGAAGGTCCATTTTCGACTAGCAATAACAACGCCTCGGAAAATCCTCATTAGTGATGGTATCGCCTCGGCACAAAGCTCCATTTTGCTTTCTCTGATTTCCCGTTTAGAGCAAGTGGGCTATAATTGAAAAGTCGCCAATTAATAAAATGCAAAATGTGCCTATGAAATTATGACGGCCACGTTATCATTTATCCATGCAAAAGAAAAAAAAACAACCTTAGAATTACAGGGAAGGCCGATAGAAAAGGAATCGAACAAAGATGACGATACAATAGAGACCTCAGAACGACACGAGGCAACCGGGGAAAGGACTATATGATATGTATGGGAAGTAAAGTGAAGGGATAGGAGCTGTCCGATCATAAAGTAAGGCTCATGTACATTGACCGATTGTAGTGTAAAGCCTACATAACAAGATAACATAGATGAGATAAGGGTTTAAAGGGCTATATAACATATCTTTACGACAGCGAATTTCAATTGACATTTTAAAAACGCAGCTAAAATAGACCCTTATTTATGGATCTTTTTATGTAAGTATGTAATGAATATTTTCGTTAAACCGCGGAAGCTTAAAAAGATCAAAAATGTTGAATTTTTTCCCTCCGAATTCAAGGACAATTTCGTGGTTTTAAGATCCCTAATTTTAGAATAAATGTAACTGTTTATCTTTAAAAAGCATTTTTAAGCTTTGAAAGTGACGACGGTTCTATTTGAATGTCAGTCGTCTAATTGTATTACGTTAACATTTAGGATGACAAGATTTTTTTGCCTTAAGAAGTTGTTTCATTTTGGATTGTCAAAAATTCAATATCTTGACCAAATATATCCTAAAACCTTTTTCCAAAATTACTCAAACAATTAATGATGGTTTGATTGAAATCGGTTTAAAAAATTATTACCGGATGGCGTTGTGAGTTTGAAAAATCACTCTAGCCGTTTTTAAACTAAAAAAAAAAAAAAAAAAAAGAGAAATTGAATTAAGAATTTTACTTTCTTTAAAAGCCCAGGAGATATCGTTTGTAATTTCTGCCACTGTCTGGGTTTAAACTAATGGTGTCAAAATATAAATTTCAATGGATTAATATGTTCTTGATTTTGTGATAGGAAAAGAAGGATCAGTTGTTTATTGCTATTCATAAAAAATGGTCCCAACATTTAATTTCATATGTTTGAAATATGAGGGCGGATAAATACGTCAATTCTGTTTACCGTATCAATAAGCATTCTCTCTTTTGCTTTCTGCACACACACACACACACACACACACACACACACACAATATATATATATATATATATATATATATATATATATATATATATATATATATATATATAAATAAAGATGAATAGATAGTACTGCCGCCTGAGATAATTGTAAGCTGAAATTTTCATTGTATTTATGTTCGAACAATGTTATTAATATAGAAGTGTTTGGTTAAGTGGATTGACGATAAAGAAGACTGGAAAATAAATATTTTTTGTAAGAAATAAATACTCTTTTCATCGTTAGGCAATGAAATTACGAAGTAGTTTCATTCTTTTATGAGCCGAGTTAGAATGGAAATAATTGAACCTGACTGATTCGATTTAAATAATTTATTTCTGTGGAAGATCCTCTGCCCACACATAGACAAAAAATTTGCTCGCGGCGTAATGGTCATCGTGGTAGGAAATGGACATGGCAACTCGAGTTCTAATCTTAGTCGAGGCTGCTTGCATTTGACATCGCGCTAATACTCTTAGGAAAGGTATGCATGCAGCAATTCTCCCTCCAGATATCAATAAATAGTAGGATAGACTATGGGCTTTAACATTCGTTTGGCAACCGGTCAAAGAGAAAGAAATCTCTAAATTCAAACCAGCTTTGTGTCGCATCCTGCTCATATGAAGGGGTTGGGTAAATATATCTATAGGAAATAAACTGATTTCCATCATAAAAAATAATGTTAATTTTTATGCAAAAAATTGGCTCAAGTAGCCGTTATTTTTATTTATTTATATGTTAATATTTATTGACCAATCAACGTTTACCTGCTAGTTTTTAAATTTCTTTGAAACTTCCAGACGATCATAATTGACTTTTTGCAAAAAATTTAAAGGATCAGAACTCAAAATAATTTCCGAAATCTTTTACCTCCAATATTATTAATACATTTAAGCCAATTAGATTCAAAGATAAATCATCAATTTTTTATCCAATTTTGATCCTACGTCAATCTTATAAATAAGCGATAGTTCTTTAGTAGTTTATACAGATGTATACTTTATTAAGAAAAAATTTGGTTAATTTCTTTTGAAATTTTGCCGATGAAAAAATTCAGTTGCAGCCCTATATGTGCCAACGCATATATATATATTTTCCCAGTACATAGTGACACACTCGCACACTGATCTTGTACACTCGCAAAATTAATCCATTAATTAAGACTAATCAAAACTGCTATATTTTATGTAGGAATCATTACTTTCTTTTTTCAAATATTTACGCTCTGACTAATATTATCTTTACTTATAAGAACAGATTTGTAACTTCTGTTTTTCAACAAACCTTTAACTCAATTTAAAGAAATAAAAATTGATTAATTTTCAGATCGGTGTTTTATTCATTCATTTCCATCTTGCACGTTTGTTCGCTACAAATTCATTAGAGATGTATAATGTTGCGGTCGTAGACATGAAAAATATTATTGACAAATCGATTTCCATCCTCAGCTTATATTCATTTAGTACAAACTATCTTTTTAAAAAAGCTTACACAAATTTCACCTTCACTAGTTAAATTAATTATTCGTTTTTATACTTACAACAATAGTGACACTATAACTGTATAACTGGTGACCGATCACAACTTCAATCCGCATTGTTGGTGAGGCTTAGAGGACGCTGACTGTATTGCTGGCTGAGAATTAAGACACTTCCCCAAAAGGGGGTCCTAGGCTATGGCACTGAATTGCCTCGGATGGTGACGTTTCACTTCTGGGGAGCCGGGGAGTGTAGTGTTCGCTTTATGGTCATTACTTCCAGATCCACTCTAATACGGAGTGGTAGTACGTGATATGGTCCATCTGTAGATCTGTTTCAAAATTATTAGAATTAGATTGGAATACATGAAACTATATCAGTGGGCAAACAAATGATTTTTGACAAATAAAAAAAATCTAATACTTCATACGATATAACTGTGTGCAATTTATCATTATTATTATTATTATTATTATTATTATTATTATTATTATTATACTTTTGGCAAGTTTTTCACACAAGCGTTTGCTGATGGTTTTTCACGGGAGTCTGAGTGGTAGCAAGTCTCCTCAAGTCTCCAGGACTCTTCTCCATACTCTGGCCGATCTCAACAATTCTGCTGTTCAGATGGTCTCGATTCGTCCATTAAATTTTAACTCTTCCGGCCTTTGGGGACTGTTCCAAGTGCGTCAAATACAATTTCTATAACCGTTACCTTCATGTTCCACAGCTTTCTTATTATTCGCGCAAGGTCTAAATAGTTGTTTTTCTTTTTGCTTTCTTTGATTTTAACTCTGTACTCCGTTGGGGCGGCAATGTCCACTTTACGGAATGTTCTTTTTTTTTCGTCCTTATTACTAGGTCTGGTCTCCGGGCTGGGATAAGGTGATCTGTTTGTATCTCAAAATTCCAGAGAATTCTATCCATCTCATTCTCCGGGACGAATTCCGCCTTGTGCTTACAGCATTTGGTAAAATGATCAAATTTCAATTTCATACACAATTCTCAATTCCTCCTTTTAATCGTGTCGGTCTTATTCTCCTTTTGCAGTTGTTTGCTACATTTGCTTATAATATGATTAATCGTTTCGTCTCTATTACTCCTATTTCTTTGAGAGATTTTCAAACCAGCAGATGGATTTTCACTGGAGTTTGAGTGACAGCAAGTCTCGTCAAGTAAACAAGTCTCTTCTCAGCATTCTGGCCGAGCTTAATAACGCTGTAGTCTGGTTGATCTCCACTTATCCTCTTATTCCCAAGTCTTCCAGTCCCTGTACCAATCTTTTGGGGATTGTTCCGAGTGTATCAATTGCAACTGATAAATAAGCTTGAATATAGAATGAATAAAAAGATTACACTTATTTTTATTCTATTTTAATTGATTTTTAAATAAAATTATATATGACTGCTTTTAATACGTTTGCAAATAATATAATGATATTTGAACTCAACAACTTCAAATAATTATTCATCAAAACCGATTTAGTTAAAACAAGAGTGCAAATTGTCCATCCGTAATACTTTGTAAACCTTTATTTCTAAGTGATGTTACACAAATTGCTGGATTTTAAATGCATTAATACCTTGGTTCAGCCCCGCCCGGTTTTTCGGGTGCCGTCAGGTATTCGTGCCAGGTTGGTGGAATTAATCATATAGAAGTGGACTCTCGGTTCTAGTTAAGCTACAACAAGCAATGGTCATCTGGTATACGTTCGGAGAGACTGCCATGAACTCATATTGCACTCAGTGAATCTGTGACCAGCAAAGTCGACTAGCTTCGTGTCGGAAGACTTAGTAAACGATTTGCATGGATTCGCATTGCACTAAGCGAATCTATGCCAAGTAAGGTCATAACCAGTTGGATTCTCATTTCATTCGACCGAAAGGTCTAGCGGATCTGTGACCACCAAGTCACCTGACTTTGTGCCGAGAGACTTTGAAGAGGCTTTATTTGAAAAAAATTAGTATTTTTTTGTTTTCGGAGCATTAATTCCCACTGCACTGGACTTCGGGTTTAGTGAACTTATTATCAGCATTTGATCTGCTGCGCACGAGTCTCGGCTTATGGTCGTTCCCCCAAATCCTCACTATAAAAATACCTTGTGTCATGTCCTGCCTCGTGGGAGACACGGACGAATACTGCATCAATACCACGAGCTTTACTCCTGCCTTTTCTAGCAGTGCTGTCTGGCATTCGTTCCGGGTGTGGGGAATTGATCATATAGCACTACACTCTCATGTCTTGTAAAGCTTTGACAAGCAATGGTGACGTGGCGGAAGACTACCATGGACTCAAATTGTGTTTAGTGAGTCTAGGACTAGCAAGGTAACCTAGCTTCATGCTGGGAGACTTTGCAAATGACTTGCATGGACTCATATTATATTTAGTGAGTCTATGCCCAGCAATGCCGACTTGCTTCGTGACGGGAAACTTAGCGAAGGCTGGCATAGGTCCACATTGCACTTAGTGTTGATATGACTAGCAACAATGACTTGCGTAGATTCGCTAATGCGAATCCATGTTCAGCAAGGTCATATAGCTTCGTGCTGGGCGACTTAGTAATGATTAGTTGAATTGCCCAAGACCTTCGGGTCTGTGTGAATCTGCGACCACTAAGTCAACTGGCTTCGCGCTTGAAGACTTGAGAATAATTTTATTTGGACCAGCTTGGCCACCTGGTCTCTTGCCTAGCATTGATTCACATTGCAGTTAGTGAATCTATGCCCAGCAAGGTCTCGTGGCTTCGTACTTGAAGACTTACAAACGATTTGCATGAATCCGCATTGCACTTAGCGAATCTATGTCTAGCAAATTCATCCAGCTTCGTGCCGGGAGACTTAGCAACAACCTGCTGGATTTACATTGCACTAGAACTTTTGCTCGAGTGAATCCATGACCAGCAAATTACTTGATTTCGTACCGGGTAACTTTAAAGAGGTTTATTTGAAAACATTTTTTGGTGGACAATTGTTTTGTTTTTGAGTCATTAATTAGGCATGGTTCCTATTGCACCAGTCCTTCGGACTTAGTAAACCTATGACTAGCCTTTGAGGAGGCTTGGCTCATGCCGGTCCCTCCTCTTAACCCTAAATTCTCACAATAAAAAGACCTTGTGTCAAGTCCTGCCTGGTGGGAGGCACGGACAAATACAGCCACGAGCTTGCCCTTCTCAGTTTTCGGCGAGAGGGGGCGGATGGCATTCCTCTTGGGTAGGTGGAATTAATGACAAACATAGATTCACATAACAGTAACCCTTGGGTCAAGTGAATCTCTGACCAGTATGGGCACCTGACTTACGTGCCGGGAGAATTCACAAGAGCTAGCTTACTTAAAATTGCACCTAGGGATCCTATGACCAGCATTGACTTGCAAGGTCACCTGGCTTACGTGCCGGGAACCTTCACAAAGACTAGCTTAGTTCACATTATACTAACTGATCCTATGACCAGCATTGACTAGCAAGTAGCAAGGTCACCTGGCTTACGTACCGGGAGAATTCATGCGTCAGCTTAGTTCATATTGCACCTACTGATCCTATGACCAGCACTGACTAGGGGTGCACGGGTCTTGGCTCATATGCGACACACCCTCCCCTAAATCCCCACAATAAAAAGACCTCGTGTCGAATCCTGCTTGGTGGGAGACACGAATAAATTCCTAATATCATGAGTTTGTCCAACACTTGATTTTCTGTTTATTTGCTTGGCGTTTGCGCTTGGTGGGTGTTATTTAGCTGAATTGATTGACGCGTGATTTTATCGGTTGGTGCCTGAGGGGCTCTTAAGTGGGGGATCGCGATGGGATCACGGATTTTTTTGTGAAAGGCACGCATGTGTCTCAGTTTGTGCGAAACTTCCACAATAAAATGACTACATGTCAAAACTGACTTACTAGAAAATCGGATAAATATTGTATTAACAATATCTGTTGTTTTGTGATAGATCTGTTAGATCCTTGGGAAAGGCACGAACTCCATTATTCCACCAGATATGGGTTTAATAGTATCAATACCGGTCTTCAACAATGATGGCTTTGACATTAAATTAAATATGAAGGTTGATATGACATTAAAACAAAGAAAAGAAACCAAACCAAACCTAACCCACCCAGACTTTAATGAAAGCATCATTTATAAATAAAATGATACTTATGATTAACTAATTATTATCTATTAGTCATTGAGATTACAACATAAATAAGAAAGGGAATTCTGATGTCGGTAGTGACGTAGTTTGGGCTTCAGAATGACATTATTATTATTATTAAATACTGGAAACATAATTGCTTGCAAATTATTGGAGTTAGAAATGTTTAAAACTACATAACTATGTGCAAAAAATTCATTATTATTAAATAGTAAAGTAACTCTAAACCATAGAATTGTGTTTAAATTATTAGTATTTGATAGGAATGCTTGAAAACATGGAACTTTTAGCAAATTGTTAGTATTAGACAGGAATGCTTGTTATCGTATAACGGTGCAAAGAAAGGATTACATACAAATTCTAAAAAACTCGAAATTTTTAATAAATGCAATGAAAGACGTGAAATATGGTTATGATCACTACCAAACATTTAGACCACCCCATCGGCTAGGGCTGTAAAGTGCTCCGACTCTACCTCTGCAGAGGGGTAAGACCTCTTCGTCAAAGAGCCCACTGTTGATTGAGAATGGCGACGAGATCCTGATGGCTGAGCAGTCTGTGAGCCGGCAAAAAAAAGTGGTCACGTGGCCTGAAGCACCCCGCTTTGGCCCTTACTCGGTAAAAAGAGTGGTCGGAGAGACCCGATTAGACTAATAGGTTGGTCATGTCAAGTTTGGGAACCAACATGATTGTTTCTTCCGTATTCTTTAAAATGCTCTTGTGGCAAACAAGCACCCAACCCTATTTCATGTTAAAGATGCAAGAAGGCGATTGCTGAGGGTTACTTGAAATCCTTTAACTTTATGCTGACAAATCATAGATATTAAATAAAAGGATTAGTGTTAGAAATACTTGAAACCAAAGAAAAATCATTTGAGAAGCTTTTATAAGAGGAGAACACGTTAGAAATGTCTTTTTCGATTTAGCCTACATCACTACCTGGAAGTACGTCATCAAAAAGAATCTGATGAGTTCGGAGTAAAAGGTAGACTATTTGAATTCATAAACAATATTCTGACGAACAGGACCTCAGTGCACGCTTAGAACCCACTCTATATGATATAAATAAACGGGAAGGAGATATACCACCAGGCAACATTTTATCTGCAACGTTATTTAATATTAAAATAAACAGTATATTCAGGTAATGAGTTCGGAGTAAAAGGTAGACTATTTGACGAACAGGACCTTCAGAGTACGCTTAGAATCCATTCTATATGATATAAATAAACGGGAAGGAGATATACCACCAGGTAACATTTTATCTGCAACGTTATTTAATATAAAAATAAACTGTATATTTAGGTAATTTACACCTGACATAAATGGATCACTGTATGTGGATGATTGCACAAAAGCTATAGTTCTAAATAGCTCCGCACTATTGGAAGGAACAGAGCATAAACAAAATCAACAAATGAACAATTAAAAACATTTTTAAGTTTTCAAAAACAAAATGTATCTAATTCTGAAACAAATACAATGATCCAAACTTGAGACTTGCAAGCGTTGATGAATATGAATTTTTTGGAATGATATCTAAAAAAAATCTTTAAAAAATTGCTTTTATTCCACAAAAATCTTTTAAAAAGAAAATTTGTGGTGAACGTGTAACAAAACAAAGCGGAGAAACACTGGTTTGCTTGAGTGTACTTACCCGATGATGGACTGTTGTGAAAAAGGGAAATTCTTTTGTCTAGCAGCCATTTGCTTTGTAATAGAGAAGTCTCACGATTTCTCGGGAGGGGTGAGTTGAGAAAGATAAAAGACAAGCTACCGAGCAGGACAGAGCATAGTAATTTACTAGGCTTTTTTGTCTATACGTGGCACAAGGTCGAATGATTGAGGCACTCAATGAGACTCATACTCACTCTTGCAGGTTTGCTAGTTAAACTTGTTAACCATTACACTACTCGTAGCATCCTAGGATGGAGATTACTGTTGACAGCGAGTGTTAAGAAGGAAATCGCCACAGTGACGGTGTTTTAGATGAAAACGTTCTCTGCAAAAGTTAGGAACCGTCTACGAATTCTTCAACAAAATACAATAAGGCACGGCAACTTTTTGTGTTGTCACCCGTAAAATCTGGGAAGCCTGTTAGCTTCCTAGTTTGTATGTGCTCCAACATAAAAGCTGACATTTCACTGCTGAAAATATACAGAACACTAATTCGATCCAAAAACAGACTACAGAAGTTTTATTTACAAATACCTCCCGGAATATAGTAGTCCACAAAACAGGCTTAACTCTCTGCAAATACAATAAAGAATGCCCATTTTCGATCTTATCAAGAAAAATTTTAAAGCATGAAAGAGAATTTATAATAAAAAACAAAAGAAAAATAATCCCCTCCCAAAAGAAATATGAATTTTTAATGCTGAGATTTTTGCCATAGATTTAGCACTTGATCTTCTCTCCAGAAATAGCATCATAGAATATGTCACTGTGATTCACAATCAGTCATAACTGCAGTAGAAAATAAAAATTAGGTAACCCATTATTAGAAAACTACAAATCAGATTAAATGAATGGGAAAATAAAAAGAGTGCTTTGCTGAATACCTAGCGATGTAGGTATGAACTGTCAGATTCAGCAGCAAAAGCTACTCAAAATGATAATGTCGATAAAAATTTAAAAATGCAAAAAGTACCATGAATACATTAAGAAATGGCAGAATTATTGGAGTGGTTAAACAAACAATAAACTATATGAGATCAAAACAATCATTGCTGTTTGGGAATGGATTTCTAGAAAAAAATAAAGATGAAGAAATGATACTCTCCAGATCACACATTGCTCACTCAGTCGTATTTACTCAAAGGTATGTAATACATGCCAGGTTCCACGGACAGTGAAACATATCCTAACTACATGAATCAAGTTTTGGCCGAAAAGAAAAAAAATACCAAGCGGAAAACATTTAGAAGTTGTTTGAAAACATCAGCATTAAAAGTAGTATTATATCTGAAATCATGTGGCATTTACACACATACACACACACACACACACACGCACGCGCGCGCCCAAAACCACCCCTATATATATATCAAAGAAAAAAATTCAGTTTGAAATAACCCCCAAAAGTGGATATATCAATAAAAATAAAAACAAACAAAAAATAAAACAAAACAACAACAACAACAACAACAACAACAACAAAAAAAAAACTCCCCAAAAAGAACATTTAGAAACGAGTCAACTTCAGGTATCAAATATAACAATTTGCTATGATCTTAAACAAATAAACGAAGTCAAAAAACTTTAATTTACGTTTTATTAGAATAAAATAACGTGGATTTTATTAGTATATGAGATTTACGCTTGGGAAAGAGATTTTACTTAAAACTGAATGAGTCGACAAAATGCTAGCGCAGACAAAATCGGAAAGTTCAGATAATTCATAGACTCTGTCAATCAAATACCACTTGGCTTAACGGACAGACACATTTTGAGTAAAAGGCCAATATAAACAATCTTTAACTGCAAGAGTGCATTGCTGTCATTTGTATTATGACGTAAAAAATGTGGGATAGTTTGTGAAGTTTTGAGAAATTGAAAACTGACTGTCAGTTGATCATGTCGATGTTAGCTTGTATTTCTTATAAATGTTCGTTGTTTCTCTACAATGTAGCAGGGGTGTCAACAAAGCTATATTTTAATGATTTTCACAATATAATCTTTCCTCCACTTTCCTATTCATTTGACCTTCTGCTTTATGAAGCTAAGTACGTACAAATCAAAGACGTACCCTAATTATTGACACAGGAGGAATTACCGTTCTGAATATACCTCTTTTCCATCAGAATTTCTAAATCTTTCTTTTCTCAAATTCATTTTTTACCCACAAAATGATATAGCAACCTACTTTCTGTTCTGCAGGAAATAATCCCCGACTTTAAGCTAATTATAAATTTCTTTTATTCGTGCATATCAAAAGCAATCATGTTACTGGGCTTTCGGAAATTCTTGCTTCTCATTTTTCACGTTATTTAACCATTCCGTATTTCTGATGTGTTTTTTCGGTTCCCATAGTTTGCCCCAAAATATTTTGCTTCATTTACAACTGATTAGTCATGCTTTCTTCATTGACTTGTCAATAAAACTTTCTTTTCTTTAGCCAATACTTTTTGGTTTATTACTTCCTGTTGTATTGGCAATCTATTCCCGTTTCTTTTTTTTATCACTTATTTCATTCCATTATATCATTGTATTTTCTCCTTTCCTTAGAGGACCCAGTCGGCTGGGGCTGTAGAATATACCGACTGCATCTCTGCAGAGGGGTAAGACTCCCTCAACGAGTGTCCAGCATATGACACAAAACAATCTTACGGTGAGTTTCGAGTAATACTAGAGCTCTGGAGAATGCGGAGTACCCCATCATTGCCATCGTTTCCCGGTTTTTTTCTGGCCCGAAGTGGTAGCACCTGATAGGGTCCAATCTATGGGTCAACTAGAACTAAATATGTACTTATGCGGAACTGAATTGCTTGGAACAGAACTAGTTTTGGCATTTAAACTGTGTACTTATACAAAACTGAATTGTTTAAATAGAACTGTTTGGATATTTAACTGCGTAAAAAAAACTATCCTTATGCTAAACTGAATAAATTGAAATAGAATTGTTTATATGTATAAAAATGGATTTGGCATTAAATAACCTACAATATTTGATGTGCCATAAAACCAAACCAAACCAAACCAAACCAAACTAAACCCTTTCCTTAGTACTTTTGTATGTCCTCGTAGCTTCCTTATTTGTTCTTCAATTAATATTTCCTATCCAGCTTTTGATATTTCTTGGTCTATTTTGGAATATTTTTTTTTCATTGGCTACCTTTGCTCCTTCATAAATTAGATCTTTCAATTCACTGATGTCTGTTGGGATACATTTTAATAATTCATTTACCCTTTCGGTTCATAACTTTGTTTTGTTATGGTCTTGATTCCGTTAGGATAGTAAAACTTTTTTCTCTTCGGTCATGATTTTCTTTATTATTTTTACATTGTTTTTTTCCTCTTGTGCAAAAGTTGTTTTCGTGGTTGTGGTGCGGGATTCCGTTACGTTGTGGTTTTCAATATTATGTGTTTCTGCTCCTTAAGGGAGTTTTTGTTGAGTATTTTATTCCCGACTTACCAGTCCACGTATTTCTAGTATTTTGAGCTTAGAAAACGTCTGCACGTCTTTGATTTGTCGTATTAAAGCTATTGTTGTAAACAGATCAGATTCCTCCCAAAGTTCATTTATCCATTTTCTATATCTTCTTGGTGTAGGGTTGATTTTAAAATAGTAGTGTACTACGTTTATTGTATTCTCTGCTTCATTTCCTTTTCTGGTCTATTGAGATATCAACAGACTTGCAATCTTATGAATAGTAGTTGCATACCCATCAAGTTTTTCAACCAGCGTTAAACGGTGTTCTCTCCCACAAGTCTGAATGACTGCATGTCTTCTCAGGTTTCTAAGATTCGTCTGAGTATTCTTGGTGATATTAACGATGATGAACTCTGGATGGTATCAATTCTTCTTCTGATTTCCAATTATTTAAATCCCTTTTCTAAGCCTTTGGGGACCGTCCCATGTGCACCAACTATAATTGTAATCACTGTCGCCTTCGTGTTCCACAGATATTTTTATTTCTCTGGCAAGGTTAAAATATTTGGCTAACTTTTCGCTTTCTTTTATTATCAGTCTGTGATTCGCTGGAACGGCAAAATCAACTGGATGGTTAGTTGGTTGTTTGGGTATTATGGCATATCAACCTTTGGAGGTTTTTTAATGCAAAATCTATTTTATATAAAAAAAATCAGTTATATTTCAAACAATTCACTTTAGCATGAGAACACAGTTTGATTGTCAAAAACATTTCTAATTCAAGCTATTCAGTTTTGTCAAAGAATTCTGATTCAGCCAATTCAGTTTAGTATGAGTTTAGATTTTGTTTACACACAGTTAAATGTCAAAACAGTTTTATATTAAACAATTCAGTTTAGCGTAAGTACAGCTTCAATGTCAAAACAGTTCCATTTCAAACAATTCAGTTTAGCATGAGCATGCAGTTTAAATGTAAGTACACACTTTAATTGTCAAAAACATTTCTATTTCAAACTATTCAGTTAAGTCAAAGGGTTCGAATTCAAACAATTCAGTTTAGCATAAGTATGCAGTTGAGTTCTATTTAACCCTTAGATAGGGCTCTATCAGGTGTTACGATACCAGGCCAGAGTACACCTGGGAGCAATGGCAATGAATGACATCTCTGCATTCCCCAAAGCCCCAATATCATTGGAACCTCACACTCAGATTGTTTAGTGTCATATCTAGCACACTCGTTGTGGGGGAGGGGTTACTCCTCTGCAGAGGTGTAGTCGGTGTATTCTACAACTTAAGCCGACTGGGCAATAAACTAGATGACAAGTTCTTTTATAATCATTATTATTACTTTTTCCAGCTGTAATATATTGACCCTCGACCGAGCCATCAATCAAGAGATGCACCTGTGTAAATAAGCGGAAGAACAGCGGAAGCAGGTGGTTGTTAAACAATAACATAACCAGACACAGACGGCTTGAGTCAGTTGGAGACAAGATGCCGAATTGAGAGCCAGCGGAAGACAGAGGGCTTTGAGCCCTCAGTGACCCACGGTTGAGCAACTCCAGCCAAAATGAGGAAGAAGTGCTGCTATGGTCGCGAGAAGAACTTTGGGTCAAAATATAGCAATCTGTCCCCGTATCTAGCTCATTTCTCACACACAACCAAGATCAACCCTTTCGAGAATAAAGTGTGAGAGATATATTTTTATAAAGAAGTGTGTTCGTTCGTTCATTGAAGTTCGTATATTATGTTTGATAATGTTCTGCATATATTTGTATATGTATGTGTATGTGGCTATACAACACAGCTTCACTTTCAATTTCTTATAATCCTTCAACAGGTTTTTTAACCAAGACCTGGCTGAGGAAAGGTAGCGATTATATGTATTTATGTTTTTTCCTGTCCCTTTTAGATGATATTTTTCACTCACATTGATACTACTCTCCTGAAGAGATGAATATTTCCACATGATGCATTTTCTTTTGTATTTCATATCGACTTTGAATGCCAGGTACCCTTTTAATGTGTTTATCTGTGTCTTTTTTTAATCATACCCAGTGCTTCCACTATTACTGGCACGATGGTAGTTTAAAGGTGTCACATTTTTTCGACATCCATTTCCAGGTTTTTTTATTCACTAATTTAATTACATTCTATGACCGACGTCATTATCTGTTGTCATTTGTATATCAATTAGAAGGTATGTTTTCCTTTATAGTCCTTAACAACTATATCTGGTTAGTTGCTCTTTATTTGTCTATCAGATTGGATAGCAAAATCCGAAATAATAATAATAAACCTTTTTGCTTTTGGTTTTGGTTGGTGTTTCTTGCATTTTTTATTATGCAATATTACATAATATTTACATACGTTCCAATGAATATAGTGTATTATTTTATCATACCTTTCTTTATATTATATTAGTGTTAGGTGTGGGCAACTGGACACAAAATAGCCAATTTATTCAGTTTATTATTTTTTCTTTTCCTGTTGGACTTAATAAATTCTTTTGTTATTTGTTATTATAGAATTTCTCTTTTATCGAGCGGCCAAATCGTTTGTTATTTTATTTTCTAGAACTTATTTAATCTCGTGGCTGTTCATTAAATGATACCGGTTTCTACTCCAGACGTTTCAGGAATTTTCGCTTCCGGATCTAATAGAAACACAAACACGTTGATGGTGCTTATTTCTCGACGAAGCAAAACACAGGCCACGAGACCTAACAATATACAGACTTTCTTTGGTGAGATAAGGTAGCAATACAAACATTCTATTGGACCAGTGCCGTCACGTTTCAGTTTTTCAATCAATACGAAAATCAAGCAACGCCGAACTTTGTATCCGTCTGGATATGCATGTGCAACTCAGAGTAACGGAACTGATGTATTGCCTATTTGTATACGTATACTCATGCACACACGCCTACGTAAATACGCATGCGTACATACGTGACTAGGAAAATTGCATAGGTATGTATATATGTACTACATATGTTTTGCATAATCAGCTGGGGCTGCAGATCAAACCAACTGCATCTCTGCAGAAGGGTAGGATTCCGCGACAAGTGTGTGCGTGTGTGTGTATGCGTGTATGTGTTTATGAATGAAAAATCTCCAGCTCACTTTTCCGTCTGCCATCATGTCACGCCATTAACGGAACGTTTTTCGATGAAACCGACTATATATATATATATATATTCATCAAACTGTTCTCGCTCCAGTTCTAGGTAGATAGAAGGACGGATTAGGCTTTTAAAACTTGGTACAGCAACCGGTCTCAGAGAAGGAAAACTCTGAATTCAAACCTGTAAAAAATTGATCTTGTGTCAGGTCCTGCTCTTGTAGAACGTTTGATATATATATATATATATATATATATATATATATATATATATATATATTTATATATATATATATATATATATATATTCCCTGCATAAACCTGCAAAGCTTTCTCGCTCACACATACACAGACTCGCATACACGTTGCTTGCATAAAACCGCAAATATTCCACACACATACACATATCTATATAATACCGGGTGTCTAAATATACATGGGACCTACATGACTGCAAATAATTCTAATAATAATAATGTTGTATTCTTTTTGTTTCAGATTTGAAAATAGATTACAATAGCAACTAATAATACTCGATCACAGCGCCTTGGACAAGAGAGGAAAAAATTGCGTCATTTATTTGGAGACAAAATCATTCAAAACTGCAAGCAAATTTTCGCTGGAAGTTTAACAATTATCCACAGAAAAGCAAAATTTATCTTTGGGTACACAAATTTCCATCCACAGGGTCACGAAACTACCTCGAAAGGAAGGCAGAAAATCCCAGGAAGTTGACTGCAAGATGTCCATATAATGTGGATGCAATGAGAAACCATGTCAGAAAGAGTCCGAAAAAGTCCCTCCGAAGAAGTTCCTAAGAGCTAGGTCTTTCACGTTCATCATTGCAAAGAATCTTAAAGAAGGATCTTTAGCTGTACCTATACAGAATCCAGATCAAACATAAACTCATACCCGCTGAGATGGGATTTCTTGTCACAGTAATAAATCGTTATCATATTAATGAGTTGCATCTATTTTGAGATACAGTGTATGATATATTAAAGCAGCAATTCTTCATTAGTAATTATCATTTTGATAACAGGAATGTTATTGAATTTTTTTAATTACTTTTGTGTCTGTACGCGTAAACCTGGCTCAGCGGTTTTGATTTATCACTTTCTGTTAATTTTTGAATAATTTTCAAGACCCAAGAAATCAATAGATAAGTGACCAAAAGCTTAAGCTATGACTTTTTGCCGGTTTCAATATTTTTGTATTGATTATCGAAGTAACTGTGTTTGCCCATCATTACAACGTAATAATAATAACATAATTTAAAATGCAGGTAAAATTCTGTTCCAAATAAAATGCTGCGAACAGGATGCAAAATTAATTTTGAATTCCAATACATTGATTGATGAAGAACTTATTCAGCTCTGAAGTTTTCTTAGTAATGTTTTATTGTTTTTTTTTTCAGTTAACATTACATATTTTTGCCTTTCATCAAATATTTTTGTGAATCTGATACTTGCTTAGTGATCCTGCATTGTGACCTTACCTTTGTGAGCTTACTTGTTAGTTGTATTTTCATTGCAAGGAAACCTGGCACAATATAACTTTATTCGAAATATTCATATATATGTATATATATATATAGTGAAAATTGGCGAACGTAGTCGAGGGTAACCTGAAGGCTCCCTTTTCAATAGCTACAACACCAAGATGTAGAGCAAGGCGGTACTCCATTCCCTGCATTGCTTTACTTTACCCTTGATCCATACCTTATAATGCTGAGTGCTGAGAAAGGAGGCATCAAGTACTATTTTTTGAGTTTTTGGTATAACTAGAACTGGGATTGAACTCCAGTCTTCTGGACCGTTAGCGAACTCTTCTCATTAGTCCAATATATATTACATGGTAGAGTCTGTGACCCTGCGTTTCCTGCTTTACGCGTTTGTTATCGGTCTGACAAATGCGTAAAGCATGAAACCCAGGGTCACAGACATTCACATGTAATATATATATATATATATATATATATATATATATATATATATATATATAATTCTATATGTATAAACCTTCTCTCAATGACATTGAGCACTATTTAAAAATACGGCAAAATTTGGTACACCATTAACTCACCAAGTGATCTTGTGAGAACCATAACCCCCCCTCTCTCTCTATATATATATATATATCGATATATATATATATTTATATACGTGTGTGTGTCTGTGTGTGTGTGTATCTGCACATGTGTGTGCGCGTGTGTGTGTGCGTGTGTGTATGTGTAAGGTAAACAACCCGTCATTTAATATCAACAGAAAAATACCCTACCAAGTGCAAGGATACATCATTCTCCTTTAGAATACTCACTACTGTACTTTACGAACTTCAACCAGATTTCAACATTCATGACTATCTATTTATCGATCGTTTACTCATTCCACTCTCTCTTACTTTCTTTGTTTATCCCTAATAAATTGATACATATAGTAATCAGGAATTATACGACTGAAAAAAAAAAGTTTATTAATAGCTACATCTAAGACCTTTTCTTGTAATCAGTTCAGTATTTCTCCATATGACTCGCTCGGTGAACTTGCTTTTCATAATATTAATCTCATGGAACTTTTCCACGTGACAATTTTCATAATGTACTTGTTTAAGGCATAGTTCATGAAAGACACTTGATTGTATAGAAACCTTCGAGCAAGAAGCTTATGTGTTGAATATTTAAAAAAAGATCGACCAATGAATAAACGTTTATTTTTTCTTTTCTTTTCTGTTGATTGATGAAGCAAACACAGCTGCGTCGTTGATCGTGAGTAAAACGACAGGAGTTTAATTCCAACAAACCAATTTTTATTACTTTTTTTTCCCCTATCCCTTTTCAACATCTTTTATTGCTGTTTACTTTTAGATGTACTGTTTACTTTTAGATCTATCTATCTATCTATCTATCTATCTATCTATCTATCTCTATAGATAGATGGATAGATTTGCTATCGAGACATAGATTTGCTATCAGGGCTTAGATAGATTTGCTATCTATCAACATAGTCAATTTCTTTCATGTATATCAATTTTCATAATATACTTGATTAAGTTATCGTTCATGAAAAATATATTTCCGGCGTATAACATGAGTGTTCGTGTTTTGCTTTCAGCTATTCCTTAATGATTTCTAATTGTTCAATTAACAGTCAATGACTAAAAAACAAGGCAAATACAAAACAGCTAAAATAGATAGATAAATAAATGGAAAATAATCTAAAAAATGTCAAAATATTTGGAATGTCGAAACTCCAACAAAATATACGAAATAGTTAAAAGTGATCCACATCTATGTTCTTACATATCGTGTATACCCGCGTGACATGCGGCCTTCTGAAGACTAAATTTTGCCCTAATATTGGGTGGGTAGCAGCATACGTAATTTTGTGTGCGTCAGTTGTTGGCCATCTCTTGGTCTTGGCCAACTGATGTGCCTACAATATCCAACTGTAAAAGTTCTCGATTTAGGTCTCAGAGATCCACGTGATACGCACGTATATACGGTAAAAAACACATTCACTGATGGAAACATACCTCCCTCAGTTGGATACTCGGGTCTCTTCTTCAGACGATGGCGGTGATCGATTTGACTCGCACAGGTCGTGTTCAATGATCCATCTCCTTTCTTTCTCTGCTGGCTGCACGCTGTATCGTTGACATAAACACTTTTGCGTGCACACTTCTTTTATCACTTTTTAGGTATGATGTCTTAGTTTCCTTATAAATAACCTAACAACTTCGGAGAGTGGCTCTTTTGCAGTAAAGGAAAAAAATATGAGCCCGCAATTTAAAAAAAAAGTGTGCATCTGAAGCACCTCGGAACGAACAAATTATAATGTGAACTATTTTTAAAAATTCTAGAGCTTTTAGTCACTTAATTGAGACTATCAAATCCCAACCAGACTCTAAAATTGATCTCAGAGTCATAATTTGTCGCTCTCGTTTATTTGACCTGTGGCACGATGGGTGGCATTCGTTTCTGTTGGGGGGTGCCAATCAGAGGATCCCTTTATCTGTTTTGGCGCAAAGCCCACACAAAGGGTTTGCCCACGAGATTTCCAACGAGACCGGAAGAAAACGAGGGAAAGCAAGTTCCAGGGCAGTGAACAGGAGAAAGCAGTCAACATGTGAGAGTAGTCAACAGAAGTCGGGGGAAGGTGACAGTCAGAGAAAGGCGACTGCTAAGCAAGGATGTAGGACCTGTGGGCCAAGAGGCCGGGTTGGCCTACGTGAGAGGATGAGACCGCGTTTCTGGTGGCTGTGTGGGAATTTCGCTCGAGTACATCCTCGAGTACACGTTCGTGATAGCTCACAGGTACACAGAAAGCTACAGAAAAGTGCCTAAACTTCTCCCATCTTGCGCTTGGAGCTAACCCAAGAGCGTGTTTGTTTGTTCTTCTTCTCTTCCACCCTCTCGTTGTGTATGTTGTGTCTTGTGTGTTTGTAAAGAAATGTGAACTGCCCCTGGCCGGAGATGAGAGAAACCACTTGACGATCGGATGGCAATGAGCTGGTTTAGGAGGTTGAGATTGTGGGGGTCGGCTAGTTGGTATATTGTTACAGACCCGACGTTCCTGAGTATGGTTTCATTTTCCCTTTTTAAAATTCTACATTACCTCTCAGCTTAAAGATACAACTACTCTGATAGTAAACTCACTCTGTTACCCTCTCTATACCTTTCTCTTTTACACACAAACATCCACAAACGCACGCACACAAACACACACACACGCGCGCGTACAGGTACACATATACGCAGTATATGGAACAGAAAAAAAGATGAGGTGAGACAAAAAAGCCTTACATGCACAAAAACCTATGCGGTTAGTGTAATTCAACTTAGATTGGCTAAAAGCTAGAAGAATGGGACACAACAAGAAATATAAAAACGGTCAACTCGCTGCGCTTGTGGATAATTTTAGATCGTTGGGAGTACGATACACATACCGTTGTTGAAACTATAAAGCTTATCTTATTTTTTTTTTTTTGCAGCAAGATTCAGAATGTGCTTTTCTCTTATTTTTTTGCTCATCCATCCATAAATTTAGTTCAGATTTGATCTTAGTATATACATACACACTTCGTAGGACCAAAGCTTTTCTGCCGAGGACCATATTCTAATAATTGTACAAGTCCTGGCGGCAACACCCCACAAGACACCAACTGTACGGCCACCTACCCCCTATCACGAAAACTATTCAAGTTAGACGAACCAGACATACAGGACACTGCTGGAGAAGTAGGGACGAACTCATATGTACTCTTATGGACCCCCACACATGGCTGTGCAAAAGCAGGACGACCGGCACGAACATACATTCAGCAGCTATGTGAGAATACGGGATGCTGTCCTGAAGACCTACCTAGGGCGATGAACGATAGGGAGGAGTGGCGAGAGAGGGTCAGGGATATCCGTGCTACCAGCGCGATGTGATGATGATGATGATGATATACATACACACTTCGTAGGACCAAAGCTTTTCTGCCGAGGACCATATTCTAATAATTGTACTGTTTAATCTGATTAAATGTATCATAAAAAATTAAATATATATGCAATAATCTTCTATACACACATACAGCCTTTATATATATATATATATATATATATAGTCATCAGACAGACTGTTTTGTTATATCACGACCCTTCAGTGTATCGTGACACGCAGGACGCTTTAAGCTGGGATCGAACCCCATCTAACTTTGCGCTAGACATGGCATCTAACCACTCAGCCATTTTGGAGACATACGTCCGCTCAGGAATTATAACACATATGAAGTAGCTCTCGTTTATTTACATTTTGCGCTATCGGATACCAGCGTGCTGAATTCGTTTGAAGAGTTATGCATTACGCGGGAGGCAGCCGTTAATTCCTTTGCTCGGGAAGGGAGTGTATATATTGTCATTCACAGACAGACTATTACAACTCTTCAGTGTGCCTAGACACGCGAGACACTCTAAGTCGGGATCAAAAGTTGCCTAACTTTACGTCAGGCTGATGACATACCTCTAAACGAAGCCTGCGACTCAACTTCAGCTCGGGAGTTAACGCATATGTATGAACGTTTATTTACATTTTGCGATCGGTTACTGAAGTGCTCCATTCGTTCGAAGAGCTTTGCATTACGCTAGGGGCAACCCTTAATACCTTCACCAAAGTGCTCTCTCTCTCTCTTTCTCTCTGGTGAGAGGAGCGTGTATTGTGTGTGTGTGTGTGTGTGTGTGTGTTTAAAAGAGAGAAAGAGAGAGTGAGTATCAACTATAAATAAAGTCATCCCTTGAATTATTTTCAATAAAAATGTAACTTTTCCTCTAAACCAAAGTTACGAGAATTCTATTATTTCTCGTGGAACATTATACAATAAAAAGTTATTATTAAAGTGTCTCAAAACAGATGCAACCCATTAGTATGATAATTCATATTGCATCTGTCTGCATCTCAAAATCCCAAAGAATTTTATGCGTCCCATTCTCCAGGACGGATTCTGGTTTATGTATCTGTTTTTAAGGTCAAATTTCAATTCTTCGCACAGTTCCTAGATGATCACCTTCCCTGCCCAGTTGTGACTGTACCATAGCCAGATATGCGTATATGCGATATATACATAGAACACATAGAACATAGGAATCTTGAAATTACGAAAAACACGTAACGACTTTTCACTTAAAGGTTCTTCGACATAAGGAGAGAGACACAATCTTTTTATGTTGGCTTTTTCATGTGGCCACCATCTCGCGCGGCGCCCTTAGCGCGCAAATTCGTCTCGCCTCAGCGAGCCCCAAAAGTCAAACCTCATTCGGCGTCTAGTTTTCAACTCTGCCTTATTTCTTCGAAATCCCCCAAAACCTTCGCGCGCTTCTGGTGCGTGACGTCATTCGCTCTCCGTCACCCTGTTCCTCATTTCGGGCTATTGTGACATCTCTGAGTGAAGCCTCCGCTCTGAGCGCGCACGCGTTCACACCTAACTCAAGTTTGCACCTAACTAACCTATGTGCTGAGCCGAAAGATTCTCGGCCTAACTAAACCCAAAGGCATGAACTGAAATCCCTCGGCCATTATATTACGTGTCTAGTCTCATACTCTCTTTGAGATAATTTGCTGAATTTGCTTACTATGTGAGTGATCGTTTCGTCGCTTTCACCAGACAATCTACACTTGCTATTCTGTTGTGTCGTGTCTATTTTCACTTGATCATAGTTAGTCCTTAGGGTGTTATTTTTGCTGCTATTAGTTGAGATTCGGTTACTTTTTTAGAGTTTCCTGATTATTATTATCATTATTATTTTACTTTTAGTGATTTTTTTCGCACCAAGTGGTGAGAGAAAGTATTTACAAAGAGAACTGGTCATGTGTTTATTCCTTTGATGAGATTTCTCCTGCTGAGTTTGCTTTCGAGAACTTGTCTTCTTCTTCTGAGCAACTATTTTCTTTTTCTTTCATCTCTGCTTTTTTTTTTGTTTGTTTCTTTGTGCTTTTGTTTTTTGACAGTTTATGCTTCCAATATTTCCAGGTACTTGTAATTTTCTTTTTCTCCAAGAGTTCTGACGCTTTCCTGGTTTGCTAGTTCTATTCCTTCCGGCTTTTTCTTCCTTCTTTTTTTATTATCCGCATAAAACATTGTTAAATCCTAAATTATATTCTATATCCTATTTCTATATTCTTATAGTTTTTTTTTTATAAGGGTTTCTAGTTATTTTTTAGAATTGGCAAATATATTAATATCATCCATATATATTGAATGGTTTATTTTTGCTGTGATTTTCTAAATTTATCGCCTCCAGTGTATTTTTTTAAAAATACAATTGAGTGACATCATTGCTAATAATAGTGGCGTCAATGAGTCCCCCACCTTGAAAATGCCTCTTTGGATTATTTTCTCTGCAAGTGTTTGTCCTCTTACAACTAATTTGACTTGGTTTTTGTCTTTCTGGGAAAGGTTCTCAAATTTATAATACGTGATTATTTATGTTATATTACTTTTGTAATTTGTTTATCAATTTATTGATGACTATTATTTATTCATTTTCATTTATTTCTTGTTTATTTATGTTGTCCTTAGAATCGTTACTTCTTATGTAGCTAAGCAGGTATTTGTTTTCATGCCTACATTTAGATATGAGAAAGGTCAAACCAGATGACAAGGGCAGAAATTTATTGACTTTATCCTACAGTGCACGTGAAAGATCAGTTTCTTGGGAACATCTTCGGAAATACTTTTTCCGATTTCTTCCGACAGAATCTCTCACCGCATTCACATTGTCAGGATATCTTGCAGTCAACTTCCTGCTAGATCTGGGATTTTCTGCCTTCTTGTTAAGGTTGTTTACTGACCTTGTGGATTGAAATTTGTGTACCCAACGATAAATTTAGCTTTTCTGGGGATAACTGCGAAATTTTGCTAGCACAGTTTTGAATGAGTTGTGTCTCCAAATAAGTAGGGATGCAAAAGACTTTTCTCTCTTGTCCAAAGTATTGTGATCAAGGTTTAATAATTGTTATAATGTACTATGATCAAATCTGAAACAAAAAAGAACACATTATTATGAGTAGAGTTTTTTACAGTCACGTGGGTCTCATTTATATTGAGACACCCTGTATATCGTTTGTTATCAAATATTACATCGCTGAAACTCCGTAACTAGAAATAAAATTACGTAGATATAAACTTCTGGGGGACTTTTTTTGGACAACTACATATTCCTACATTAAAATCATCATCATCAATATTAAGGCGTGCCAACAGCATGGATTCCCTTTACTCTCCGTCTTTCTTTCTTACCCCATCCGTCCCCATCGACCATCGTTCTTTAATCAGTGTCCGTATAAAAGTGAGCAAATTGTTACTGGTAGGCAAAAACTGGTGTGTCTATATGTAAAAGTCTATAGAAGAACATCGTTCTTTAGTTCGTCTTTACTTCTCCTGTTGGGCCTTATGTGTCCTATTTCTTTTACTTGGGTAGTTTGCAAGATAGAAAGTAACTGCTCGTAAACTGCTGTGCTGTGGGGTGCTGCTTCCAAGATTTGTTCCAAATAGTACGATGAATTCTTGTGCAGTTAATCTGTAGGTTGTTCTCCAGGAGTTTTCCTTTGTTAAAGTTTTAACTCTAAAAAACAGCAGAGTGAGTCCCTGTGGCCTTATGGCTAACTTACTGAACTGCGACATCGAAGTAAGCGAGCTAAAACCCCAGTTGCGGTATTACGTTTGCTTTCGGACTAAAATACTGGGAAAGGGATGAAGTACCTTAGTCCCCCAGCTATGGGTTAAATAGTCATCATCACCATGTCGTGCCGCCAGCACGGATATCCCTGACCCTCTCTCGCCACTTCTCCCTATCATTCATCGCTTTTGGCAGGTCTTCAGAGTTACATCCCGTATCCTCACATAGCTGCTGTATGTATGTTCGAGCTTGTCGTACTGCTTTTGCTCGGCCATATGCGGGGGTCCATAGGAGTACATCACTGATGAGCTCGTCCTTGCTTCTCCAGCAGTGTCCTGCGTGTCTGGTTTGTCTAACTTGCATAGTTTTCGTGATGGGAGGCAAGTGACCGTATAGTTGGTGTCTCGTGGGTTGTTGTCGCCAGGACTTGTTCAATATTGCTCTCAACATTCTTGTGTAATTGCCGTCTAGTTTCTTTTTTCAGCCGTTTAGTTAGCGTCCATGTAGTGCATCCATATAGTAGTATCGATACAACCGCTGCCTGGAAGAAACTGCGTTTCATTTTATCGGTCAGCTCTGATTTCCATATGATCGATAGCCTCTTCATAGCTGTCCATGCTTTCGTTAGTCGTGTGTCGATGTAATTTTCGGTTGATGAGACGCTACTTCCTAGGTAGATAAATTCGTCTACTAGTTTCTCAGAGGCTCCGTCTAGTGTGGTAATGTCGCCTGTTTGGTTGTAACATATATATTCAGTTTTGTGTGCATTGACATGGAGGCCAATGCCTGCTGCGGCTCGTTCCAAACTATGCAGTAGTGTCTCGGCTTGGTTAGGCGTATTCGCTAGTAACGCTATGTCATCGGCGTAGTTGGCGTCGGTAATTGTTTTTGCGGGGTACCTTCTGCTTCTTTTCTTCGTCAGCTCGAAGCCAAATTCTCTGATTTTGTCGATCGAAGTTGTAAGCACGTAGTCTAGACAGATGATAAAGAGGTATGGGGCTAGCGTGTCTCCTTGTAGTACACCTGCAACAATGTCGAAGTATTCTGTGTCTCCATCTGGTGAACGTACTTTCACTTTGGTGTTTCTGTAGAGAATCGTTATTGCTGCTACGGTTTCTTTTGCTTGGCCGTATGCTAGTAGGATTTGTTCCATCTTCTTTCGAAGGCCTTGGTAAAGTCAAAAAATAATAATGTCGCCCGTATGTTTTTTGCCCGAACGCCTTCAAGGATTCTACGGATGGTCAATATTTGTGAGGTTGTGGATCTATTTCTCCGAAAGCCATCACGAAGGTTGATATGCCATTAAACAACCACACCAAACCAAACTGTTGGTAATAAATAATACCTAATAAAATCTATTTTCGTAGCATAATGTTCCACTAAAAATAATGAAATTCGCATATGTCTGATTTAGAATGAAACTGATATTTTTTAGATGGTTGGTGTGTACTTATCATAGGTGTCTTTATATGTTTGAGTATATTTAAAAACAGAGAGTCCCCATGACGTAATGCCTAAAGTGCTCGACTGCGATCTCGAAGTAAGCGAATTCGAATTCCAGTGGTGCTATTACATTCACGTTTGAACTAATGCCCTTGGTAAAGGTATGAACCCCCTTAACTCCATCAGTTATGTGTTATATAGTATCACTGCTATTCTTCTACAAGAATGGTTTTGGCATTAAATAACTCACGTCATTAACCAAAGAAACCAGGACATGTATATTCAAAGTGTGTATGTGCAAACAGTTGATCTCAATCATAGTTAAATCGGAGATTTAATTTGAGTCAGATTTTAAAAAGGAATTGCTGTGGCTTCATTTGGGCGACCTATTCGTTTAATTTGTTCAGGGTAAATAAATAGTCCTTAATGACTCAGTTCCCTCTGAATTTTTAGTTTTAGTCTGAGTGAGACCGAGAGTCTTCATATTTCTTGAAAACCGTATTGTAGATTAAAAGCACAACAATGTGTCATGTAGTGTACGCCCATAAAAATACAATGTCAGATTACGAGTTATTTTACAAAAGAAAGTAATGAAGGTAGTCCCTTATTTTTACTAGAAAGATGCCCCGATCCACCAAACGTATTTAAACAAAATCATCAGTAATCGATGAATATAATGCATTACAGTTGATTTTAATATTATTAAATGACGAATTAATATTTTATCATTTTCATCTAATAAAAATGTTACTTTTTCTCAATTAATCTGGAAAAAGTTGAAGTTTTTATCAATAATGTAAACTTTATATTAAAATCTTAAATGTTCATACATATATAAAAGTTAATACTTATAATATATATATATATATATATATATATATATATATATATATATATATATATATATATATATATATATATATATATATATATATATATATATATATATATATATATATATTGTGATTCATAACCGTTTAACATTTACTTCGCAGCTAATGGCTCCTCGTGGCTGAATGGTTAGAAGCTTGGCTTGACGTTTGAGTCAACTGGGTTTCGATCCCAGCAAAGGGAAGCTAATGTCTAGCCACCCTGATGAATTCTGATAGAACGAAACAGATCTGTCTGTGGATGACTATATATATAATACGCTGACTGCATATTTGCAGAAGGGTAAACCCCTCTCAACGAGTTTCCTGGGCATGGCACTAAACTGCATATGATTGGTGAGGCTCCAGATCTGGATCTTTGGGGAATGCTATTACTCACAGGTCCACTCTGATCTGGAGTGGTATTGCCTCTAAGGGTTCGATCTATGCGTCAAACAGTAATCTTTAGCCATTCAACTGTGAACAAACAAATGACTGATGTTAAATTGTTACTGCTACGTAGCGATACTTGAAACTATTTGACTGTGTGCAAATAAATGAGCTTTGGCTTGTTTAAAATATTACCCAAAAACTAGTCGTTTAAAAATTATATATATAAACATGTTTTGGAATTAAATAACCTGCAAGGGTTGATATGCCATAAAACCGACCAACCAACCGATATATATTTCATGAAATTGCCCCTTTTTGTTTCTATGCTTCTTTTTTCCTCAGTTCGCAACTTCTACCAGGCGTGATAGTTTAGAAAGCCTCAGAGAACGACCCAGTAAAATATGAGATGTCTCTTGTATTGTTGCTTCAGACCTTGAGGAAGCGCTTTCTCCGGCTTGCACATAAAATAAAGGATAGCAATCTGATGCCTTCCTGACATTGGTGAGTGAGGGCAATTTTTGTTATTGGCCGTACGTATGGGCTTTAACATTGGACTGAACATTTTTCATATTTACCATCATAGTTTTGGGAATTGGTAAATTTCAGTAGGATTCTGCTTCTCGATTGTCAAGATGGGGTGAGAATATTATTTCTGTTTCAATTCCCCATCGTCTTCGGGCAGGAAAAAAACGGTTAGGAAGATTTCTTTTGAAAGTCTTCTAATGATATAAAGTTAAACCCACAACAATGAATATAGATTTCGTATAGAGAACTTTACGAATATTCTGAAAATCTTCTATTTGTACAATGAAAATAGCCTTCATAGCTGGCTTTAACTGATCTTTTAAATAAAGACCATTATTCATGTTTGTACACATATTTTTTTCGAGTAACGATTAAATAAACTTGTTAAACTCTGGTCGTGTCATTGAGGAGAATTGCGGAATAGACTGGCCAAAATTTGAAAGACACTCTTATTGATTCATTTTATCGGCATGTCAACTCATTTGTACTTATTTTATGCCTAACAGTTAGGGAATTGTGTACATTGTACATTTATATTTACATTCTTGTGTAGTTGTTTTTTAAGAGTTCTGTTTTTGCTCATGTTTAGATGATTTCAAGTACTTCTGTCTAATACAAATAATTTGCTCACAGTTGTATGGTTTAAACCAGCCCATTAGCATAATGGTTTGTGTGTTCTCCAAAGGCCCAGGAGATCTGGGTTCAATCCCAGGTCGAGTTATACCAAAAACTCAAAAATGATACTTGATGCCTCCTTGCTTAACACTCAGCATTATAAGCTACGGATCAAAGGTAAAATGGAGTAATCCAGAGAAAGGAGTAACGCCATCCTCTACACCTCTGTGTAGTAGCTATTGAAAAGGGAGCCTTCGGGGCGCCCTCAAGTAAGGTCACCAACTTTACTTACTTGGTTTGAAGTATTTTTTATCTTATACGAATAATTATATGGTTTAAAGTAATGATTTCAATTTAATAATGTTCATTTGTTTACAAATATGCTTGGAAAAACTAATTTTACCGCTTTGTTAATAATTAAAACTTCAAGTAACAATACTTAATAGAAATAATTTACAGCACATGGGAAAGGTATAGACATCCTGATCTTCTCCAGCGATAGGTTAAGTGCATTTACAAAGATGGTTTTGACATTAAATTAGCCACGAAGGTTGATATGCCATTAAACAAAGAAATCAAACGTAACGTTATATCCTATTTACCCAACCCCTCCGCTCGGGCAGGATATGACACAAGGTCAGTTTTTAAGCGGAGTTTAACAGGTTTGAATTCAGAGTTTTCCTTCTCCTAGACTAGTTGCCTACCCAAGGCTGAAGAACCTAGTCTGTCCTACTATTTACCCATAGCTGGAGGGAGAATAATTGGATTCATACATTTCCCAAGGGTATTAGTGCTATGTGAAATGCAATCAGTCAAGTCCAGAATTGGAACTCGGGTCGCCGTGTTCATTTCCTACGACGATAACAATTACACCACGGGCACCTCCATAACGCAACGTTATATAGCAAAAAAGAATTCCTATTGAATACGAATAACTTTCAAAATGTATTTGACCCAGAGATGGGATCCTAACGGGTATTTGTTATATACCCGGACGTGAGAATAACATTTATTTTATAGAAATATAATCTCCTTTTGTTTATTACGAAAGGTAGCAAAATTATTGCATGAAGTACAGAGAGAGAGAGAGAGAGAGAGAGAGAGTCAGTCAAGTACTGATTGGGAAACCCTACGTTGAGATACATCTTTACGGAGCCTTACGTCTTCAGTCTGCCTCCACCAGGCTGGCACAGGGCCGACTTAAAACAAGCAAGTCTTGTACATATAGACTTTTGTCCACTTCTCAACACACGGCCTTCTGACCCTCCAATGTCAACGCCCCGAGCGGTGTGACAGCAAGTGTCTCCCCAGCTCTGCTCTCTGCTCTGTTTCACTCAGTCAACTGACTGCTCGGGTTTGAAAATTTCCGTCGTTATATATTTATCGGACGCTTACGCACTCGTCCTACGCAATTCATGTGGCATTTTCGCTGTGCATTGTTTACCTTAAGACACAGCTGGACATCCCGTTTTGAAGTCCATGAACCAACACGGCATGTGAAAAGGTCAATATCTAACAAACTGACAATCAGTGTTAGAGTTGCCCTATTGTAATAACAATGAAGGGGTATTCCACACTTCTCACATCTCCAAAAATGGAGCCTCACCATCAGATGCACTTTATTGTCATATCTTGGACATTTCTTTTTTTTGGGGGAAAGGGTCTTACCCTTAGGTTGGAGATAAAATCATCATATTCTAAACCCCACCGACAGGACAGAGAAGTGAAGGCCGATAAATATAATAGCCAAAATGTTGACATTGGTTAGGTTAAAAATGAAATTTGCTAACAGCAAATTTTTTTGTTGAATTGTATATCATTAACTTACAATGAGTTTCCTTAGAGTGTATTTTATTTCAATGAAAAGTTCCACTTTCGGTGACTGCTCATTGAACAATACTGGAAAAGTGAGATGTGTCTGTTGAGTGTCGATCAGGAAAAATTAAGTGATTTGATTATCTTACTGCTAATATATATGGCTGGTAGGAGTGAAAAAAGAAAATACTTGTGCCATTCGTAGGATTCAAAACAAAATAAATTGATTTCGAAATCAAATAATTTGTTTAAGTGTCTAATGTCGTAAAGAAGAAGAAGAAGAAGAACAACAAGAACAAGAACAAGAACAAGAAGAAACTGTGTGCAGATTCATCAAAATCTGTTTAGAGATTGAATAAATTGTTAATAGGTGAAGCACACTCCAGCCCACATACCCACCCTACTATTGGGAACAGAAAAAAAATATAAATTGAGATATAAAGAGAAAGAGAATATTTACATATATATGATAGAAACGTGGAAAATTGGTTAAATCAAACGCTTCTAACAGTTTTAGAAAGCGCGATATTTCGTTCTTTTACTTCATTTAAGAACTTTTTCAGGCTCAACCATTTTCTGAGTCTTTTTTTCTATATATAATCAAATGAGGACCATCATAAAATGACGGAGAGGATAAAGGTGTAGCTGGAAGAAGAAAAAGGGTTTAGCATCAAATGTATCATGTTTCATTAGAGATTTTCGATCGTATGAAAGTGGTAATAATTTTAGTGTGCTGACGGGAAAAATAGGGGAAAAATTGGAGGGGAAGGGCTTTTAGCATATCCTATTTCGTCGGAGACATTGACTATAATATGCGGCCGAAGACATTGACAATATATATATATATATATATATATATATATAGAGAGAGAGAGAGAGAGGAAAGAATAATGGTTACTAAATGAGTGACTGTAGAGACACATTCAGACACACCAACGTGTACACACATACACGGGCATACGCACGCATACACACAGGCATGCACACAAGTACACCGTAAAAGATAAACACGAGGAGGGATACAAAGTGAAAGAGTAAGTTTAAGACGTAGAGAGAGAGAGAGAGAGGGGAGGGAGAGAGAGAGAGAATAGGGGAAAGCAGAGTGAGCAAGGGAAGTACGAGGGACTCCGGGCAAAATTGCTTGGGATGTAAGTGAAATATATGGAAACAAAGACTGCTAATGAGAGATAAATGGCAGGAGCGGGGAGAGACAGACAGACAGACAGACAGACAGAGACAGAGAGAGACAGAGACAGAGAGAAATATTAGGTTCCTCGTGTTACGTAACACGTGGTATAGGTTAGAAGAGTATTGTCAGTGAATTTCAGTCTCCCTGGCTGACCCATATTTTTCACCTTGTGCCAAACTAAGCTTTGTAACAGAATATATTGTCTGGATTGATATCAAACATTTCTCTTAACTTTGTGAGTTGATCATTTGGCTAAAACATTCCAGTATTGACAGAACGAAATAGATTGCTCGTATAAAAACCAATTTTTGCCTTTTTATTCTTTTAATTACAATTGATTAGAAAATAAATAAAATCAAAGATAATTAATCGTCATCTTCTACATTGCTAAATACAAAATATACATTGACTACTATGGATAGACGTCAGTACTTGGATCACAACAGGTTAGGATTGTAATAAATCAATTCTTTAATCAAATGATTGTAATCAGATGTAATAAAACTGACAGAAAAATGTGAAAAATTAATTCTACGTATCGTAAATTGCGGCGTACTTAATCGGACATACAAGTCAACCCCAAGAGTTTTTGCTCAATATTCTGGGTTAGCTCTATATATGTGGTCAAGGTCGACCCCTAAACACAATAGGCTACTGGTTAGCCAAAAACATGCGAATTGGCTGTAATAATCAGATATAAAAGCATATAAGACATCCTACAAGAAATCGGCTGTCATACCTTTTTTCTATAGGTTATTATATATATTGTAGGAAATTTTCAAGTTTATTTTTTAATCGTTAATAAAATAACGTTCAAGTGATTTTTTCAAAATTGTTTTGCTATGTAAATACAGTAATAATACTACTCACTATATATATATTTGTATGTATGTATATATATATATTCAATCAACTACCATTATGTCTTCTTAAGCTTTCATTCCTGCAGTAGTGTAGAGTCACCCTATCAGCTGGGACTGTAGAATACGTCAGCTGCACCCTTGCAGAGGAGTAAGACCCCCCCCAACGAGTCTTCTAGATTTGACACAAAATTATCTGATGGTGTGGCTCCACTGATGGAGCTTTGGGGAATATGGAAAACCCATATATATATATATATATATATATAGTATTCTTGGTCCAGTTAAACCGGAGTTGCGAGTAATTCCATCAAGATAAGAGATTATTCATGAGTGAATATTCAAATTTTCCTGGTAAAGTGCTCAATGTCACAATGATACAGAGCAATAAATTCTTTAAGAAAACGACAAAACCGGTCACATAGGATTATAAATTTATTTCCATCCTGTTACGCATTTTAGCAATTTCCCAAAACACGAAAAAAAAAAAATAACAGGACTTCTTCCGATCTTTTAGATAAAAAAACTAGAATAGACACAGACAAGTGAGGGGATAGAAGAGGGGTGAAGAGTTATCTCCTCATTAAGCCCACCTCCGTTTTTAAATTTTGAAAATGCGTAACAGGATGGAAATAAATTTAAAATCCTATGTGATCGGTTTTGTTGTTTTCTTAAAGTATATATATATATATATATATATATATATATATATATATATATATAAACAAGATTTGACATAAGATGGCTCATAAGGGTTGATATGTCATAAAATACAACTAAACCAAACCACAAGTGAATGATCTACGTACTTTTTTTTTCCTGAATTGAATTACATCAAACGTTCATAAAACACGCAAATCTTATAATTTCGAGCTCATATTCATATGGATTCATACTTGTTTTCTTAACCTGAAATTACGCAGATAAGAAACATACCGTAGTTGTCTGACTAACCACCAGGGTGATGTGACTTCCGTTTATTGTTTACAGTCAGTACATCAACTGCTGGCGACTCCATATGATATTGCGTTAATTATATACTTAATTTCTAATACAGTTTTATTGTTTTATACTATTCTCTGGTAATTTGTTCTGTCAGTCCCCAAAACACGGGTTTAAGTTGGAAATATTTGGGACAGTTTCCTGGTGTTACGGTAAATGGCGTATATCGATTGTTAGAAAGACTCTTCTAGTGGTTGACCACTCTGAGGTAATGTTTTGTAATTTACCACAGTCGACAAAGTCGAACTCTACTTTTGTAGAGATTTATTCTGGCTTAAGAGGTCGACTTGCCCGCTGCAATTTACGGTATTTCTGTTTTCCAAAGAATAACAATTTTACAATAATTGTTGATAATCAAAAATTTATGCAGGATAGTAACAACCTGTCATTTGATATAAAAGATTGAGTGACTGATTTTTACGGCATGCCAACATATCTAGGGTCATTTCATGCATAGAGGTTAGGGAATCGCTTTCATTACATGTTCATATTAACTTGTTTGTTTGTTTACGTTTTATTGCATATAAGCATTTGTGGGTTATTTAATGCCAAATCCATTTTTATACAAATAAACAGTTTTATTTCAAACAATTCAGTTTAGCATAAATACGCAGTTTAATTGTAAAAAATGTTTCTATTTAAAGCTATTTGTAACGTAATTGAATGGCTCATAGAAAATTGAAAATGAATAAATAGATAAATAAATGACTCGAATAGACTGTAGTCTTCGAATAGGAAGGCCAAGGCACGCGTATTATTTAGAAATGACTAGAAAAAACCTGAGGGCTCGAAATCTTGTACGCATGCGCACAGTGAGCACAAGTGGATGTTTCTTCCTGACACGACATCGGAAGTCAGTAGACGACTCATGTCATTTCGGGGTTTGACGGCGAGAAGTGATTAGGTAAAGACGTCAGTCGAACACTAGCGATGAAGATGTTAGGAGACGAAATTTTACATGGCCCAAATTCTGCAGGCGCTCCAAAAGGGGCGTTAAACCCAGCAGACAAGCATGTTAGAACCAGAAAATAATTTAAGGCTATGTTTCCTCTTCCTTTCCCACCACGATATGTTGCTTATTTTTGTCAAGTTGACGCCGTCGTCTTAGTTTCTATTCTTTCTTTCTTTCTCCCGGCGACTACTTGCTACCAAGTAATAAATAAACCTTTCAGCACTTAAACAGAACCTTGCGTTAGTCCACTTTTTACCAAGGTGGGGTCACAACGAAGTCCAAACATCTCTTTGATATAGCAGTGGTATATATTCAGTTTAGTCAAACAGTTCTATTTCAAACAATTCAGTTTAGAATAAGAATTGTTTTTGTTTACACACAGTTAAATGTCAAAACAGTTCTATTTCAAACAATTCAGTTTAGCGTAAGTAAAGTTTCAATGTCACAAATAGTTCTATTTCAAACAATTCAGAATAGTATATAAGAATTGTTTTTGTTTACACGCAGTTAGATGTTAAAAAAAGTTCTATTTCAAACAATTCAGTTTAGCGTAAGTACAGTTTCAATGTCACAAACAGTTCTATTTCAAACAATTCAGTTTTGCATACGTACTCAGTTGAAATGTTAAAACAGTTCTATTTCGAGCAATAGATTTTAGCATAAGGACGGAGTTTAAATTTTAAATAATTCAGTTTAGCATAGATACGCTGCTTAAATGCACAAATAGTCCCATCTTAACCAATACAGATAGGACCCAATCAGGTCCTACACTGCAGGTCAGAGTGGACCTGCGAGTGACGGCAATGAAGGGGTACTCGGCATTCTCCAGAGGTCCAGCATTACTAGAACTTTACCATCAGCTTGCTTAGAGTTATATCCAGAATACTCTTTCGGGGGGGGGATCTTACCCCACTACAGATAAGAAGTCAGTGTATTCTACAGCACCAGCCGACTGGGTAAGTTCATATTAACATTTAAATGTAGTTATTTCAAAGGATTGTTTTTTGCACACGGTCCTATTCATCATCATCATATCGTGCTGGCAGCACGGATATCCCTGACCCTCTTTCGCCACTCCTCCCTATCGTTCATCGCCCTAGGCAGGTCTTCAAGACAACAACCTGTATCCTCACATAGCTGCTGAATGTACGTTCGTGCTGGTCGTCCTGCTTTTGCGCGGCCGTGTGTGGGGATCCATAAGAGTACATCTCTTATGAGTTCATCTCTGCTTCTCCAGCAATGTCCTGCATGTCTGGTTCGCCTAACTTGAATAGTTTTCGTGATAGAGGGCAGGTGGCCGTACAGTTGGTGTCTTGTTGGGTGTTGCCGCCAGGACTTGTTGAGGATTGCACGCAGCATTCTTGTGTAATTGCCATCTAGTTTCTTCTCCAGCCGTTTTGTTAGCGTCCATGTAGTGCATCCATATAGCAGTATCGATGTGACCGCTGCCTGGAAGAAACTGCGTTTCATTTTATCGGTTAGGTCTGATTTCCATATAGTCGATAGCCTATTGATAGCTGTCCATGCTTTCGTTAACCTCGTTTCGATGTCCTTTTCGGTTGATTCGACGCTGCTTCCTAGGTACGTGAATTTGTCTACTAGTTTAAGAGGGGTTCCTTCTAGAGTGGAGATGTCCCCCGTTTGGTTATAGCACATATATTCCGTTTTATGTGCATTAACATGGAGGCCTATGCTTGCTGCTGCTCGTTCCAAACTATGCAGAAGTGTTTCGGCTTGGTCAGGTGTATTTGCCAGTATCGCTATGTCATCGGCGTAGTCGGCGTAGTCGGCGTCGGTTTTTCAACAGATATGTTTTAGCCATAGATAAGACTCTAATAAGTACTACGACACCGAATCACAGTAGACCTGAGTGCAATGGCAATGAAGCGGGTACTCAGCCCACCCCAGATCTCTAGAATTGTAGCCTCACCATCAGATGCAATTTAGTTTTGCATTCAGGAGACCTCTTTCTGGGCAGTTCTAAGACCCGCCGAAAAGGCGGATGACAAAAAGAAACTCAACAATTATATATTAATATTTTCTCATGAAATTAATATTGTTCATTGAAAAATTTAAGGATTTCTTTTATAAATGACCTTTTTAGATTTAAGTAAGAGATGTTCATTATATCGGTTTGGATATTGATTATTATTATTTTTTGCTTTTGTCTGGACTCTTAGTTCTAATTAAGCAATAATTCAATGTAACGTTTTTTACACCCCCAGCTTGATCAATAAATATATTAACCTAATTAGTTATGCCTAATTAAATCTAAATGATTATTTTAGTAAAACAAATGTCATCAAACGTTTCTTTCTATATTTTTGGAGATTTGAATTTTGTTCGATTTGTTCGATCTTCAGTAATTTGGTTTGATACTCATTGGTTACTGTTAGCTGGTTTCTTTTGTTTAGTGGTAATTTAACCTTCTTGGTTCATTTAATATCAAAGCTATCCTTGAAGAAGAACAGTAATGATACTGTTGGGTACCACCTACCTTTTCGGCACAATGAGCTGGTCCATCTGCCATATATGGCAGTAGCTACTAAAGCCAACAGTCTAAGAGTCTAAGAGTCTGAGACCAGAAGGTGAAGAGCCATTCCTTATAACGAAGCCAATTCTATTGTTGAACTATATCCTTTTTCTATCCACTAATCCTATGTTCTTGTTACTAACCGTCTCTCTCTTGTAAATACTCTTTCCTGTAAATATAACTCTACTTCCTCACATATCGTGGTTTGTCTTTTTATTACTACTATCAGCGTTCATTTAATCAGAACACAACAAATACTATTAAACCCATAGGTGGGAAGAGAATAAGGGAGTTCATGCTTTTACCAAAAGTATTAGTCCCTAAAGTGACTTAGGTTTGAAATCTCTTACTACGATTTCGCAGTCCAGCACGTTAGCCACTACGCCATTACACTCCTCGCTTATTGTTAGAGAACTCAATGATTGTGATCATTCATTTCGCCGCGAGAAATAAAGATTTTCTTTTCTCAAAAGGTTGTTCGAGTAATTATTCATAATATATTTAATAATTATTAAATATATCATGAATAATTATTAAATATATTATGAATAATATGTAATTATAATTCTATATAAAACCATTTCGCTGTTGAGAGAACGCATAAACATATACTTCCCAATTAATCATTAACATCGTCACCATCTGCGGCAGCAGTCGTAGCATCAAGTCATGCTGATAGCACAGACTCCCTGACAAAGATTCAAAGATTTTGCAGCTGTTTTTTTTTCTCTCTCTCATCAATAGACGCCACTCTGAGAGACGAGGTTGGTCAATTATCGAATGTGCTCTCGTCACAAACATGACCTTGTATTCTTCAGGTGCCGAGCAAGAAAGTCAACCACAGAAAGCAAGTATAGCCTGGAGGGAAGGCTGCTTAGAACCAAGCCATCGCCAACCACTCACCCACCCTTTAAGTTAACGGTTATGGTCGTATTAGTAAAAATGTGTACTGTATTTATATAGGAAAAGGTTGGAGAAGTAATCGATTGTCTTACCACAACGACGTAACTTTTGATATCGTGTCACGGAACAATCTTCTTTAAAAAAAAAACATTAAAAGACATGAAGTGCATGCCAGTATTTATGAAATTTTCCCCCATGTATCAGTTTGTATGATATTTATTATTTCCAAAGTGTATCATCTGTTTTTTCACATTGCTATACTAATCATAGAATGGGTATAAAACTAAGATATATATATATAGTCATCCACAGACAGACTGTTTCGTTCTATCAGAACTCTTCAGTATGGCTAGACACGCAGGACGCTCGAAGCCGGAATCGATATATATATATATATATATATATATATATATATATATATATATATATATATATATATATATATATATATATAAAAGTGGGTAGAACGCAGCACAAAATGATTTTTTAAAATAAATTGCAGGGACTGCGAAACCAAAAACCTAAAAAAATTATTTACAAGAAAACAAGGTAAAAGGCTTAAAAGATTGTTGTACTATCATCCCTACTTTTGATGCACACTGGACTCTTCCAATAAGGATATAATGTTTGACTACTCTGTGGTGTATTACTTGCTTTACTGTAATATATAACCATTATTCTTCCCTCTTAATATGTGTTAGACTTACTTATTTTATGCGCTTTTCCGAGGACATAACGGAGATTTGGTCCACCTACCGTACATCTCAAGCTAGAATCTCAGGAGGAAGAGGGGCACCAAGTACTTGTGTTCTTTATTTCTTATGGCGGGGAGAGATAGAGTGCAGCGATGCATTTGAGTGGAAATTTCGCTGGCAGTGCACAGTATAAAAGCCTCAAAATCAGCCATATTTTTTTGTTTATGTCATAGAGCACAATCCTTTGTTATAAGTTGGTGCCTGATCTGCATCCGCTGAGTCAACTGGATAAAGGAGAATGATGTTGAAAGACCCGAAACTTTAAAAGATCGAAGGATTACGTCACTAACAATACAGCCGGTTGCACATTCCTAATATTGGCATACTCGTAACATCATGCATGGGGATGTCTTTGTTGTGTTAATGGTTAACCATATTTACCAACCCCTCCGTTCAGGCAGGATATGACACAAGGTCAATCTTTAAGCGGAGTTTAACAGGTTTGAATTCAGAGTTTTCCTTCTCCTAGACTAGTTGCCTCACCAAGGCTGAAGAACCTAGTCTGTCCTACTATTTACCCATAGCTGGAGGGAGAGTTATTAGATTCATACCTTTCCCAAGGGTATTAGCGCTATGTGAAATGCAATCAATCTTGTCCAGGATTTGAACTCGTGTCGCCGTGTCCATTCCCTACGACGATAACCATTACACCACGGGCACCTCCTATATCGTGTTAGTGGTTAACGTGATCGGTGTGACAACATAATAAACGAGTTCGAATTCCAGTCATGCTATTGAGTTAACTTTCAGGCTTGGGAAAGATATGAACCCCTTTATAACCCCAGCAACGGGTTAAATAGTATCTCTGGTGCCCATTTTACAAGGATGACTTTAGCATTAAATAACCCTACAAATGCCATTAAACAAAAGAAACCAAAGTAAGTGTCACGCATTATCCTGACAGCGTTTTGAACTTATTACTGTTCTACTTTTCTCTTGGAGCCGGTATTTATTTCAGCAATACCTGACACCATGACCCTGACTGCATCTTTACACAGAGGTAAGACTCCCCCAACGAGTGTCCTGGATATCATACTAAATGATACTAATCTGATGGAGAGGCTTCAGTAATGTCGGAGCTTTGGGGAATGCGGAGTACCCCTTCATTGCCATCGCTCTTAATTCTACTCTGGCCCGAGTGGTAGCATCCGATAGGGTCCTATTTAAGGTTGAAATAGAACTAAACTCTACTTATGCTAAACTGATTTGCTTGAAATTAACTTTTGACATTTAACCGTGTAAACAAAAACTATACTTATACTAAACTGAATTGTGTGAAACTTTTATCAACAGGACTTAATTCGGCGTTAAATAACTCGAAAAGGGTTGATACGCTGTAAAACAAACCAACCAACCAACCAACCAAAATCTGACCCAGGAGTTGAACTTACGATTTTCTGATAACGAGATACATTTAAACAGTATTTATATATAGGAAGGAGAATAAGGAGATGCAAAGACATAAAAGGAGCAGAGGTAAGAGATAAAAGTTAAACTTGGTTCTCAGAGACTGAAGAATTTTCACGGCTGGATGTAGTCGTCGTATTTTAATGTGACAACATCGTCTCAGAAATACAGACAAAACAAACTCTTCCCATTCATTTCAGCGTGCTTTATGGCTTGTTTACAATCAAGCAGTTGTAGATGTAATAATCTTAAAAGGTCTGAATTTTTTTTTTTTTTGGATGAATCCTTTTTCACCATTAATTTTTGACTGATTTATTCCTCTACCAAATCGATTTTTTTATCGCAACAGATCATTTTACATTCTAAGTTAAGTAAGCAACATCGATGAGAATGATAACGAGCTCCTAAGGAAATGAGATGACTTACTTGGTTTTAGTTCTATTCAAATTTTTGGGAGTCTGGGAATTTCCCCTAAAGTTATTGAGATATAGAAATTTTCCCAAAATTATGTCTGGCTGTTCTTTTTTACAGCGTATCAATCCTTTTCAGGTTATAAAATGCTGAATTAAGTCATTTTGATAGAAGCTTCTAACAATTCAGTTTAGTATAAGTATGAGTTTTCTTTTTTGTTCACACACAGTTAAATGTCAAAACAGTTTTATTTCAAACATATCAGTTTATTATAAGTATAAATTTTTACAATAAAATGTAAAAACATTCAATTTCGAACAATTCAGTTTAGCGTAATTACATAGTTTACTATTATTTGACCTATAGCTTGGACTCTACTAGGTGCTACCACTCCGGGACAGAGTGGACCTTTGAGCGATGGTAATAAAGGAGTACTCCCCGTTCCCTAAAGCTTCAGTATGACTGATGCCGAACCATCAGCAAGTATTGTGTCATATCCAGAACACTCGTTGGAGGAGTTTTACCCTTGTGCAGAGATTAGGTCAGTATATTCTGCAACAACAGCTGTCTGGGCCAAATTCAGTTTAGCATAAGTCATCATCCTCTTGTCGTACCATCAGCACGGATATCCCTGACTCTCTCTCTCTCGCCACTCCTCCCTATCGTTCATCGCTTCTAGCAGGTCCTCAGGACTACATACCGTATCCTCACAGAGCTGCTGTATGTAGGTTCGATCTGGTCGCCCTGCTTTTGCTCGGCCGTGTGAGAGGGTCCATAGGAGAACATCACTCGTCTCTGCTTCTCCAGCAGTGTCCTGCATGTCTGGTTCGTCTAACTTTGATAGTTTTCGTGATGGGAGTGGGTAGGTGGTCGTACATCTGCTGCTATGTGGGGTGTTGCCGTCAGGACTTGTTCAAAATTGCTTGCAGGATTTTTGCGTAGCTGCCATCCGTTTAGTCAGCATCCATGTAGTGCATCCATATAGCAGTGTAGACACGAACGCTGCTTGGAAGAAACTGCATTTCATTTTATCGGTCAGGTCTAAGTACACAGTTTAAATATCAAAACAGTTCTAT
>OY757911.1:31075924-31130924 GCA_963585895.1 Sepioteuthis lessoniana | reverse complement strand
TAAATATATATATATATAGGATATATAGGAGTTGAAAACATAAGTCAACAAAGTTATATAGTTCCAAGTATTGCTATGCATCAATTAAACATCTCATTATTTTACATACAGTTAGGTGATCAAACAGTTCTATTTCTAACAACTCAATTTAACTTAAATTATTTGTTTGCGCTCCGATTAAAAAGCAAACAGTTCTGTTTGACCCATGGATAGGACCCCATTAGATGCTCACATTTTGGGCAAGCGTGAACCTGGTAGTGATGGCAATGAAGGGGTACTTCACATTCTCCAATATTACAGGATTACTGGAGCTTCACTATCAGATTGTTAAATGTCATAAACAGGACACTCGTTGGTGGTTATATTCTTACCTCTCTTTAGAGATGCAGTCGCCGTATTCTACCGTCCCAACCGACTGGGCAGGACTTTTATTGAATATAAATAATTACTTGAAACCATATAATAACTGATATTAGATGGAATACTTGAAAGCATGCAATGGTGGGCATATATGCAATCAAACAAAGAAACCGAAATCGAAATGATACAGCTGTAAGCAAATTATTTGTATTAGATAGGAATACTTGATATCAAATAACTGTGTGAAAACATTTTTCAAAAAGAACAATACAAAAATGTAAACATGAACGTATAATGAACACGATTCTCTAACACCTAAGCATAAGATAATCCAGGACAAATTAATATGCCATTAAAATCAATCAATCAAAAAACCAGAATCAAAGTGTAATATTCGTATCTTTTAAGATTTAATCACATGAAAAAAAAATTGTCCAGTTGGCCGGGGCTGTAGGATACGTTGACTACTTCTCTGTAGAAGGGTAAGACCTTCCCTCAACGAGTGTCCTGTATATGACACTAAACAATCTGATGGTGAGGTTTTGGGGAATGCAGCGTGCTCCTTCATTACCATTACTCCCAGTTACACTCTTGCCCGTAGTGGTAGCACCTGATAGGGTCCTAATATGGGTTAAATAGAACTTAACTGTGTACTTATGCTAAACTGAATTGGTTGTAATAGAACTGTTTTGACATTTAAACTGAGTATTTTGGCTAAACTGAATTGTTTGAAGTGGAACTATTTTTTGACATCTAAACTGTACTTGTGCTAAACTGAATTGTTTAAAATAGACCAGTTGATATGTATAAAAATGGATTTGGTATCCATGACCTACAATTTTTTATGTTACATAAAACCAAATCAGACCAAACCAAATCAACAAAATAATTTAAAAAGAAAGTCTCTTTGAATATACGTCTGGTCTTTATTGCTTTGTATTTATTTTTGAGGAAGTTTTAAATATTACGTATTATCCATATTTCAAAGTGTCATCCACTCTTCTAATTAATCATGAAATTTGTGCAGGTGAAGATGTTACACCCTAATCTTAGATAGAATTTTCCTTGTTCCAGTACTTAAAAAGAGAGCAAGCAAAACAGGCAATTTATGTGGAAAAGAAACTAAAACGATCTGCTTCCTAGAAACACTTTAACGAAGCGAAAATTCAGAAAAAAATCTGAAGTGGCCCTAGATAGGCGAAATACGAGAAGGAAAAGACTAAGTATGAAAATTTGATTTGGTCGTGGATTTCTATATTCAAACAAAGTGACTGAGAGAGAGAGAGAGAGAGAGAGAGAGAGATCCACACACACACACAAACACGCACACACACACGCATATGAATATATATATATATATATATATATATATATATATATATATATATACGAAGGTCACCCAATAAATAACGTGAATTTTGTCAAAGGATTTAACATTGGGTTGTTCTGTGTACTATTGCATCTTTTTCAAGTAAATTAAAACTGACACGTCTTCTTTTCATAAGTCATTGAAGAGTGCTAGCAAGTTTAGTTTTCAACTGAATGTGACACCAGGAATTTAATCTTTATCGGAAAGTCATGGTATTTCTACGCCATGGATTGTCTTTTCCACTCAGGCTCAATTGTGAAAAGCCCATACTTTGTCCCAGTGTAAAAATCATTCCGACAAAACTTGCTTCTCCGTACAGAACACACTTTCTTTTGTAAATTTCACACTATTTGCCCTTCTGAGTCACCAAAAACTTGACGACAGAAATCTGTTCAATCCTAGAGAATTCTGTTTGATTTTGAATAAAAGAAATTTCTTTTGTGAGATTAAAATAAATATTGCTCTGAACCAATTCCAAAGAATGCAGAGTTAGCATTTACATAAAAATTTTTAAAAAATATTGCTTCATATATATATCTACCCACACTGAAGAGTTGTGATACAACGAAACATTCTGTCTGTGGAAGACAATACACACACACACACACATGCATATATATATATATATATATATATATATATATATATATATATATATAATCAAATTTTGATAAAGACGATGTTTGTTTACAGTTTGTTTACAATTTTCAATCATACATTTAGTCGTCTCAGGAGTAGTATAGTATAGTTTTGAGTTGACAGTTTGAGTTTTTACTGTTTTAATTATTACTAGCGTTTTGTTTTGAAGTTGTCGGTTGGAACATTTTCAGCGTTTTGTTTTAAAACGTTTGGTTGGAAAAAGGTTTACTAATAGAGTTAGAGAGTTTTAGATATTATTATTTGTGCTTGTGTTAAATGCTGTTTTATTCGTGTGTTTTTTAAATTTTTAAGCATATTGTTTCTAAGTTTATGATCGTTTTTTGAATTGTTTTTATCTATACTTATTGTATTTGTAAGAATCTTCCTTACATCGGAAGATGTAAGTTGGTTAGAGGTATCGTTGTGTTATACAGTTATTATTTTTGGTCATTTACCTTTCGCCTAATGAGTAGAGTGTTCACCAATGGTTCGGAAGACCGGGGTTCAATCCCAGGTCGAATCGTACCAAACACTCAAAAAATAGTACTTGATGCCGCTTGCCTTAACACTCAGCATTATAAGATAAGGGTAAAGTGGAGCAATCCAGGGAATGGAGTAGCGCACTCCCCTACACTTCGGTGTAGTAGCTTATGAAAAGGAAGCCTTCGGGTCACCCTCGACTAAGATCGTCTACTTTACTTTACATACTTTTACATATTCATGATTGATTACAGAGTTTGAATTCTGTTGAGTTTAATACTTGATAATATCCATATTATATATATTGAATGAATTAATCCTTATAAAAGCATTTTTTCTTAAATTATTAAAGATGCTCGAACAAAATAATGACCACTAGAGCAGGAGTAAACCTAAGAAAATATTTTTTTACATTTCTTAAGGCCAATTTATTGCTGATGTCTTGATATATTTTGCAACAGAGTGAGCTCTTCTCTCCACTTTCCCTCTCTACTTCAGTTTCTACGCCACACAATGATTTTTTTTATTATTGGAAGAATATTCAGGATTCATTACTTCTTCGTCCAGTTTTCTCACTTTTCAACAGAAGATTATATTTCATCTAGAATATATGAAACCTTTGATATGAGTTGGCGAGAAAACTGTTAATACACACACACACGCACATATATATATATATATATATGTATATTGTATATATTTTTTTTTTTGAACGGATGTATGTAAACAATAGTAATTGTGATTCATAACCATTTAAAATTTACTTCGCAACTAATGGCTCCTCGTGGCTGAATGGTTAGAGGCTTTGGCTTGGCGTTTGAGTCAACCGGGTTTTGATCCCAGCTACGGGAAGCTACTGTCTAGCCACACTAATGAGTTCTGATAGAACGAAACAGATCTGTCTGTGGATGACTATATATATATATATGTGTGTGTGTGTGGCTGCGATGCGATGGCTGCTGTTTTGAAACAGCAGTGTTGCTTCTCACAACACTTCATCAGGTTAGTTGCAGACATCGTTTCGCAGTCAAAGCCCTAGCCATGCCTCACGATGTATCAAGGTTTTGTTGGTTTGTCGTCACTCAGCGGTATATCCACTATAATGCTGTAATGGCCTTATTTTGGATCTTTTCTTTTCTTTAAATACATATTTCTTGTTCTGAGAGAAATAGAAATGTAGATGTATTCCTCAGTCTTCAAAGTTCGGAGACTAGATCCTTACCATAAGATGCTGTTTAATGTCATATCCAAGGCATTCATTGTGAGACGGGTCTTAACTTTCTGCAGAGATGCTGTCAATATTATCTATGGCCCCAGCTGATTGAACTTTGTGGACATGAAGAAACCATTGATTAGTACATGTTTTAGGGTTAGGGTATTACAGTTTTTGTCTTAGGAAATGGACACAGTGACCTGAGTTTAAATCTTGTACAATGCTATTTGCATTTTACATACCGTTGGGAAAAGTATGCATCTCACTACTTTCCCTCAAGCTGTTATAAAATAGCCGAGGGATTTCGGTTCATGCCTTTGAGTTTAGTTAGGTTGAGAACCTTTCGGCTCAGCACATGGGTTAGTTAGGTACAACATTGAAGCAGGTGTTAACGCGGGTGCGCGCGGGCGGATGGAGGTGTCACTCAGATGTCATAACAGTCCGAGACGATATTGGGTGACAAGGTGCGGGTGACGTCATGCACCGGAAGCGCGCGGAGGTTTGTGTGAGAATTTGAAGAAAATAAGAGTTGGGTACTAGACGCCAAACGAGAAGGATCGACTTTTGGAGCTCGCAGGCGCGAGGCAAACTTGCACCCTATGGGGGGCCGCTCGAGATGGGACCAAATGAATAAGACAGCATAGAAGATTGTGTCTCTCCTCCTTACGTCGAAATCTTTAACTCAAAGTTAATAAAAAGGTTTCGTACCTGAAAAAGAAGTCGTTACGTGTTTTCGAATTCCGAGATTCCTATGTTCTTTATATATTCTATAGTAATGAACATTATATGTCCATTTCGCACATAGCGTTAATTGTGAATATGGTACAAAGCGATGTGTAAATAGTTGCGTAGATGGGCAATTTTAACTTTCGTAAGGCAACTTCTCCAAAGGAAGGAAAACTTTTAATCAAAACCTGTAAAAATCCACTTAAAAACTGACCTTGTGTAGCATCCTGCTTGTATTTAGGTGTTGGGTAAACACACACACACAGACACACACACACACACACACACATATATATATATAATATATGACCGAAAAAGACATCGACACGTGGCTAACGAAGTCATGGACTGCTATCGATCATATGGAACTCAGACCTGACCGATAAAATGAAACGCAGTTTCTTCCAGGCAGCAGTCGTGTCGATACTGCTGTACGGATGCACCACTTAGACGCTATTAAAACAACTGGAGAAGAAGCTAGACGGCAATTACACAAGAATGTTGTGAGCAATATTGAATAAGTCCTGGCAGCAACACCCCACAAGGCACCAACTATACGGCCACTTGCCTCCCATCACGAAAACTATCCAAGTTAGACGAACCAGACACGCAGGACACAGCTGGAGAAGCAGAGACGAACTCATAAGTGATGTACTCCTATGGACCCCCACATATGGCCGAGCAAAAGCAATGTGAGGATACGGGATGTAGACCTGAAGACCTGCCAGAGGCGATGAACGATAGGGAAAAGTGGCGAGAGAGGGTCAGGGATATCCGTGCTAGCGGCACGACATGATGATGATATATTGTGTATTTCGGCTGTAGATTTTCTTGGAAACATAACACTGGTCTGCACTGAAATTTTTTTTCCAAAGGTCAACGTTTTATCAAGGGATATATTATCGCCATTTTATGCTGATTTCAAAAATATTATTCATTGTGTTTGGTCAGGTCTGGTTTTTAAGACATGCTTGGATACTCCAAAAATAGTACTCAATAATAACACATTTTTAAAATTTTGTAGATTCTACGCATCTCAGTTGATCGTGAGTGCCTGATGTTTAGTATAGCATTTAATATTGTATGTGCACCTAACTGCAGTGTACCTCCCAACTCACTAACACCCACGTACCTAGAAGGGCAGGGCTTATCTCTCAGCTTAAAATTATTTTAATATACTGTGTCAAATGCCAACGACGCGCTGAGTTCTGATTTATTTATTTCTCTTTTCAGCTTGAAATTTGAATTCCTATAAGAATGAATCTCAAGTGTAAGAATAATTCTGACAGGTTCTCTTAATATCTGCGGTAATGAAGTTCTTTCTGTTAAGCAAAACTCACTGACTTTGAGAAGAAGACAAATCACGATTACCTTGGAGTCAAACGAGGGAATCAGGATAAGCCATTCACTCCCAATGTTTGCTGTAAAATATGTGTAGAGAATTTGAGGGACTGGAGGACTGGTAAAAAGAAGAGTATGCCATTTGTCATTCCAATGGTTTTGAGAGAAGGGAAATATCACATTATTTGATTTGTAATGGGCTGAAACTATGATGATACGGAATAGAGTTTTTATTGACTCGTTCAGCTGAAGTTCCAAAGCAGTTATTCTACATAATAAGAATATTTTTTCATCTATCCATAGGAGGCATTCAGTTCAAAAGAAAGAAACTCCCATCAACATGGATCATTTGCTGCCTGCTGTGAACAAGATAGAACACAAATGATTGATCGATGGAGATCTTAAGGTGGTTGGCCTGGTCCTAGGGCTCCAAGATGGTTACACAAAGTATCCATGTTTTCTGGGAAAGCCAGACTGACAATCAACATTATGTCAGACAAGAGTGGCCGATAAGACAAGGGTTTAAACCTGACTCGCATAACGTTCAGTCTCATTCTCTAGTTTTACTGAACAAAATACTGCTTCCACTTTGACATATCAAGGTTGGAGTAATGAAGAACTTTGTGAATGCAATGGATAGGGAAGGTAACGGGGTTGCTTTCCTCCAGGAGAGGTTCCTATGAATATGCATCGAGAAAATCAAGGTTGGTATATTTGACATCCCTCAAAAAAGAGAACTTATAAAGGACCCATTATTTGACGAAGCACTAAGCGAAGCTGAACTGTCAGCCTGGCAGTCACTGAAGTCAGTAGTTACAAACTTCATGGGAAACTACCGGAGTGTGGAATACGAGAAGGGGATGGAAGAGCTACCGAATAGTTTCTGCCAACTCGGGAAGCGAATGTCAGTCAAACCGCAAATTTGGACAATTTTCCAAAGAACTGTGGATACTTGATTGAAAAGCAAGGTGAGCGCTCTCACCAAGACATTCACATTATGGAAAAACGCTACCAAGGCCGGTGGGATGTAAATTTTCTCGATGACTACTGCTGGTGCTTGAAACAGAAGGTTGTCCCTGAAAAGACCTTTCATCCATGAATAGCTTCTTTTGAGTATGTAATTTTTCTGCAAATATATCAGCCTCAAATTTAGCATTATTTGTTTAATTTAACAAGAAAATAAAAAGCTCTCCCTAAAAACATCTTTACAGCTAAAGCCTATGGAAGAAATTTAGCACAACATAAACTCTGAAAGCAACAATAAAATCTTTATAATATTCTAATACACAGGCTCTGTCTTACTATCGTACGTAAAAGAAGATACCTTAAACATTAAACTCCTAGATCGATTGAATGTTTGATCACAAGCTACTCTGGAAACGAAAAAGCTGTCTTGTCAGCCAATTTGGCTTTAAATATGTCACTCAATAAAATACTAACACTGGCTCGAAAACTAATATCGACAATTCTTCTATACAAAGTGGCAACATCGTTCTACTTGTCAAAACCCACGCAAGGGTAAAGCAGCTTTCAGAAAATCCAGATTAGAACAAGTCACAATATCCTAATAGTGCATCAGTTACACAGGACTTACGAACTTTTTTATACTCAAACAAGACAATATATATTGCATGTCAAATACCCTACACTGTTGAGCATTTTTTTAATAGAATGCGGTGATTTAGCTTTCAATAAACAACTTTTTTCATTGCAAATATGGAGGACCAATTTGAAAATATCGATATGGATGAGACTTCGTTCTTGAAAAAAATAAAATGAAACCAAAAATTATAGACGTAAATGTGATCAGTGATTTGGCTGTATTTTAATGGCATATCAACCATTATAAGTTATTTGATGCTAAATCGTATATATATATATATATATATATGATTTTTAAGCGAATAATTTGTAGGTAACTTTATTTTTAAACGAGCCAGAGCTTATTTGTTTGCACACAGTTACATGGTTTCATGTATTGTAAATAATTAAATACTTCTATATGACTCAGAGATGGCACTCTAAAAGATACTGATACTCCGAGTCAGAAAGGAGCTGGGAGTAACAGTGGTGAAGGGATACTCCATATTCCCCAAAATTCCAAAACTAGAGCCACACCATCAGGTAGTTAATTATGTTATATCCTGAACACACGTTGGTTAGAGTGTCATTCCCCTCTGTAGAGGTGCAGTCGGCGTATTCTACAACCCTCGCCGACAGGGCTAACTATTCTAAGTAATTATTTGAAAAATTATCCTTGAAGTTTTGAACATATCGTTAAAACGAAATATAAAATGAGTAAATAGATATACAAAAATGTAATTATAAACGTATAATGTACGCGTGTCGCTACATCTAGGCATAAAATAATCCAAGACGGGTTAACTTGCTGTTGAAATCAATCATTCAATCAATCAATTCAAATAACATAGTTCTATATTACTCCCTTAAAATCGTGGCCCTTGGGAAGATTTTTTTGCTTGACAATGTCAGTTTCAAAATTGACATAAAAATTACGAACCGAATGAACTATGTAGTCAAACTAACAAGACATTCTGAAAATTCTCAAGAAATATCCGTCTTCTCCTTTGTGTTTGTGCTAAATCCAAATCGTAACAATTCTCAACGTACAGTGAAGAATTTATTGATATTAAATAAAGCGTTTTATACCTGGTGGGCGAAGGGTTCTAAGTTCGCGACGATGAGAATGCAATTAATTTATAATGCTAATGTGACATAGATTAAATGGTCAGACAAGAAATCCATGGAAAGTTATAAGACACTCGAAGTTTGAGCTGATTTGAATGTCTGTGCTTCGAGGCAACAGAGTGAAGATTCGTCAATAATTGAATAATTGCAAAGGAATTGTATGCGTTTGCTTGATCGATCAGAACTTGTGAGAATAAAGGCATGCAGGCGCGCGGACATGCACACACACACACACACACACACAAATGCTCGAACAAAGAAAATTCTGTGTTTAGAATATTAATATTGATATATTTACCAACACATAAATTCTCAAAAGTAAGTTAATTTTTATCCCTCTCTCTCTTTCTCTCTCTCTCTTTCTCCCGCGCTCTCTCTCTCTCTCTCTCTCTATATATATATATAGGTATATATATATAGATAGATAGAGAGAGGGAGAGAGATAAAGAGAGAGAGAGATTATTTGCGTAGAAGTTTACTTTCCTTTGAGAATTTATATATATATATATATATATATATATATATATATATAGGTATATATGTATGTGTGTGTATGTGAGAAAGAGAGAGAGAGAGACAGACAGACAGATAGACTAACAGACAGAGACAGAAGGAGAGTGGGAGGGTGAAAGGAAGGGAAATAGATGCCGAGGTGGAATGCTTATCGTAGCCGGAAATGGACCGTCGGACAGAGTTCAAATCTGGACGAGGCTGTTTGCATTCCATATAGCGTTCATACCTTTCGAGAACTCATGAATCCAACTCTTCTCCTTCGAGCTGTGGTTGAAATAGTAGGACATATGAGGCTCTTTAACCTTGGTATTGCAGCTGGTCTAGGATAAGGAGAACTCTGAATTAAACATCCGTTTAATGATTGGCCTTCTGTCACGTCCTGCTCGTGTTGAGGGATATATATATATATATATATATATATATATATATATATATATATATATATATATATATATATATATATATATATATATAATTATTATTTACTCCTTTAGAGTTTTTCACATCAACTTTAGCTGATGGTCTTTCACTGGAGTTTGAGTGACAGCTGCTTATTGGCCTAGTGGGTAGATAGTTGGCCAATGGTCTGGGAGACCTGGGTTCAATTCCAGCTCGAGTCATACCAAAGACTTTAAAAATGGTACTTGATACCTCCTTGCTTAACAGTCAGCAATATAAGGTACGTATCGAGGATAAAGTGGAGCAATCCAGGGAAAGGAGTAGTACCCTCCTTATATGTTGGTGTAGTAGCTATTGAAAAGGGAGCTTTCTGGTCGCCCTCAACTACGGTCACCAACTTTACTTATATATATAAAGCAGGGAAAATCTATCCACTTGAAAGGTTGGCACAATACAATCTTTTTAGCTCTAATTGACTTCAACATGCACTAAAAAGATCAGATGTCTTGTTTTATTTCGGAAAAACTGTTACCGAAACTGTTATAATGCTGTGAAAGAAAGCTTTTAAGGAAGATGTTTAAAGTAAGACACATTTGTACTTGAAACACCTCATTTCAAACGCAGCGAGATGTTACTTTAAGACCAATTACGATCAGGCTAATTTTCAACAAGACTAACAGCTAAAAATCAATAAGAGAGAAGCAGTTTGCCGAGTGGTTGGTGATGATCATCGTCGGAAAATTTTTGGGTAACCGATTTGTGTTCATTGCAATAGATTTTATCAAACTATTTGAAGATGAAACGCTTTTTTTTCAAAAATTCAACCCTCATTTATTTATAGAGTATAAGACAATTATTTGAATGTGTAAAAGAGTTTATGAAAACATGTTTGAAATTATCTAAAAATTACATCCAAGGATGTGATTGAGAAGACATAAATATTTACCATTGATTTGTGATTTTCTTGAGGAGATAGATAGATTGATAGATAGATAAAGTGTGTGTGTGTGTGTGTGTGTGTGAGAGAGAGAGAGAGAGAGAGAGAGAGAGAGGGGGGTTTAAAGCAAACATACAGTTTATTTTAATTCCTAGCTTAGTTTACTTATTGTTATTGAAATTCTGTCACAGTCATTTATAAATTAGCATTTCTTTCTTTGGGCCGGATTGTTAGAATTAACACCGGTGGCTCTTACTCCATAGATGGTGAAGAATCTCGAAATAGTATTGATGCTAAAACTGGTCCGTTGAAGTGGGAAGGAAAAAAATCATTAATCACAAAGTCTTATGAACAACCTAAGTTAAATGTTTTCCCAATGAAGCATAAGACGGTAAACAGTGCCAAGAAAGTAGACTGTAAAATGACCCATTGCCGATTTACTGATGTCAGTCAAGCGGAAATCATTGGCCGATAACTCTTTATACACAACTTCACGCGGGAATTTAAGATGGTATTTCTCGGTATGTATTTCGTGTTTCATGGTTGATTAATGATTAAAAGAAAAATCTGTTCAAGGTAATGATCTCATTTGTTAAATCATGTTCAATCAACATAGCTTAATGTGAAAGAAGGACTAAAAGCTGGTTGGAAGGTTATGTTAGATTAATATTGCTGGAAGAGAATGCCTGCTTGCCGAGAAAATCTGAATTTATAATCCAAACTTCCATCTTGCTTAAAAGAGAATAAGATAATAACACAAATATATCTGAGGGCACTCGTGATGTAATGTTATTGTAGTAAGAAATGGACACGGAGACCCAAGTTCAAAACCTGAACGAGGCTGTTACATTCCATTTAGCGCTAATACCCTTGGGAAAGGTATGAATCCAACTATTCTCCCTCCAGCGATAGATAAATAATAAGACAGACTGGGCTCTTTAACCTAGGGATGGCAAACGGTCAAGGATAAGAGAAACTCTGAAATCAAACCTGTTAAACTCTGCTTAAATGTGCACTTTGTGTTGCTTGGTTGGTTGGTTTGTTGGGTTTTATGCCATATCAACCTTTGTAGGTTATTTAATGCCAAATCCATTTTTATGTAAATAATCTGTTCCATTTAAAACAATTTAGTTTAGCATAAGTACACAGTTTAATGGTCAAAAACATTTCCATTTCTAACAATTCAAGCAGTTGTATGTAACAATTCGGTTAAGTGTAAATACAGTTTTAATGTCGAAAAACAGTTCTATTTCAAATAATTCAGTTAAGCATATGCACGCAGTTTAAATGTAAGTACGGTTTAATTGTAAAAGTCATTTCTATTTCAAACTATTCAGTTTTACTCAAACAATTCATTTTAGCATAAGTAATTCTACTTAACCCATAGATAGGACCATATCAGGTGCTACCACTCCGGGCCAGAGTAGACCTGGGAGCAATGGCAACGAAGGGGTACTCCGCATTCCCCAAAGTTCCAGCATTGCTGTAACCTCACCATCAGTTTGTTTAGTGTCATATCCAGGACACACGTTAGGAGGGGTCTTACCCCTCTGCGGAGGTGCAGTCAGTGTATTCTACAGCCCCAGCTGACTGGGCAAACTTTGTGTTGCATCATAGTCATTGTGGAGGTGTTGGGTAAATAAAATAACACAAAAAATCCAAATAACTTTTTCACATTTTCTAAAAAATCTTTAACATTGAAATTAAAATTCACAGCTATTATATATAAAGCATTAAACATATGGAAATTTTCTTTGTATGATCTATCTATCTATCTATCTATCTATCTATCTTATTTTGTTCATCTCCAGCTTTTCTGCATACATCTATCAATAACCTTTTTGTTTGGATGGATTTCTGTCTTTAGGTAAACACAAACATCCCTTATTTATAAAGGTGCATGTGTGAGTGAATATGAAGTGTCGTCTATTTGTAAAACAAACTCAAAGTAAATATATGTATACATGTATAATTTAGGTGGTAATTACTGATAATATATATCTATGCATGTGCGTATGCCTTGATCAAATTCTTTTGCTACGAGCAGGATGCGACAAAGGATCAATTATTTTCATATCTACGTATGATGCCAAGTCCTTTTCCTACGGCTATAACGTTTACGTCACGAGCTCCTTCATATATATATATATATATATATATATATATATATATATATATATATATATATATACACACACACACACATATATATATATATATATATATATTGTGTGTGTGTGTGTGTGTGTGTGTGTGTGTTTATTCAAGAATTAGATTTTCTTGCAAGTATATTCTATTTATGTAAATGTTATTAAAGTATTCTGTTAAAGTATATTCAATAGAGTATTTATTATTTTTTAAAGCATATTCTATTAAAATATATGTAATAAAGTATCTAATATTTAAAAAAAATTATTATATTAAAGTATATTCTAAGAAAGTATTCTAAAAAGTATATGTAATAAAGTATTTAATACTCTATGAAAGTTTATCTGTTAAGATATTTTCTATTAAAGGCTAATCTATTAATTTTTTTTATAGTATTTTTAATGAAGTATTTAATATTCTATCGTTGTACATTCGATTAAATTATATTTCCTTAAAGCATATCCTATTAAAGTATTCTATTAAAGTATATTTAATAAAGTATTAATTATCATATTAAAGTTTATTCTATCGAAGTATATTCTATGAAAGTATTCTATAAAAGTTTATGTTATAAGGTATTTAATATTATATAAAAGTATATTCTATTAAAGATGACAGATATGGATTTGGAGTTGGATTTTTTTATTACCCTCTTTTTGTTCATTTGCGTGACGTCAAAACTAAAGAGGAAAGCTGTGTAATAGTTGTCCGAAATTTCTGATATTGTAACTCGAATACCCGGTTGCCAGAGAGAAAAAAAAGTTTTGGAATATGAACATTATATAAAGGTAATCGTAGACAGAGAGCCTAAAAAAAGAGAATGGCGGAACAGGAAGTGCGATGAAACATAGAAACAATCTGGACAACACGACTGCAAGGATCGACAAAAATACTTAGAAGAGTACTGGAAAACCGAGGAGACTTGCTGTCACTAATATTCCAATTAAAACCAACAGTTACTACTAGCGTTAAGAACACGTAAAGGGCAAGATAATAATAATAATAATAATAATAATAATAATAATAATAATAATAATAATAATCGTGATTGGTTAGTTTGGAACCGTCTCCAAAGATTGGGAAAAGGGATTGGAATAGTTAGAAATCCTAGGAGAATTGGCATCATTCAGACTACAGCATCACTGAAATCAACCAGAATGCTGAGAAGAGTCCTGGAGACCTGAGTAGACTTGTTGTCACTCAGACTCCAGTGAAAGTCCATGAGCTAAAAAAAATCGCAATAAGTAGCATAATAATAATTACCTTAACTGTTCTCGTTCTCATTTGTGCCAGGCACGCAGATAATAAACCACCTCTGGGTCTGGTATATCCACAATATATTACCCATGAAAGATGACAAGTCGAAACATATATCAATATGGGACCCAGACGACAATTTTGGGTGTCATGATCGGAGTGTGTTACCTTGATATTAAACATAAGGGGCCGACATGCATCCTGCGAATGTTGGCTGTCCTTCTTCCAGGTACACAAATGATTCTTTTTTCTGGTATACAAACGATGAACAAATCGACCACTCACACCAGAGACCACAGAGTAGAACATGAACTAGGGAGGATAATAAACTAGCATTCTATTGTTACTTTAGAAGCAACCTTGCAAAAAGAAGGTATAGAAAAAGAATGATAGAAATCTGGACAGAATTCGCTAGATTTAAGGCAACAAACCAAAGCCTCGCTGACAAGGTTAGGACAATAACAAAGAATGGTTGGTTTTCTGACCTTGAAATACTGGAAATCCACCAACAAATATACTGGCAAACACATCAACAGACCCCCTATACAGTAACCGAGGCACTAAATACAGCAACGTCTGAAACACCTAGCCAAAAAACTACATGACAAAGACATATACACCACAAACACACAAACGCAAATACTGACCAAAGAGATAAAAACTAATTGAGATATCATTAGAAAAATCCTGCCTGAAAAGAAAACCACATTTCCTTCCCTCAGGAATCAAGATTGGAGGACAGTCAGATCCAAAACCGAGAAGTGAATGACTTATTGACAAATATCCCAACAAACGATATCACAGAGTTAAGCGATTTAATATACGCGGGAGCAAAATTAGTCTGTGAAAAAATCGGGGTCCCCTCGAAGACCACAGACAAAAAGTCAAAACCTGGGTGGGAACTCAGATTTGAATCAAAGATAAAAAAGGGTACGACAACTAGCAAGAATATTAAAACCGAACACTAAGGAATATTTGGACGAAACTGAAGAAGCACTGAAACTAGAACTAAAAAAAAAGCTTGAGGAGACCAATAAAAAATACTAGCGAAAGAAGGAAGACTAAAAAGGGACTAAAACGAGACCAAACAATACAGACAAAACATGATGTTCCAAAACAACGAAAAAATTCTATCAACAATGAGAGGAATGGGCGAAGCCATATCAACAACCAGATGCAAGAGAGGCAAAAAGATTTTGCAAAAAAACATGGGAACGGAAAGATCATAATAAAAAAGCCGAATGGATAAATAACATGGGAACAGAGTTACGATTGCTCTAAGAAGGCCCTCAGGTGAACAGACACCCCGACGGGTTCTAGGCAACACTTAAAAAGATATAAAACTGTAAAAACCCAGGCCGAGATGGCAACATGGATTTTGGATTAAAAGATTCACCTCCATACACGACAGACTTGCTACCGAAAGGAATAAAAGCATACTTAAAACAGAGATACCTGAATGGATGACCAAAGAGAAGACCACTCTATTTTCAAAAGCTCCCTTCAAAGGAACCGCCCCAAACAATTATAGACCCATAACGTGCCTACCGATGTTGTGGAAAATACTAGCGACACAAATTAGGGAGCAGATCTACTACCAACTGATAAGCCTCGGTGTCTTTCCAAAGGAACATAAAGAATGCCACAAGAGAACCAGAGGCACAGAGGAATTACTATATATACAAGGAGCAACAATAAGTTTCCAGACTTTTTCGTATGGGCACTTTTATTGATAGTACACACATGGAACTCTAGTCCCCCTCGAAGTAATCTTCTCCGGCTGCAATGCAATTGTTGTACCGTTCCAACAACTTCCTCAAGGCCCCACGGAAGTCCTCTTGTGTGAGCGTGTCAATGACCTTCGACACAGCCTCTTTCATCTCCTCAATTGTCTCATAACAACAGCCTCTGAGCTTAGGGAATAACCGAAAGTCACAGGGAGCAAGGTCTCGACTATAGGGAGACAGGTCAAATAGTCTGTGACAAGGATGGAGTTGTGGGCTGGTGTATTGTCCTGATGGAGATGCCACTGACCCGATTTGAAGAGTGCTGGCCTCTTCCGACGGAATCTCTTCCTGAACTCCCTTAAAACCTCAACATATTATTCCTTGTTGACTGTCTGTCCAGTGGGAACCCAGTGCATGTAGATCATGCCAGTGTTGTCAAAAAAGGGATCATCAAAAGTTTGTGGGTGGATTTGCAAATTAACACAGAAAGAGTATAAGCCGTGGCACGACTGGGTGGGCAAGGTGATGTGAAAAACTCTCAAGGAGTAAAATAGTTTTAAAAAATAAACAATTTCTACTAATGTTAAATCTTTCGTAGAGTAAAAAAATGAGTATTTTTATTATTCTATAACTTGAAAAACTACGGCCAGTAAAAGTAACAGACCAATTATAATGTCTTGTAATATTAATATGAAAATAATATCGCGTCACTTCCAAGATTAAGAGATTCTAGGAGAGAATAGAATGACATAATATGCGCAGTGTCCGTGAAGTCTTCTGCTGAAATAGATGGTGGAGGGCCAAATAATTTACTAGGAACCATGATTTTGAGTTCTGTCGTTCTACTGAATGCAAATGATTTTATCATGGAAAGCAAATCTACATTGAAAAGAGAGAATGATAATTTATGTACATCGTCTGAATGCTTAACTTTAAAATCTTAGAGGTTCGCTATCGATAAAACAGATTTCTGTTGATTATGTCTATTTCTCGCCATTTATGTCCTTTAGTATTCCACTTTCTATGCATTTTAATTTGATGAGTATTATTTATGTATTGAAAAACACCGAACGTAAATTGGCAACCGAGTATCCGTAGACCAAAATAAATTCTATAAATCGTCATCATTACTTATTCTTTTTTTTTTTTTCGTTATCAGAACGGCGTTTTAGATCGAAATTGGGATCCAGAATGTTATGATAGTGTACTAGTAAGCGTGTTGTTTATCTTAAGGTTTCTGCGACGTTCATCTCTTCTCTTATTTAGACTCATTGAATTTTTTAGGGCATCTGCTTTCGTAAATTCCTGCTTTGAATACGATATAAACCTTTTGTTTCATATTGAATAAATTTTGATTGCTTTGGAGGCGTTATTATATTTGTGTTGTGATTGGTTATCTTTATTTTAAGTTTGTTAATTATAGTATTTGTTGGCAAGATTATAAGCTGAGTGCATTATCATTTTTATTTTTCATTTCTTTTAGTTCTATTTATTGGGTTGAGTCATAAATAATTTTCGTTTTTAAAAGCAAGTTCCAATTGCGTATTTGAAACTGCTTGCTAAGTTCACACCTGTTTTCAAAGTTTTCTTTTTGGTGAATTTCATTGACGGTTAAAGCCTGTGCTATCATTAATTTTGAGTTTTTTAACCTGCAATCACACACTCAATGCACACTTACATCCTCAACGAAAACGCCCTGCACTCGTCAATAGGAGAAACATTGTGCCCTTTCATAATAACGCAAGGCCATATTCAGCTAGAATCTTTACAGGAAAAAAATGGATTTAGCCTGGTCTTTTCTACTCTATCCACCATAGTCAGCAGACCTTGCACCAAGTAATTTGCATCTTTTTCTTTCTCAACAAAATGTTTTGAATGACAAAAAAAACTTCTCAGTAAGATCAGGTAATTAGATTGTAAATCAAGTCCTAAGTTAAACGTGAAAAATTCAAAAGTCAACCTGTTTGATGGACAGCTATTAAACTCCGTACACACGGCTTTACTTTTCAGTCAGGTAACCAAAATAGTTCTCGAATAAGCTTGTCATTTAGTGAGAAACGCCTGGCCTAAGTTATCGAAACGTTCCATCTCTGCTTTTATCATTGACTCCCCGTTTAGGCAGAGTGGACAATGAAGAGAAAAAATATCAATGAATAAAAAGTAAAATGTGCACATGATTTTTGCGGTCGCATTACCATTCTTCATCAACTAATGGCAACCCGAAAGAGACAGAAGAGCAACCGAGAAGACAGGATGGGACAACTGAAGCAGAAGCGAATTGAAGTGAAGCGTGAACTAAAGTAAAGTCAGATGATGGGAGCTGACTGATCGAAGTGTAAAGCTCATATTACACACACACACACACACACACATATATATATATATATGGAAGTAAAAAAATGGCAAGAAATCCGACAGTACGGAGAAAAATTTTAAAAATATAGGTACTCCAAAAGGGACGAATTTGTTATGAAGGAAAGACGACGTTTCTGTTCTATTGAACCTTCTTCAGGACTTTAAAATCGTGAGGTAAGTGTTAATAGAACAAAGATGGATGTTTAATAAAATACAAAAACAGAGGGAGGAGAATGAATACAAAGAAAGATCATATAATCTTTCTATCATACAATCAGCGTTTTCATTCGAAATTCTATCTCATAATTGGCACAAGCAATGATGTTAAATTGAACCACTAAGAGATATAATGGATTAAAAAGAAGAAAAAGAAAAGAAGAAAGGGAAAAGAATAACGATTAGAAAAAGAAGAAGAAAGAAAGGAAAAGAGAAAAGAAAAGATGAAGTGAGGAAGAAGAAGAAAAGAGAGAAAATAAAGGGAAAGAAAAAGGTAAAGAAAAAGAGAAAGAGAGAAAAGAGACGGTCGATATTTTAGTGATTTTACCCGATTTATTTATTTATTTATTTACACATGGTATGTTTGTTTATCGACTTCCTTTTCCTTTCTTTTCTTTCTCGCTATTCTTTTTCTTCTCTCGTTTTTTCTCTCTCTTTCTATTTTCTTTTCCTTACTTTTCTCTTTTTCCTCCGAAATAAATTCCTCACTTTTGGATTACTCTATTATTCAATTAATCTTCCTATATATATGCCTAATACAGCGATCATAGTGTATGACATATATATCTTATATATATATAACGGTGGAGTAGAGGGTTATATAACAGTATTATTCTGTACCTTAATCCTCTCTTGGTCACTCTAATACATACTGCATTAATCACGGACTGTAATATTTCATTATCTTTTTTATTCGTCGTATGAGTCGAGAATTCAACTTATAGAGTCAAAATGAGAATAAGTCCCCAATGACACTTACATTTTACCTAGATTTGATTATTGTTATTATAAAACTTTCTACTCTTTGAAAATATTGCTTCTTGCACTCAGTAAACCATCGTTCGCCACTAAGTTGATATAGTCACAACAGAAAGATATGTTTAATATCTTTTGATGCAAAGGCCTCAAGCTTTCAAAATAATAGAATTTGTGAGACGCTGTTATAGAGATCCCTATACCTTCTGGCGGCAAAACAAGCTAATCAGACTGTGATTTGATTGAGGAAAATTAATGTTTGGCTTTCATGTTCTGTTTTCTAGTCGTATAAATGTTGTTTTTTGTTACAACTTTCTTTTCATCAAACTGGTTGAATATTAAGAATGAACTCTAGAAACGAAGTTTCAATTCTTTGTTTTCTAACGGTTGATGTCATTCTGGAGGAACCCGGAGTAAATTTCATATTCTTTTTTCCTTGCTTATTTCAAGCTAAAAATAAAATTATGGTTTGATTTCTCCAGGAGCAGAAAGTTTGTCGTGGAAATACTGTAACTTTGATATTTAATGTAAAGATTTTTCTGGAAAAAAAACTGAATGAAGGCGAGAGAAAAACAAAGATTGTCTCGTAAGTATCTTCAATAAAAATAGTTGTTTGTTTGGATGTACTTTAAGGCGTATCAACTCTTGTAGGTTATTTAATGCCAAATCCTGAATGCAAAGCTATTCGAACGAATTGAGCACTCTAGCATCTGGTAAGGTATAAAATGTAAACAAACGAATGCTGCTGCTCCTGTTGCTATTTAATACTTTATAATTCCTTGGCTGACGTGGTACGCTTGTTGGCCGAGCGGCCTGATACTAAGTCTAACGTAAAGTTGGGCGGGTTTCGATCCCAGCTTCAAGCGTCCTACTTGTCTAGCCACACTGAAGAGTTGTGATGCAGCGAAACAGCCTGTCCGTGGATGACAATGTATATATATATATATATATATATATATATATATATATATATATGTATATAAAGCTCATTTGTTCGCACACGGTTAAAAGGTTTCAAGTACTGCAATTTGATACTGATAATTCTATTCAAAGTTATTCATTCATTTGCATACAGTTAAATGGCTTCCAGTATTGTTAAGTAAAACTAATAATATAACATCAGTCATTTGTTTGAACACAAATGATTTCAAATATAGAAAAAGATTAGTTACTTAATCGAATAGTATAACAATTTTATTGGGTAGGGTAGCGACTTAATAGAATACTGTACCGACTAAATAAAATAGTGTACCGACTTTATAGGATAATGTAGTTACTTAATAGAATAGTGTAATGATTTTATTGGATAGGGTAGCGACTTAATAGAATAGTGTAACAACTAAATAAAATAATGTACCGACTTTATAGGATAATGTAGTTACTTAATAGAATAGTGTAATGATTTTATTGGATAGGGTAGCGACTTAATAGAATAGTGTAACAACTAAATAAAATAATGTACCGACTTTATAGGATAATGTAGTTACTTAATAGAATAGTGTAATGATTTTATTGGATAGGGTAGCGACTTAATAGAATAGTGTAACAACTAAATAAAATAATGTACCGACTTTATAGGATAATTTAGCTACTTAATAGAATAGTGTAACGATTTTATTAGATAGGGTAGCGACTTAATAGAATAGTGTAACAACTAAATAAAATAGTGTACCGACTTTATAGGATAATTTAGTTACTTAATAGAATAGTGTAACAATTTTATTGGATAGGGTAGTGACTTAATATATTAATGTAACGACTAAATGAAATAGCGTAACGACTGATTAACATAGTGTACCGATATTATAGGATAATGCAGCAACTTTATAGAATAGTGTAACGACTTTATACGATAGGGTAGCGACTTGATAGAATAGTGTAACGACTAAATAAAATAGCGTAACGACTGAATAAAATAGAGTACCGACATTATAGGATAATGTAGCGACTTAATAGAATAGTGTAACAGATTTATAGAATAGTATAGCTATTTAAACAAAAAATGCTGCAACTTTATATGTTACTGTAGCGACTTTATAAAGAAGTGTTTTTTATCTAGCCATTTCTTTCCATATTGGCAAGAATTGCTTGAGAATTTCAGCTTTCCATCGTAGGAGAAGTCTTGCTACAAGTCGTTTCCGGTTTCTTGGACACTTATCTGTGGTCCTTATCTGTAAACTTTGAGACGATTCCGGCCCAGTGGAACTTCTGCTTTCGGTATTCCACGATCACATCCTTTACGCAGCTTCGCTAACGAATTACTACACTTTGAATATGTAATGAAATTATATTCTCACCATAGATCTTTTCATCCCCCTCTGTCTCGTAATCTTCTTTCTTCCTGCTAAACTCACGTTTTCCTTGCATATAACATCACATTCAAAACAGTACTATTGAGGATATTGTCACGCAGTGTTTTTTCCCGCTTTGTATCGAGCGCATCTTTTATTGCTGTTAATACATTCGACGTGTGATCATTTTCTCTGAAGTAACATTTGCAGCCAGATATCTCGGTTTAGATGTTTTTAGTTTTTACTAAAAAAATGATCATTCAATTTAACACTCTTAATAGGTTTATTGGGTTATTAACCAGTCACTGATCAAGAGAGTATCGTTTAGACTTCAAAACATGATGTAACTTGTTGCATTTGACTTACATGATGCTTTAACATTTGATTATACAAAAACTTATTGATATCTTAACATGCTTAAATATTTACTACATTTTCATTTATGTATTCTTTTGTTACCATATCATCGTCAGTTTTCATAATTACATGCACGAATGGCCAAATATTGATGATTAAAAAAGACTTGGATTTCTTTCTTTCAGTATCACTAAAATAAAAAAAGTAAAACGATTTCTACAGATTTAAAGCATCTCCTAGGTGTAGGACAAACCACATAATTATTCCAATAGAACGCAGATATCATATTGTTTTACTATATTCAAAATAAACTCATTGGCCCTTATGTATTTTAAACGCTTTTTGATTAGGCAAAACCTTAACTCTAACCTAAATCCTAGACCCTAACCAGCGAACAAGGTAGGAGGTGCCTTCAATAAGTTTCCAGACTTTTTTTGTACAGGCATTTAAAAGTGTCTTTGACTCTTGAAAATTCAGTATCTTATTGCTATACTGACCAATTTTTATGATTTCAGCTTCAAATGAACAGCTACAGCAGGAATTGGGATACACCCTACTAAAGCCTGATTGTCACAGCTGGTGAATTTCAAAAATGCAATCTGGACGTGAGGACACTTTAGAAGAACGATATGCAATAACATTCTGTTTTAAACTTGGAAAAAATGCCACAGAAACGTATGGAATGCTCTAGACTGCTTTTGGAGAAGCTTGCATGAATCGAGCATCAGTTTCAAGGAAGGCGGGCAGTCTGTGAGGGATGATGTGAGGTGTGGGAGGAGTAAGGAAGTCATAACACCAGAGTTGATTGGCCAAATAAAGGATTTCATGGGTAAGGACCGTCGTGTGTCTATAGAGAGACAATAAGTGCATAGTTTGATGTCAGTGTGGGAACTGTACACACAAATATTTGCTGAAGATGCGGAAGATTTGCGCGAAGTTTGTCCCAAGGGTTCTCAGAGAAGATTAAAAAGAAAGACGTTGTCATGACAGCAGGGAGATGGTCGAGCTGATCAATTCGGATCCCGCAATTCTTGATGCTCTGGTGACCTGCGATGAAAGCTGGATCTACTGCCATGACCCAGAGACCAAGAGACAGAGTTCTCAGTGGAAGCATGCTGGCTCTCCTAGACCCAAGAAGGCCAGACAGAGCAAATCCACTCACAAACTTTTGATGATCCCTTTTTTGACAGGACTGGCATGATCTATATGCACTGGGTTCCTAATGGACAGTCAACAAGGAATACTATGTTGAGTTTTTAAGGGAGTTCAGGAAGAGATTCCGTCGGAAGAGTCCAGCACTCTTCAAATCGGGTCTGTGGTATTTTCACTAGAACAATATACCAGTCCACAACTCCATCGTTGTCACAGACTATTTGAGCAAGATGGGCCTCAAGACAGTTCCTCACCCTTCCTATAGTCCAGACCTTGTTCCCTGTAACTTTTGGTTATTCCCTAAGCTCAAGGAAAAACTTAGAGGCTGTCGTTATGAGACAATTGAGGAGATGAAAGAGGCTGTGACGAAGATCATTGACATGATCACACAAGAGGACTTCCATGGGGCCTTCCAAAAGTTGTTGGAACGGTACAACTAGTGTATTGCATTCGGAGGAGATTACTTCCTAGGGGACTAGAGTTTCATGTGTGTACTATCAATAAAAGCCTTGTATATAACGTATGTTACTCGATTGTTACTGAGGTTTGTTTCCTGTTACTTAGTACGTTGCACAGCCCGTTGGTTTTTGTTCGTTTCTCAGCTGAACACAAAAATACTGTTGACATTCTGAATTGGCACCAAAACAGCTCAGCGCAAAAACGGAGGGGCTAAACTGTTGGTGTGAAAACGGTCGTGACCAATCGTCCCGTTCCTTTTCCTATCAACCTAAGAGTTTGTTTTTCACATCCTAGTTGAAGCCATAATTTTCAATACTTATTCTCAAATGAGGCCGTTTTTACTGGGAGTATAATCTTCCAACCAATCATAGAGCGATGGCTAGCATTGTTTAATGCTGACCTTGTTACTTGTGAAAAGAAGACAGAGTATGCTATAAGCTTCTCTCCTGAGCTATTCCTGGACTTGATATCAATATATATGGTAATCTTACCTGTTTGAATCCTAGACAAAGCACTGCTAGAATCGGCTAGGATACTTAGAAAAGTCCTGGAAATCCGTGGAAACTTGATGTCACTCAGATTCTAATGATTAAACGGCTATTAGAGCTGGTGAAAAAAACTCCTAAAGATAAAAGAACTATCACAATAAATTTTATTGTAGGCATAATCAATCTTTCCTATGCAGAACCATTAAATGATTGAATACCCTCGGAAAATGCTGCAAAATAACTTAACTTCAAGTGTGGGTGTGAATTTAGCCAACAGAATGTATAATTTACAGCGATCTTTGATATTTACAAAGAATCCACTTTCCTGATTTTCGGGTGTGTGGTATGGTGCGCTAAAACCAACACTGTTGGAAGTATAAAGACGATTTTAAATGAGGAAACGGTATCCCTTGTTCAACCCCACATATTTTCAATAAAGAAGCCTTGTCTTTTGTTCGACTTCTCTTTCTCTCTTCGTCTCGGCGTCGGAATTGTTTGAAAGCTATCAACCACCAAACTACAAGATGTGTTTTTCTAATAATAATGTAACTACGTGTGAAAGTTCATTCACTATTGTGCACCACTCAGACTCTAGTATAAAAAAGACTGCAACCAGATGAAAATAATTAGGTTAGTAATTTCACTACATCTGTCATCATACCTCCCAGTGTTAATGCTGAGTTAGCACTATAAATAATTTGTATTATGTGATGTTATTTGATACTTGTCGATAAAACAAAATCTGCTTGGGATATGGGGAAATGTGTGTGCATATGTTTTAGACTTTAAGGATAAATAAAAGAATAAAGAAAGAAAAACATTATATGATCACATGTAAAATAAAAATCTGTTACGCATCAAAAAGGAGGGAGGAAGAAAAAAAAAAAGAAAAAACATCGAAGAAGAAATGTTTAAAAATCGGTCGGGAAACCTTGTTTTCTTTAGGCATTGTCTTTGGGACATAATTCGGTGAGGATTTAATTAACATTCCACAAAAGAAGGAAAATTGAACGACGTCTTCAAAAGAAAATGACAAAAATTATGCGATATCAGAATTCCATTACGCAAACTGCTTTTGACGCTGATAATAAATATCCGACTCAATATAATGAAAATGAAACAAACAAACAAACAAAAAAAGTCGGAAAATTGTATGGATTATCTTCGAGTTGGAATAACTGACAGGAAATGTCTCAGCGAAATTGTGCCGTTGCAAATGCGTCTCTTATTGAAGAAATTTCTAGAGACGTGGCAACGTGTAAATATAAACTGTGTTTCGTTTGATCAAAGTTAGATGAAAGATTCAACTTTGATGATTCTAAAAAACATGTTCAACAAAGTATTTTCCTTCTATAGTCAAAGTCCTCTTTTATTTCGTTGTCAAATTTTTCAGTTATATGTGTTTACATATAACAACATATTAGAATATTTGGTCAGCAGCAGCATTAAATTCAAACAAAAATTTTGTCGAAAAGTAGGATCATAGTTCACAAGAATTTTCATTTTGATAGTCAAACACCCAGAAAAGAGAAAACTGTTCTCCAGTCCAATTAGTAATCAGTTAATCTAAACTTTCCAATCAATAAAAAATAATCAATATTCTTCTAAATCTTTCAATAAACAGTTTGCTTTGTAATTGATTTTTTGTATTTCAGCCAAATTTTGTATTGGGGGTATATTTGTTCTCTGCAAAGCCCATCTATGATTTAATAGTAGGGCGGACTGTGTTCTTTAGCCTTGGTTATGCAACCAGTTTAGAAGGGAAATTGATTCGAAACCAGCTGAGGCTGTAGAATACACCGGCTGCTTCTCTGCAGAGGGGTAAGACTCCCTCTAACTAGTGTTCTGGATATGGCACTAAACAACATGATGGTGAAGTTCCAGTAATGCCGGAGGTTTGGGGAATGCGGAGCACCTCCTCATTGCCATCGCTCACCGGTCCACTTCGGACAGGAGTGGCATCACCTGATACGGTCCTGTCAATGGGTCAAATTGAACTAAACTGTGTACTTATGTTAAACTGAAATGTTTGAAAAAGAACTGTTTTTGACATTGAAACTGTGTACTTATGCTAAACTGTATTGTTTGAAATATAACTGTTTATATGTATGAAAATGGATTTGGCATTAATAACCTATAATGGTGGATGTGCCATTAAACCAAACCAAACCAAACCAAACCAAACCTGTTGTACGCCATTTAAAATTGACGTGAAATGTTAACTAGGAAAAATGGTTCTATGATTTTTCAAAGTTAACTATAGTTACGATGACTAATTGGTATGTTGTACAAAGTATTTAACGATCTCTGGGTGCCATCTGTTAGAATAAGTGTCCATGTTATTGCGATTTTTATAAAACTGTTATCAGACAGAATGAAAGGAAAAGATGAAGATGGCTTATTCAGCATCAGCAGATGGTCTATCAAACTATTATTCCGTTCATGCTAGAATGGGAGAGATTGAAGGAGGTTCGTCTGTTAAAGGAAGTCTGATAATACATTCATCCTTGGTGGCGAGACTTATAATCCTCTTATTGAATCCTCTGCAGAGACGTAAAAACCCGATAACAGGTTTTCTGAGTATGATACTAATGACACCTGATGGTGAGGCTATAGTTTTGGATATATAGGGGAGTGTGGAGTTCCTCTTTCTTATGATTATTCCCAGGTTCACTCTGATTCGGGGTGGTATTTTCAGTAGGGTTCCCAACTTTGGGCCAAACAGATTTGTTTAAAAATTATATTGGATAGGGTTGTGTGAAATAAAATAAAAAATCTCTTAAAAGAAACAACTACTAAATGTTAGGATGATTTTATATTTTACATGGTTTTGAAAAGTCTAGATATAAAATAACTCTAAATGGTTTGACCTGCCCTTAAGATGAATCAATTATATTAGATTTTCTTGGGTCGTGGAAAATGCGCACAAATACTGAAGAGTAGTATTCACATATTTTAAGGGTCGCTTTAGCGATTTATAGGATAAATCTGTATTGGATAAAAGGATTAATAGTACAACAGATATCGGGCCCCCCAAAAAAAGGTAAAGAGAAAAACGTTTTATCCCTAATCCAAAGCCTCACAGTAAAGAGACAATCGTTCCCGTGTACATATAATGTACGAGAGATATTCTATAAAAAAGGAATTTCTTTGACAAAGCAAAATGAACTGATTTTTTTCAGATATTTTCCATAGATATTAACTTTTCGTTGTTTGCCATTGGTTTATACATATTTACCCAACCCCTCCGCTCGGGCAGGATATGACACAAGGTCAACTTTTTAAGCGGGGTTTTACAGGGTTAAATTCAGAGTTTTCCTTCTAGACTAGTTGCCTCACCAAGACTGAAGAATCTAGTCTGCCCTACTATTTATCCATTGTTGGAGGGAGAATAATTGGATTCATACTTTTCCCAAGGGTATTAGTGCTATGTGAAACGCAATCAGTCTCGTCCAGGATTTGAACTCGAGTCACCGTGTCCATTTCCAACGATTTTCTTGCAATTGGTTTATAGCAAAATTTATTCTAATCTCACAAAAGTATCTGTTTTGAGGTTATTCAAAAAGATGATCAATTAAACAGAGTGCAAATGACTTGGACAGAGGTCTGTCGTCAACTCTTTGATGGACAAACTAAGTGAAATTTACTGAATAATGTATGATGTGTATGGAGGAGATACGGCCAACTAGTAAATACGGCCCCGCATGTCACATTTCAAAGTCGAAAGCTAACAGGCTGATGTAATGTAAAAAAAAACAACACTCATGCATATTAACACTTTGTCTTGTACTAATCCACGAATTAGGAAATGTTTAGACGTTCTTCGCCATTTTAATGTTGAAAGAAATAAAAATAACATCAGATAAATTCTACTAACATGATCATATTATTTTCTCTATTCAATTTTTAAAGTTAATTCCCTTTTTAGGTTAATTTCATATGAGGCCATGAATGGATTATTTTTTTGTTGGTCTAATGAGTAGAGTGTTCACCAATGGCCCGGGAGACCGGGGTTCAATCCTAGGTTGAGTCATACCAAAGACTTAAAAATGGTACTTGATGCTGCCTCGCTTAACTCTCTGCATTATACGGTAAGGATCAAGGGTAAAGTGGAGCAATCTAGGGAATGGAGTAGCGCCCTCCCCTACACCCTCGGCTAAGGTTGCCAGCTTTACTTTACATCGGCCTGTTACATTTCGACCTTGAAATGTGACATGTAGGGCCGTATTTTCTACTTGGCTGTGGCAGAGAAATAATCTTTCTGGTCAAAAATGTTTGCCAATAGGCTAAACATGGGTTGGCCACGTGGAACCTGATTTGGTTGGACTTGGTGTTATGACATATCCATCTTGTAGGTTATTTAATGTTAAATACGGTTTATAGATATCTTTCAAATGTTTATAATTTGTAAATACATTTTTGAATATCTCTAAGCGAGCCTGAGTTCGTTATCTGGTACACAGTTAAATGGTTCCAAGTATTGCTATGGATAACTAACAACCCAAATAAACATCAGTCATTTGTTTACACACACTTAAATGATCAAACATATCCATTTCTAACAATTTAATTTAGCTTAAGTCAACGAAGTTAAATGGTTTATCTAACTATTATTCCGCCCATGCTAGGATGGGAGAGATTGGAGGAGGTTTGACTGTTAAAGGGAGCCCGAGAATATATTCGTTCTTGGTGGCGGGACTTACAATACTCTGACTGAATCTGACAGAGGAGTAAAACCCCCAAAACAGGGGTCCTGGGTATGATATGAAACTGTATCTAAGTATAACTAACAATTCAATTAAGCATCAGTCATTTGTTTGTCTCAGTTTAAAGATCGAAAATTCTGTCAATAGATTAGAAACGCACCAACTCGCCGGTAAAGAAGAAGTTCTGGGCGCAGTGGACAGTAAAGAATGTCATACTGACAGTTTTCTGTCACATGAAAGGAACCATCATTACTGAGGTGCCCACGGTGTAATGGTTATCGTCGTAGGGGAAAGGACACGGCGACACGAGTCCAAATCCTGGACGAGACTGATTGCATTTCACATAGCACTAATACCCTTGGGAAAGGTATGAATCCAATTATCCTCCCTCCAGCCATGGGTAAATAGTAGGGCAGACTAGATACTTCAGCCTTGGTGAGGCAACTAGTCTAGGAGAAGGAAAACTCTGAATTCAAACCTGTTAAACTCCGCTTAAAATCATTGACCTTGTGTCATATCCTGCCCTAGCGGAGGGGTTCGGTAAATATAATCATTACTGATATTGTTAACCAAGGCGCAACAGTTAACTGTGGTTTTTATTTCTGGATTTTTTGGCAATATTTCACCCTTTTTTAGTGAATAACTTTCATTTCATTCAAAACACAAACAGTTGAATTCGTAATTTTAAATACTTCAATGAATATTTTATTTCATAAATTCATAATCTTTTTACTTTATTTCCATTTCATCATCGATTGCAATACCTGAATATTTCTGACTGAAAGTCTCTTTTAAATAATTGCTTATTTCTACATTTAAGAAAATCTCGTCTGTGACTGTAAGGAAACCGCTTAGCATATTCAATAACTTGGCTAAGAGAAGGAACCAAATATTTATAACAACGAAAAGAAAGCAAACCAATTGAAAACTTCGCAAACTAATTATAGATGTAAAAGTCGGAGCTATTTTTCAGAATCTAATATTATCACAAAATTTATCGGAACTTTGAAATTCAGAAATAAACATTTAAAAAATCAGGCCAGGTGAGTAGATCAAATGATCGTAAAAAAGAGGAAAATGTGTTTGATAGTAGGTATGGATAGCTATCGATAGGCTATCGATCATATGGAAATCAGACCTGACCGATAAAATGAAACGCAGTTTCTTCCGGGCAGTGGTCGTATCGATACTACAGTATGGATGCACTACTTGGACGCTAACTAAACGGCTGGAGAAGGAGCTAGACGGCAATTACACAAGAATGTTGCGAGCAATATTGAAAAAGTCCTGGTGGCAACACCCCACAAGGCACCAATTATACGACCACCTGCCTCCCATCACGAAAACTAACCAAGTTAGACGAACCAGACATGCAGGACACAGCTGGGGAAGCAGGGACGAGCTCTTAAGTGATGTACTCCTATGGACCCCCACATATGACCAGGCAAATGCAGGAAGACCGGCTAGAACATACACACAGCAGCTCTGTGAAGATACCGGATGTAGTCCTGAAGACCTGCCAGAGGCGATGAACGATAGGGAGAAGTGGCGAGAGAGGGTCAGGGATATCTGTGCTGGCGGCACGACATGATGATGATGATAGCTGTGACAGTAGAACGCAAAAAAAAAAAAAAATAAGCGAATTGAACGAAGTCTGAAAGTTTTACTCATCATTGCTGGTGTCAATGGAAAATTTCTCAAGAATAGGAAATCTGAGGAATCACTAAAATCATTCTAAAAACAACATTGCTGAACCCAGTTAAGACATTGAGGTAAGTCATGAAGTCTTGTCCTCAATTTTCCTTGATAACATAAAATATATTTCTTGTATTAAAATGAATGATAATAAATTGGCAATGCATTGAAGAATCGCAAGTATAACTTATGCGGGGACAGAGGAAAAAGAGTTAATCGCAAAATAAGCGAATGCAGCAAACTGACACAAGAAACAGAAGAGGAGATATGAGTGTGTAGAAAAGGTGATCTAATGAGAATTGCACAAGAAAGTAAAATTTAGCCATACACATAAATGGTATATACACAAACCAGAAGCTCTTCTTGTAAGTGAAACATAAAGTTCTCAAGAACTTTGAGATAGAAATGATCACCTAATGTGACCTAGTGTTAATTTTTTAATAAAAAAAGAATTACCATCTAGTGAACATTTCTGTTCTAACCAACCACAGACTGAAAATAAAGAAAGAGAAAAGACTCGGAACTTGTTAGTGAGCTAAAAACAAAATGACAATCATACCTATTGTAGTTGGTGCCTTAGGAACGGTTCTCAAAGACATGGCAAAAACTCTGAGAGAACTGAAGATTCAGTACTGTACTGTTTAAATGAGCTAGTTTACTTTGAAGAGTCCCGAAGACCTAAAGAGACTAGTCACTTAGACTTTAGTCAAAACCACTCGCAAATTCAAGGTAACATCTTTGGTTCAAATAGATCAGTGTAAAAAATACCCGTATACGATAGGTCCGTGTGTAAAACCCCCATAAACAGCAATTATATTAAAAATGTAATTATGATCGCACAATAAACACAATTAACCTTACCTCTAGGTATAAAATAATCCTAGACTGGTTGATATGCCGTTAAGTTATTCACTCAGCTACTGTGTTGTTTATAGGAGCAACAGGATCACTCTGAAGTGTAGAAACTCCTCTGATGATAATAAAAATAATAATAATAATGTCTCGGCTGACCACCGAGGAAAATTAAAAGAATGTGAAAAGAAGTATAAATACTTCGATCTTACGAGGGAACTAAAAAAAATTGTAACATGAAAGTGACGCTTATACCAATTATAATTGGTGTTCTTGGTACAGTCACCAAAGTATTAATAAAGGGACTGGAGGACTTGGATAGAAAAGGACGTGTAGAGACCATCCTGACTACTGCATTACTGAAATCGGCCAGAATACTGAGTAGAGTCCCGGAAACTTGAGAAGACATGTTTTCATTTAAACTCCAGTGAAAGACCCTAAGCTGACACTAATGTGAAAAACTCTCAAGGAGTAACAACAGCAATAATAATAATAATAATAATAATAATAATAATAATAATAAAAACAACAACAACAACAACCCAGCACCTGTCCGAGAAAATAACACACATAAACTCCTATGGGACTTTGACATACAAACGGATCACCTAATCTCAGCCAGAAGATCAAACCTAATAATAATCAACAAAAAAAAGAAAAAAAAAGAAAAAAGAGATCATGCAAAATTGTCGACTTTGCTGTCCCAGAATAAAACTGAAAGAATGTGAATCGAAGGATAAGTACCTCAACCTTGTTAGGGAATTGAAAAAACTAGGGAACATGCAGGTGACAATTATACCAATTGTAATTGGTGCGTTTGGAACAGTAACTAAAGGATTATTGATCTTGAGGTTCCAGTTGTAGAGTTAAGGCGTGTGTAAAGTACCATTTCATCACTATTGCCTCCTGGTCCTCCCTGATCCCGAGTGGAAGTACAATTCAAGGTAACATCTATGGTTCAAATAGATCAGTGTAAAAAATACCCGTATACGATAGGTCCGTGTGTAAAACCCCCATAAACAGCAATTATATTAAAAATGTAACTATGATCGCACAATAAACACAATTAACCTTACCTCTAGGTATAAAATAATCCTAGACTGGTTGACATGCCGTTAAGTTATTCACTCAGCTACTGTGTTGCTTATAGGAGCAACAGGATCACTCTGAAGTGTAGAAACTCAAGTTATTTGTCTCTCGGCATAATTTAGTGGGAAGACATAAGAATAAATATAGCTTGTGTCCACGAGGTAAACCATAGCTTTACATTGCGTAAAAATTGCGTTGATTTATTAATTGCAGCAGGTATTCTTTGTGTGTTGCTTTTTCTGTCAAGCAGCGTTTTCCTTTTTAAATGGTTGTTCTCCTCTGTTTACCCGCAAGACATATTCTTGTTTGGACTTCATCATTATCTGTAACTCATTATTTCTTTTAAACTTAGGTTTCAGCAATCAATAGGTCAGTGGTCATTTTAGAAGACAGCTGTAGCTCACGACAAATTTGGCCAATAAAGTCCTTTGATACTTCGGGCAAAGAAAACGCAAATCTTTTAGGCCCTTTCCTTCGAATTATATGTTGTTGCGGTACATTATAAATCTCTAAATGTTCTTGTACTCTGAACTGGCTGTTAAGGTGATGCAGCAGTGTCTGGGATTTATCAACGAATCGTGTGGGAAGATATTCAAAATGGTAGGATTATACGACAAATTCCGTCTTTTACGCTTAAGATGGAGCAAACTAAAAGAGAGAATAATAAGAATAAACCTGATAAAAAAGAAGTGATGGGTCCGTATCAGGAACTGCAATTAACAACTGTACACAATAACACATAATATAAATCATCACAATATAAGATAGATAATTGAAACATTTTTTTCTTACGTATTTCGTTTCAATGTAAGTTACGCTTTTAATGTAGTATACTGTCCACTTTACCCCTTTGACTTTGTGACAAAGTTAAATGATCGTAATGTAACATTTTATAGTTTATTTTCTTTTAAGAATATCGTTGCTATAATTTTCTTGATAGCAGTTGTGTTAATTTGAACAATCAAAATTTTGTTCTTTTTTCAGAGAACAGATAGACTGTTGAGGTGACCATGCAAAGCGAGTGGTCAAACAGTGTTGGGATTTCGGAGCTAGTTAGATGTAACAGCCAGATGGGCCGACAAAATTGGATAATTTTTTACTAAATAAATGTAGAGGAAATGACCCTTGAATTTGATTAAACAATAGCTGATTTCGGATGCATTTTCAGCGTGGAATTTGGATTCTGAAGAGATGAGTATATAATGTTATATTTAATGTTATTTTTTGTAAAGAATTTGTTGGAATTTAGACTGTGGAAAAAAACTGGTCTTCACGTATTGAAAGAAGCAAAGCACACACAATTCGATATAAGTCAGCCGAGATAAAAGTCTAACACTCATACCTACGCACTCAACAGTGAATGGCTCCAACATTTCACTAAGTTGCTAAAATTAACTTAAAACCCACGCACACACACGCACATGTTACGTTACGCCCCTCTTCCCCACCACGCATTCATCCTCTTTCTCGAACCATTCCACTTCTTAGCCGGCCGGTGATCAACTAGTGGCTGAGGGGGTAACGCACATTTCTTTACCGCTACACAAGAATACGATCGGGGGGATAGGAGAAAATAAAACAGACGAACAAACACGAACAAAGCGTGGGGTTAACCAAGAGCAGAAGGATGTTATGCAACACTACATGCCTGTGCGGACTAGCGCTAGCGTGGGTTACTAGCGAAAATTCCATAAGCACTGGAATGCCGACATCTTTTGACTCAATCTTCTTCGCTGTGGCTGGACCCTCTCTTCTCTGCTACTGTCTCCGGAGTCCGGTGTTGACTGCCCCTGTCCGTGGTTCCACGACAACTCTCTGCTGTCCTGCCTCTCTGCTGTCCAGTCGCCAACTGCTCTCGTCCGGGTCCCATCGTCAACTGCCTGTCAGCTCCTCTGTCCAACCCTCTTCTCACATCCCGTTACCACTTCCGGATACGGCGAGATTTCAGGTCCAAAAACCCTTTGTCTGGTTTCGCGCCAAAACAGACAAAGGAATCGTCTGTTTGGCGGGCCACCCATATAGTGTTACACACACACACACACCACACACACATTGTCTGTTTGGTATAACTATAGATACCATACGATAGTAGATTGTATTTCATTTGATATACTGTTATTAAACTGTTTATATTTAATCAACTGGCATTATTGTTCTTCCGGAGAAGAGACCGACTTAATCTGTTCATAACATTAGTCAGAAGAGGTGATTACCATAGCTTATTGGTTTGGAAAACGCCTGTTTTCTTGGCCTATAAGTATCACAACACTTTTTGAATATCAAACAAGACGAAGAAAACTGCCTTCGAGACAGTTTCGAGTTGTAAATTCCCCCACCATTCCAACTGCTCTATAGAGAGTGAGAATTCACACAGGGTTCCAACTGAACTGCTCGTTGATCAGAAATACGACGTATTTAGAGGGGAGAGGGTTGAGTATATAACAACAACTTTATTCACAGTCTATTGTTTACTCAATACACTGTTTAGCATTATACAATGTTCAAGTTTCCATATTGACATGATAATAATCTGTAATGAGGAAACGTGAAAGCGACAATAGTTAAAAGTCCAACAGAAAAATTGTAAAGCATATTCAGTTCTCTACTTCGTTGATTTATGTTCACTTCCAACAAATACTCTTGTAAAGGTCACGAATCCATCTCTCACAAAATTCGAAATATATACGAAGTGGGTTCTAAAAGCGTCTAGAATTACTTCATAACTGTCTTAAACAAACAGCAGTGAATCGTCTACTCAAAGCAGTGTCAATAGGTAGCAGTGTAGACAAGACATATAGACATCATTCACATCACTTTCTTACATAAGTTGTTCAACTCAGCAGATTTTCATAACGTTTTCTTCTAGTAGAAAATACTTTATAACAAATATATATGAAACTTTGCCAAAACTCGGTCAAACTGGTTCTGAAACGTTTGAAATGCTGGAATAAGTGTTTGTGAATTTGGCGAACATGATGCAATAAACGTTGCTAGTTTTTTGACAGGCATCGCCACTTCAAGCCAGGAAAATCAGTTAAACGTGACGAGTATCTACAGAAGCCTTTCCCCAACAGAAATGCTGAAACACTTGTAAAGGTGTGCAGTCTGGTGAAAGCAAATAGAAGATTGACTAAGAGAGAACTTTCTGATGAGGTAAACATTTCCGTTGGATCACGTCAAGCTGTTTTCACAGAAGATTTGTGTATAAGACATGTTGCCGTTCTGTTTGTTACTCTTTCTGACTCCAGATCAAAAAGGGTTTCGGATTACCACAACTACTGATTTATTTCAGTGTGCTGAAACTGATGCAGCTATTTTGAAAATCACTCTAATAGGTGAAAATTCGTTGGTATATGGATATAATTAAAAAAAAAATTTTTTTTCATCATACAATGTGTGAAAGCACGTGCAATACCCTAACCTCATCAGCCGCCAACCAGGGTGATAACACAGTTTCGGTAGCTCAAGGCGGTACAGGCACTCCTGGCGCTACCAGGAGAAACCGATGCAGCTATTTTGAAAATTACTCTAATAGGTGAAAATTCGTTGGTATATGGATATAATATTGATATTAAGGCTCACCCATCACTAAAATAATGAGGAATTTTAGAAGTATTTCAAACAATCGAAAAAGCTGGAATAAGAATGTTGAATGTCTGGAGAATTATTCTGAGGAAAATTAACATTTCATGCACTGAACAGCCATGTCTTGGTAAATACAGCAACAGTCATGATACTTCTTTTAACACGCCTGGTTTATAGATCTACGTGGTAGTCTAAGGATCATCAACACAGGCTAAAGAATTAGCAAACCCCTTTTAAATCCACCTTGATCTGCTTGTTTTCACTTAGCGTTCATGTTCTGGGAAAAGACTTGAATCTATCTCTCCCTTCATCTAAAATATATCCTAAATTCAGATGCAAATCAACGTGACTGAGTATGGAATATTTTGATCCTTGGTAGAGTGAGAATTACAGAAATCTTTCGAGTCTGACGCCCCCATGATTGTTCAAGGAATTCCGTCATTTTTATGGGTACTGTACAAGTATACTCTTGCCGAATGTTATTTTAGGGTCGCCTACAGAGGGCTAAGGTGTGTAAGAACAGAAACGGGGGAATGGGAGGGCAACTAAACGGGGAATTGTTTTCCTTGGTTTTCGTATTTGTTTTCGTGTTTCGGGGTTTTTCTCCCATCCCCATCATTTAGCATCTTTTGTAAATAAATCATCAATTGTAAATAAAATCATATATTACATTCGGGGTTTTAAGTAGGTCTTTTCACTGTGCAAATGTGGTGGTCGCAGCGAGCATGGTGATGGATGATTGTCTATATATTGTACTGTTGAATGGGTCAGCAAATGTGGCTAGCTAGGTTCCCTTAGTATATATAGAAACAGTATGACCGCTCCAATCCCATCCCCGACAAAACTTCAAGGCCTTGTACCTTCCTTATTGTAAAAAATAAGGAAATAAAGTGTGTAAGAAGAGAAACAGTATAGTTTGAAAAAAAATCTCATTTTCCCCAAAATTATTTTGCGCCAATTTTGTTCTAAATCACTGGATTGTAATCATATCATAAAAGATATTTTCAAGGATAGATGTTTTTCTTTCATTCCATTTCTATTTGTCTATTACTGTAATAGATAAATTGCTTGATTTAGAGATATATTTTAGTTGATTTGATTTTGATTTTGATTGTTTTTAACAGAATGCCGACCTGTTTAAGGTTACTTTACGTGTAGAGGCAAAAGAAATTGCATTCATTTTATGCCTTTAACTAGATTTTCTGTGTAGTTGTTTCTAAACTCTTTTTTCATATGAAATTATGTGATATCGAATATTCTAATCTAGTACGAATAATTTTCACACAATTGTATAGATTCAAGCATCCCAATCTAATTCTGATAATATGACTTCAAGTAGTTATTTATGATTAATCAAAATAGTTTGTTGGCACATGTGATATTTTGACCTTCGATCCGGCCCAAAAATGCTATTCCAAGGTGATGCACCGGAAGGAAGTGACACATTCCAATGATCAGTAATCGAAAGAGATCGCGTGGGCGGATTAAGGCTGTTAATTTGGGACAAGGTGAAGGTCCCACTGTGCCACTACAGAGTGATCCACCGGAAGAGAGTGACCTCTGAACTGCATGACAGTTATTTCCGCTTGATGACGATTAAACATTCGATTTCAAAGATCGAGTGGGCGTCGAACGATTATATAACTCAGTTGAGTTCGACGAGCCAGTAGAGCTGCAGGGAGTTGAGTTGAAGATCGGGCGGAGTTATAGACAAGATGTGGTAGGGAAAGCCACATCTGGACCGAATTGGGGTCCAGAGAAGATGCTGATAAGATGCAGTAAAGAAAGCCAGCACCCAGCAGAGTGGACCCCAGCATCAGGAGAACAAGAAAGACACAACGTTGACGGTCTTAACAAAAATATTGCAGTTATGTTCGATCTCCAGCTCCCTCTCACTTGCAAACCTCGAGTAACCCTTTTCGAAACCTTGCAATAAAGTGAGAGGTAAATATTTTGTTAAAGAATTCTTTGCTCGTCTTTCTTCTTCTTTGTGTTGTTATGATTATGAGCATACAACAGCACAGAGTTTCAAATGTTCCTGTCTATAATAAATTCCCAAGCGATTAGATGGTTTTAACTAAGTAAGTAAGTCAGAAAAGTTGGCCGACCGTAGTCGAGGGCGACCCAAAGGCTCCCTATTCAATAGCTACAGCACCGAGGTGTAAGGGATAGCGCTACTCCATTTTGTGGATTGTTCCACTTTACCACTAATCTGTACCTTATAATGCTGAGTGTTATGAGGATCATTGAATAAGTTTCCAGACTTTTTTTCGTATGGGCACTTTTATTGATAGTACACACATGAAACTCTAGTCCCCTTCGAAGTAATCTCTTCCGGTTGCAATGCACTTGTACCATTCCAACAACTTCTGAAAGGCCCCATGGAAGTTCTCTTGTGTGAACATGTCAATGACTTTCGACACAGCCTCTTTCATCTCCTCAATTGTCTCATAACGATAGCCTCTGAGCTCAGGGAATAACCGAAAGTCACAGGGAGCAAGGTCTGCACTATAGGGAGGGCGAGGAGCTGTCTTGATGCCCATCTTGGTCAAATAGTCTGAGAAAAGGATGGAGTAGTGGACTGGTGCATTGTCCTGATGGAAATGGCACTGACCCGATTTGAAGAGTGCTGGCCTCTTCCGACAGAGTCTCTCTGAATTCCCTTAAAACCTCAACATAGTAACCCTAACCCTAACTCTAACTATTTGGCCAATCAACTCTGCTTTTCTCACTTGCTTACTCCTCCCACACCTTTCAACATCCCTCACAGACTCCCTGCCTTCCTTGAATCTCTTATGCCACTCAAAAACTGATGCTTGATTCATGCAAGATTGTCGAAAAGCTGTCTGAAGCATTCCATACGTTTCTGTGGCATTTTCCCAAGTTTAAAACAGAATTTTATTTCATATCGTTCTTCTAAAGTGTCCACACGTCCAGATTGCATTTTTGAAATTCACCAGCTGTGACAATCAGGATTTAGTAGGGTGTATTCCAAGCGCTGCTGTAGCTGTTCATTTGAACCCGAAATCATAAAATTTGGCCAATCATCTCATTAGATGTATAGCAATAACATAATGAATTTTCAAGAGTCTACGACAATTTTAAATGCCTGTACAAAAAAGTCTGGAAACTTATTGAAGGCAACACGTAGTTATTTATGATTAATAAAAATAGTTTGTTTGCACACAGTTTTATTGTTTCAAATGTTACTGTCTATAAAAAATTCCCAAGCAATTATATGGTTTCAACTAAGTAAGTAAGTAAGTAAGTCAGAACAGCTGGCACACCGTAGTCGAGGGCGACCCGAAGGCTTCCTTTTTAATAGCTACTACGCCGAGGTGTAGGGGATGGCGCTACTCCATTTCTTGGATTGTTCCACTTTACCCTTAATCTGTAACTTATCATGCTGAGTGTTAAGTAAGACGGCATCAAGTACCATTTTTTAAGTCTTAGCTATAACTTGACCTGGGATTGAACCCCAGTTTCCCGGACCATAGGCAAACACTCTAACCATTTTGCCAATATACTAATTCTTTGTAACCAATTATAACTTCAAGTAATTATAATTATCATAAGCAATTTACTGATGAATGGTTTCAAGTATTCCTATTAAATATGAATGATTTTGAATAAATCTGTTTATTCCCGTAAATGGGACTCTGGATCAGAGCGGACCCGGAAGTAATTACAATTAAAAGGTACCCTATCTTCCTCAAATCTCCTGAATTGGAGAGTCATTATCAGATGCAATTTCGTTTCATATTCGTATCAGCTCCTTTTATGAGAGGAGGTCTTACCCATTTGCAGGGGATGCAGTAAACCTATTTCAAGTTCGACAAGACAGGGTATAATTTGACGTGATGAGGCTAAATAAGTTTATCCTGAAATCTGTCAGACAATTAACAAGCGATGTATCCTTTTCGAATATACGATTTCCTACGCGTCTTTCCAAGATACATTTCGTTTCGTTTCGTTTTTTTTGTTCAATGGCGTATCAACATTTGTGAGTTAGGTAATACTCTAGTCATCCTTGAAGAAGAACAGTCGTTGTACTATTTAACCAATAACTTGGGAATTGGGGGGTACATACTTTCCCAAGAGTATAACTCAGAAAGCGAACACAATAGCACGACTAGTGTTCGAACTCATTTACTACGATGTTTGAGTTTTGCACCTTTGCGCAGTTAAGCCATTGGGATACCCCTTAAGCTAAGTGCCAGAAAGATTATCACACACACACACACACACACACACACACACACACACACATATATATATATATATATATATATATATATATACGCTGAAAAGTCCTTCAAATGTTCTAAGTCTCGCTTAGATATTAGATTTGTCGCACACCACTCAACTTTATATGGAAACAGAAGTTAAGATCTAAATATGACTTAGTTTTATAAGAACTAGTAGTGTACTGCCATAGCAAAAATGTTCTACAATAGCTCGTATTTCTGGGTGAGCCTTACAATTTTTTGAACGACCTATATATATATATATATATATATATAGAGAGAGAGAGAGAGAGAGAGATAGAGATAGAGAGAGAGAGCGAGCGAAAGAAACAAAGAATGAGACAGGTGTTTATGTGGTAGTATTCATTGTATACTTTTATAGATGAAGTTCTATCAAAGAATTTAGGAAACGTAAGTTTCAAAATGGCCTCCTCAAAGAAAGTAAAAAAAAAAATGATAGAAATCAGATTCTTTTCCTCTGTGTCTCTTTGTCCCGTAATTTTTGTTATAAATGTTTACTTGTTTGAGGAATCCGTGCTAAGTCCACTGTTCAATTAGAAACCGGCAAATACCAAAGATCAAAATGAAGTTTGTAATATTTCTCTGAGTTACATATATACCTAAATAATATGTAAAAGTATATTTTCACATTTACAATAAAAACTATTAAGGGAATTAGTGAAATGAATTAAACGACTGAAAAAAAGATCATAATTACCCGGGGTAAATAAACGATAAAAATGAAATAAAACTTCTTTGAATATGAATAACTAACTTCAACTTCAATAAAAATAACTGTACGTTCTTTGTTTTCTCGTGATAACCATCTCACAATCCACATGTAATATGAATATTTCTGGTCGTAGTTGGTTTGTTGGTTGCTTGGGTTTCGTAGCATATCAATCTTTGTAGGTTATTTAACACCAAATCCATTTTTATTCATATAATCAGTACTATTTCAAACAATTCAGTTTAGCATTACAAATAACCAGTTCTATTTCAAACAATTCATTTCGTCAAAGACATTTCTATTTCAAGCCATTCAGTTTAGTCTAATTTTAAAAGTTCTAGTTCAAAAAGTTCAGTTTAGCCTAAGTACAATTTCAATGTCAAAAATAGTTCTATTTTAAGTTTAGCATGAGTATGCAGTTTAGTTCTCATAGAGAAGACCCTTATCAAGTGCTACCACTTCGGCCCAGAGTGGATCTGGGAGAGATGGCAATGAAAGAGTACTCTGCATCCCCCAAAGCTCCCTCAATACTGGAACCTCACTATCAGATTGTTTAGTGTCATATCCAGGACACTTGGTAGGAGGTGTTACACCACTGCAGTGATGCAGTCGGTATATTCGACAGCCCCAGCCGACTAGGGCAATTCTAGTAGTAGTAGAAGTTATAATAATAATAATAATAATAATAAGAAGAAGAAGAAGAAGAAGAAGAAGAAGAAGAAGAAGAAGAAGAAGAAGAAGAGTGGAAGAAGGTGATGATGAATAGAAAGAGAAAGAGAAAGAGAAAAGAAGACAGCTTACCCCAGCGGTTGGACGATATAAACAAAGTTTAGGGTGATTCTCCGGTAGAGAAAAGGAATCGAAAATACTAATAACCATCTCACTAAATACAAGATCCTTGTTATATATTTTTTAGATTACCTTTAGAAAAAGTGACGTTCGAGAATTAAGTCGGTATAAAGTAATGATTTTTTCGTTCAGGATTTGGGTACTTCTTTTACCGGCTCTCCGGTCTTCATAGACTGTTTCGTCATTTTCGGACAATGACCAAACCCGCTTAATCTTTGGTGTTCGAACCCATTGTTCTATCTGATGGTGCAGTCTAGAACTTCAACTGGTTTGTGCCGCTCTTTTGGCCACAAATCCAAACCTCAACGTATTCTTTATTTCTGCCGTGTCATTTGGCCACACAACCATCTTATATGTCCATCAACACAGCCTGAGGATTTTTTTTAATTCGGAATTTTGATTAATTGATTGACCTTAAGGGAACGTCTAAGTTTATTTTATGCAAAGAGGTTAGGGAATCTTGTTCATTTTACGTTAATTGTTATATTTTTGTGTCAAGTATTTTTTACGGATCTATCTGACCCATCCATTGGACTCTAAGAAGAACAACCAGTCCGAGTGAAAGTAGACCTAGGAATAAGGGCAATGAAGGGATACTCCACACTCCCCTGTACTGAAACCTCAACACTAGAGGCAGTTTAATATCATATCCAGAACATCTATTTTTTAGGGGTTGACCCTCTACAGGGATACACAGTATATTTGAACAGGGCGATCAGAGCTGAAACTTTGAAAATCCCTTTCGATGTAAATGCTTTTCTTTAAATTTTGACAACCAGGCCGTTGGGTTACATTGGGAGGTAACGGTAGAAACACCGTCTCCAGGATTGTACTGACGTACATGCAGCTTCAGTGGAAAATTAAATATTTTTCACAAACTTTGGGTTAGTGCAATAAGAAAAATGTGATATATAGACAAACGCTTCTGTAAAAAATATTAAAAAAAACTGTATATATGTTATTGGAAATTGGACGGACATTTTTTTTCTCTTTTCTAATTGGTTAGAAAATGAGTATTTTGTTCCTGATTGGATAGAAGAGAAAAGTGACGAAAATCAAATTATTGTAAGCTGTGATCTTATTTATGCTTGAAATGAAGATGATGTAATGTGTGTTAAAACCGTAACTCAATATTATTCTTATTCTTTTTATGGAAAGATTTTTTTATCCACAAATGTTAGATAGTTATAAATGTGAACAAGAACATATCTGGCTGAAGTATTTTTATTGGAAAACTTTGGAGAAGGATTTTTGATAATTTTAGTTTGAAAATGTAAAGTGGTTCAATAAATCTGGAGCCTGACACGTAGTTATTTGCTGAATTTTAATTGGAAATGTTCATTTACATTTACCAGTAGTAAATAAACGATAAAAACGAACTAAAAACTCCTTTGAATATGAATAAATGAACTTAAATGAACTTAAATGAAAATAATTGAACGTTCTTTGCTTTTTCATGATGACCATCTCACAACCCATATTTGATATGAGTAAGTATTTCTAGCAGTGGTATGGACAGATCACCAAACCTCAGCCAGAAGACTAGACCTAATTCTAATCAATAAAAAAAAGAGAATTTGCAAAATTGTCGACTTTGCTGTTTCGGCTGACCCCAGAATAAAACTGAAAGAATGTGAAAAGAAGGATAAGTACCTCGACCTTGCTAGGGAATTGAAAAAACTATGGAACATGAAGGTGACAATTATACCAATTGTAATTGGTGCTTTTGGTACAGTAACTAAACAAGTATTAAAGGAACTGGAGGACTTGGAGGTAGGATGACGAGTGAAGACTATCCAAACTATAGCATTATTGGGAACGGCCAGAATACTGAGAAGAGTCCTGGGGACTTGAGGAGACTTGAAGTCACAAAAACTCCAGTGAAAGATCATCAGCTAACGCTGATGTAAAAAACTCTAATGAGTAAATAATAATAATAATAATAATAATAATAATAATAATAATAATAATAAGAAGAAGAAGAAGAAGGTAGTAATCAACAGAAGAGAAGACAAGAAAGCATATCCCGGCGAATGGAAGAAGCAAATAAAGATTAGGGTGTTTCTCAGGTGGAGAAAAGGAATCGGAAATACTAATAACCATCATCTCACAAAATACAGGAACCTAGTTATATATTTATATATTTAGAATACTTTTGGAAAAGGTGAAGTTCAATGATTAAATTGGTATGAAGTAATGACTTTTACGTTCAGGATTTGGGTACTTCTTTCACCCTCTCTCCAGTCTTCATTGACTGTCCCGTCATATTCAGACTATGAGCTAACTCACTTAATCTTTGGTGCTCGGATCCATTGTTCTATCAGTTGGTGCGATCTAAAACTGCGTCCGGTTTGTGACACTTTTGGCCACATGTCCAAACCAACACGTATTCTTTTTTTTTTCCTCTGTGGCATTTGGCCAAACAACCATCTCCTATGTCCATCAACACAGTCAGAGGATATTTATTTTTTCAATGTTAGATAACTACGATTATTATCCGATATTTGATGAAGTGCATTAATAAGGAAACAGATTTTTCTGAAAACTAAATGTTTGTGGTGCCAAAAACATGTATTTTTCATTATTTTTCTTTGGGTTTATTTATATACCAACGGAGGGTTTCTATAGTTACAATGTTTTTTTTTTCACATCGTAGTAAACGAGTTTAAACTCCGGTTGCACAATTGCATTCACTTTCCGAGTAATGTCCTTGGCAAAGATATGAACCCTCTTATTCTTTCAGTTATGGGCTAAATAACAGGACTACTGTTTTTCAACGAATATATCTTTGGCATTAATTAACCAACGGTTGCCCAGTCGGCTGGGGCAGAAGAATACACCGACTACGCCTGTGCAGAGTGATACCCGCCTCACTAACGAGTGTCCTGGATATAACATCAAACAATCTGATAGTGGGGTCTCAGTAATACTGGAGCTTTTAGGAATGTACCCCTTCACAGCTATCGCTCCCAAATCCACTCTGGCCTAGAGTGGTAGAACCTGATAGGGTCCTACCTATGGGACAAATAGAACTAAAATATGTACTTGTGCTAAACAGAACTGCTTTAAATCGAACTATTTTGACATGTAAACAACGTACTGATGATAAACTGAATTGTTTGAAATAGAACTGTTTATTTGTAAGAAATGGATTCGGTATAAGATAACCTACAAAGATTGATATGCCTTAAAACTAAACAAACCGACGAAGGTCGATATAATGTTAAATAAAGAAAACAAATCAAATCAATGTTTTTGTCTTCTATCCCCCAACATTTGGGTACGTATTCAGCTACAAAGCTCCTTATTCAATGCGAGAATGAATAGATTGTTTAGCTTACCATGATAGAGGATGTTATATTTCAGCAACGCTGTCACCGGCAATTACTGTGTCATGTCTATGTCTACTCGTCGAATGTAAGAGGGGGGAAACACAAAAACACGACTTTAAGCGTCAGTATTTTTTGTACTTTTATTCACTCTCCCTTTTCAGTTACCGAGGTCGTTGAATCAGGAGGAAATGGACTACGGGCACAAAGCTTCTGCATCCTTCTAGGAACAGGACTCTTCTCATATCTTTGAACCGTTTCTTCTTATCTGTTCTCTGCAAATGTTTGCCTTTCCCACCCCAGACACCCAAAGTAAAAAAAAAAATACTGATTCATGAAATCCATTCATATATAACTGTCTCTTTGGCATGATGGCTAAAGTGTCCGCCAATAGTCCGGGATACCAGGGTTCAATACTAGGTTAAGACATACTAAAAAGGACTCAAAAATGGTATTTGATGATTCCTTGTTAATATTCCGCATTATAAGGTACAGATCACGAGTAAGTCGAGCAATCCAAGGAAAGAAATAACATCCTTTTCTACACCTCAGTGTAATAGCTATTGAAAAGGGGGCCTTCGAGTTGTCCTCAACTAGGGTCGGCCAACTTATATATATATTTTTTATCATACTACGTGTGAAAGCACGTGCGATACCCAGCCCTCATCAGCTGCCAACCAGGGGTGATAACACAGTTTCGGTAGCTTAAGGCGGCACTGCCACTCCTGGCGCTACCTAGCAGCTTTTGCCACCGGACAGGGTATTTAAAAGAATTTTATATATATATATATATATATACGCCAGATCAATTAAAAGCAGAGATTACATTGAACGTTCATCTTCATTTTTAGTTTGCAGTTTGTGATTTAAAAAAAACACGTTTACTTTCGGCCGTTGATGTCATAACTCGTTTACAGTGACCGTTTCCTGATATTACGCAACCGCACGGGAATATATATACAGTGGGATGCATAGAACACTTCCTAACCTATGTCCGTTTCCGTCACCCGTTACCCCTTAGACCAAGTGATATCCGTCCAGGGCGCTAGACCATGCATATCCTGTTATGATTAGCCTACTGGAAGAGATGTTGAACTCAGTCAACCCGTCTTTGTTTTGGCTACTGTCTTTTTTGACAATATCTACTCGCATCCTGGCAACATTTGACTACAATGCTAACATTTAATTCGTTCTTGTAATTCATTTTTTTTTTTTGCTTTACAGAAACAGAGTATATATGATTTCCAATGTGAAACGAATGGGTTGAACTTACGATCATTTGGGATGTAGCCCTTTCGATTTCATGGTAAATTCCGTCTTCTTCAATCCTTTGTTATTCCTTCGGTCTAAATTATCGGCTTATGGTCGGCACGAGTAGCCTACCAAAAAATTTGTTGAATTCACAAGTAGGGAAATTTATGTCAGTTATTGAATAGGTTTAAGAAGTTAAGTCAAGTCCCATTCAGCAAGGATTAATATTAGAATTAGTGAATCAGTCATATACAAACACTGAATAAACAGAAAGAAATACAAGTTAAGCTAATTTACACGCACAGAAACATATACAAGTAGTCTTCTGCACACACACTTATATATATATATATATATATATATATATATGGGGTGTGTGTGAAGTGTCTTAAATTCTGAAAATATGCTCATATTGTTCTAAGGACAAGCAGTATGGGGAAGTGGGTACAAAAAGGAAAAAAATGTTTATTTGATGATGAGAAAGAGTAAAATGTGTCTTTACTGTTCCACCAAGTCGGCAGGGGCTGTAAGATACACCAGCAGGATCTCTGCAAAAGGGTAACACCCTAGCAACTAGTTTCTTAGATATGACACTAAACTTCATCTGATTGTGAAGCTCCAGTATTTAAGTTAATGGGAATGTGGAGTACCCTTTCATTGCCATTACTCCCAGGGCCACTCTGACGTGGAGCGTGATGACCTACTAGAGTTCCATCTATGAATCAAATAGAACTGTTTAGCCATTTAGTGTGCAAACAAATGGCTGATGCTAAATTAGATCATTACTGTTACATAGCAATTCTTGAAGCCATTTAACTCTTTACAAACAAATGATTAATATTAAATAGAATTATTATTGTTAAATGGAAATACTTGAAACTATTTAATTATGTGCAAAAAATGAGCTCTGGCTCGTTTAAATGTTATCTACAAAACATGCATTTAACAATCATATTTCTTATATATTTAGGACCAGGATTTTGGATTAAATAACCTACAAGGGTCGATATGCCATTAAACCCAACCCAACAAACCTTTCCAGTTCCATGATCGGGACTGGAAACGAAATCCTGATTCTTCAAAGAACGATAGCAAAAATGGCCTAGGATGTGGTTTTGAACTGTCACAAGGCAACCACTTGACACACCTATTATCTAAGGGAGATCATTTTTTATTGTCTCCCTACATAGTCAATTAACAATCTTGTTAGCAAAAGCACAGTCTGTTTTGAAACTCAAATTTAATGTCATGAATCGAAACTGCCAAAACGGTTTTAAAGTCACGTGGGTCATAACTGGTTTGAATAGGCCCACATCATCGTCTTATTTTAAGATTCCAGTGAAAAAAACCGTAGAAGTAGCTGTTGTTCATTGATTATGGACCTTTAACTACAAGGTGAATGAAATTCACTAAGTCTCTTTAAAATTCTTATCTCATTGATTATTGCCAGTCTTCAGTGTTTTTCATCTGCCCACGTCAAAAGAGGAAAGTTCCTTTTCTTTGGTAATGAAGGAAAGAGTATTATCTTTTGAATATTCCATGACCAGGTGATTTGACATACTGCTCTCAGATAAAGTGGGGGGTAGCATGTTTTTCTATTTCGTTTTCCCTATAATCTCTTGATTATCTTTTGAAAAATATGACTTGGAAATAATAGTTTCTTCGCTTCTCCATGCCCTGTTGACGGGGCAAAGTGTACGTTAACTGTATTCTCTGTAGAGGCGTAAGATCCACCAAAGGGTGTGTTCACAGCATCTCGTTGTGAGGCTTTAGATCGAGCTCTAAGAGAAGTGCTGAGTGCACTTTCATTGCAAATACTCCCAAGTTCCCTCTAATTCAGAGAGGTACTGCCTGTTAGAATCACATCTTTGAGTCAAGTTGATTTGTTTTAAAATCATTTATTTTAGGGTTGTACAGCCCTTCCATAATTATGCTATATATCTCTTACTCTCCGTCATTCTTCATTATATGTCCCTTACTTTAAAAATCGGCTAACTCCTGTCTCTTCTCTTTGCTTTAGTTCATTTTACTTCGTTCTTCGGTCGTCGTTTCCCATTGTTCTCAATTCTTCTCTTCTGGAGGGAGGAATGATAACGTTACCACCATTCTACGCGCTCATATTATTTTTATTTCTTTGTGACCAAAATTTCATCACCCTTCTGATAAAACGGGTAATCAATGACCAAGATGGAACATTCAACAGCTTGAGTTGATAGTTTCTCACTAACTTATTTATTACTTTAGAAGCATTTTGTTTATTTGATGGAAACCATCCAATGAAAGCCGTGATCTCGGATTGACCTCGAGTTCAATTGCTGTCAATCCAACTGATTGAGCTTTTGTGTGTTTTGTCAAGCGTTTAACGGCTCAGAACTTAATTTAAATACCACATTACATGTCTGTAATAAATATCACCAATCTATTATGAAACAGTGGGAATACTTGATATCATATGACTGTGTGCAAAAAACAATTTAAGAAACTACACGAACTGTAAGTATAAACGTACGATGTACGCAATTCTCTGACCTCTTGGCATAAAATTACCATAGATGGGTCGACATACCGTCAAAAACATTCAATCAATAAATCAATCTTCGATTCTTCATTGAACCTAATATAAAAATTAGGTACCATCATGGTTAACCAATCAGAGCTAGAACGTCTGAGGACTCACTGGACAATGGCTGACGGGATAATAGCATTAGATTAAGTGTATCTAGTTATCTGATGGTCGTAAGTTCAATCCCTGCTAATGAAAGACATACTTACAGTGGTTCAGAGAAGAAAAAAACGGTCGAATCATACGCAAGTAACTGACGCAAGCTTTTTTTTCATCATAGAGACGATGAAAACAAACTCCATCGTACATATCGATCTTACTGGCACAACAACAGAAATATTTCACAATCCCAATAAAGCTGTGCCAATTGATTAACCTATCATCTACTTTGATTCTTCTCTTGTGTGAATCCATTTGAATCACCAAACCTTTTCATTTTGCCAATTGTTAGAACGTGTCATAACAAAAGAAACTGCGAGGACACTTCGCCATTGAACAATGCTTAGAAAACGTACTCTAGTATTCAATTTCTACGGTCTTGAATTCTATTTTAAATTAAACTAAGTAAATATCCAAAAAGGATGGCAACGTTTAGTAAGGATTAATAAGTTTATCCTGCAGAACATTAGTTGTAAGCTGAAATGGGTCCTAGCTAATCAGACTAAAATAAACTAATCTAACACCCAAACTGACAGCACGATTTGTAGAAGTAGTAAGATATTTGACTTGAGAGAAATTACTGTTGTAGGGGGGTGTCCTCATGGTGTAATGGTTAAAGCGATGGACTGCGGAATCGTAGTTAATGAGCTCGTACTCCAGTCGCGCTATTACGTTCACTTTTGGGCAAAATACCCTTGGGAAAGGTATGAGCCCCTTTATTCTCCCAGCTATGGTTTAAATAGTACCACTACTGTTCTTCTAGGAGAATGGCTTTGGCATTAAATAACCTACAAAGGTAGATATTCCATTAAACAAAGAATACAAACCAAAAATTCCGATTATAGTAAATTCAATCATCACTAGATTCCCTACTATTGTGACTTTGGAATAAACTAGTTTTATATATCTTGAAAGACTTCATTAAAGTGCAATGGTTTGGTTTAGTTTCTTTGCTTAAGGGTTTGCTTTGATTTGGTTTTATGGCACATCCACCATTGAAAGTTATTAATGCCAAATCCATTTTTATACACGTAAACTGTTATATTTCAAACAATTTAGTTTAGTATAAGTATATTTTTGTTTACACACAATTAAATCTCAAAACAGCTCTATTTCAAACAATTCAGTTTCAATGTCAAAAAAAGTTATATTTCTATTTTAAACAATTCAGTTTAGCATAAGTACATAGTTTAGTTCTATTTGACCAAAAGATAGGACCCGATTAGGTGCTACCACCCCGGATCAGAGTCGACTTGGGAGCGATGGCAATGAACGGGTACTCTGCATTCCTCAATGCTCCATTTTATTGTAGATGTGAACTTCCTTTATGTATCCGAGTAATTTTTTGGGTTTATTTAGTTGAATATTTGTTTAAGTTTGTTGTTTGGTAATGTTTTTGTCATATTTATTTCAGGTTGATACATTCTGTAAGTACTTGTTTAATTGTTTAGGGTTTCTGGCATGTTATGCAATATGGGGTCTATTCTTTTGAAGAGAAATCGGTCTTTTTTAAGCTTCTGATTTCGGATGAATTATTTCACTCTTAGAAAATTCTCATTGCAACATTTAATTATCGATCCGTTAAACCCAAAGGGCATTTGTATGCTAAATAAACTTTTTCCTGGAAATATATTTGATAAATAGAGAAAAAAAAAGGAGCGTTTGATAAAAATTAATAATAATAAGTCTACATTTTTCAAGAGAACTTTCCTGATTGATTTATTTAATCATTCTAAGTGCGTATCAATCCGTTTAGTATTGATAGGCTCTTATGAATCGCGTTCATTGTACATTCATATATTTTAGTCTAGTTTTTTCTAAGAGTCCAATTGAATAGAAATAATTTTGAAACAGATCTATTTGAAACAAAAGATGGGACACTAACAGGTTTTAACTCTCCGGGTCAGAGTGAATCATTCCATCAGATGGGTTTATCATATCCAAGAAATACCAGGCCCAGACGGCTGGGGCTGTAGAATATACCGGCTGCATTTCCGCAGAGAGATAAGACTCCCCCAATGAGTGTCCTGCATATGGCACTAAACAATCTGAGGTTGAGGTTCCAGTAATATTGGTGTTTTGGTGAATGCGGAGTACCCCTTCATTGCCATCATTCCAAGGTACACTCTGGCCCAGATTAGTTGCACCTGATATGGTCCTTTCTATGGGTTAAATCGAAGTAAAATACGAAAAAATGTTAAACTGAATTGTTTAAAATACGTACTTATGCGAAATGTTTGAAATGAAACTATTTTGACTGAATTGTTTGAAATAGAACTGTTTATATGAATAAAAATTGATTTAGCATTAAGTAACCTACAATGGTTGATATGCCATAAAACGTATCCAAACCAAACTAAACCAGGACACACCTTATTGGTAATACCTCTCTGTAACAGATCCAATTAGCATATTCTTGCCTCACATGCCGGGCGCTCCTCCTCATTAGCGTCAAGATTTAGTTGTGGAGATGCAAAGAAGACTGACTCTCGAATACAGATATCTGATCCATTGATGGGATCCTCACATACTACCACTTCAGGTTGAAGTGGACCTGAGGGTAAAAAGAATGAAGGAATATTCTAAATTACCTTGATCTGCAAAACCTTCAGGGTTGTAATGGTTATCGTCGTAGGAAATGGACACGGCGACAGGATTTCAAATCCTGGACGAGACTCATTGTATTTCACATAGAACTCATACCCTTGGGAACGGTATGAATCCAGTTATTCTCCCTTCAGCTACGGGTAAATAGTAGGACAGACTAGGTTCTTCGGCCTTGGTGAGGCAACTAGTCTAGGAGAAGGAAAACTCTGAATTAAAACCTGTTAAACTTCGCTTAAAAATTAACCTTGTGTCATATCCTGCCCGCGCAGAGCGGTTGGTAAATATGGATCTACAAAACCTTCAGATACAATTTAATCTCATAAGCAGAACAGCCCTTTTGTGGATGAAATACTTCTGCAGGGGATACAAGCAACATATTCTAAGCCCACTGACAAGGCGGGAACTTCCCACGAGTCTTGCAATCAGAAACGAGAAACACATTCCTTTTTAAAGAATTGCTAAAATTCAAATATTTCAAAAGTAACTTTTCTATTCATCTAAAACTTCTTAAGTTAAAAGAGTTTTGCTATTTTAGCTGTAATTTAGATAGAGTTTTTTTTTAAGAAAAAGAAATAAACTTTTTGTCAAAAACTAATCTGTCGAAAAGACGAGGAATGTTAATTAAAAACGGAAACAGTATGATTAATTAATTCTGTTAAAAGTTCAAATTAAGTAGAATCGGTTCTAATTTTGTTAAATTCTGAATGAGATGATTTTTTGCATAAATTTTAAATTAAATTAAATCTGCAGTTTTTCTTGTACACTCACCCACAGGCATGCATGCATTACTACACCCATGTACATACGCAAACTCACACGCGCACAAGCACACATACACACATTCATAAACACACACGTGTAGACATATACACGCACACAAATATACATACTCATCTACTCTTGGGGTTTAATGGTTAAAGCGTTGGATTGCGGAATCGTACTACGCGAGTTCGAACTCCAGTCGCACTAATACGTTCACTTTCGGACAGATACCCGTGGCAAAGGTATGAACCTCCATATCCTCCCATCTATGGATTAAATAGTACCACAACAGTCACCACAAAAATGGATGGATTTGGCATTAAATAAGAGGGTTGATATGCCATTACAATACCAAACAAAGCAACAATAATTCATTCACTCTCTCATACGCCGAGGTTGAGGAGGATTTATACATTTTGTCAAAATCACAATCCATTTGATACATATTCTTACACCACCCACCGTACATCACAAACCTTTTACGGAAATTTGGAATAATTTTGTTAGATCTCAAGATTGATTGATTAATAGATTTTTACGGAAATTTGGAATAATTTCGTTAGATCTCAAGATTGATTGATTAATAGATTTTTACGGCATGTCATCCCGTTTAGATTGATTTTATTCTTAGAAGTTAGGTGTGTTCATTGTACATTTTAGTGTAGTTTTTCTTAAGAAAAAAATCCCTTTCGGGAGGATCGTGTAAAAATACTCTATTTTATTCGATCCTCCCGAAAACTAATTATTCCTTAAGAGATATATTTGGCACACAGAAGGAACAGATACAACCACTCCGGACCAGAGTGAACCTGAGAGTAATGACCATAAAAGAATACTCCACAATACCCGTATATGCAGACCTGGAGTCTCACTTAGAGATAAAGTCAGTGCATTTTAAGCTTTTTTGTCAAGCCGATTACTTTACCAGAATAAATGTATTACCAAATATGATTTTTACGTTGATTATTTTATAGATATTTTCCAGTTGTAAAGAGTTGAGTATTATTATGAGTAATTCTAACGGAATTTTAATTATTGAACATTTTCATTGCTAAGAAACGGGAAATTTGCAGACAATTTCCACGGTATTAAAATATTCAAATTCATGGGTTATTCCATTGTTGTTAATAACTGGGTCAAGTCGACACAATATGGCGAAAATATCAAAGCTGTCCGGTTTTTGCGTGTGGCAGGACTTTGAAATCAGTGATAATCTCAACATAATATAGTTGAGCAAATTAATCGTCTTCAGACAATGAGGAAAATGTTTTGCGTGATCCAGAATGTTAAGGCCGAATATTAGATACAAGATGTCTGATCGGGATCAGAGGGCATTATGTTGCATTATTAGGTCTCGACTAAAGTAGCCGCCGGAAACAAAGACGAAATGAAAAGAAAAAATCAGACACGTACACTGAAAAAAATACCATTCACATTATTTGTATGTTTCAGCGTCTTTCTGGACTAATCTCATATCTGCTAGACGTGAAGCAGTGTTTCTTTAAGAATATATATAGGTCCAAAATTGCGACCAAGATATTCACATGCATAAAACGTTCATAATGTTCATACGCATATAGGAATCCGAAAACAGTCAAAACACTTGACGACTCTCTTTGGTTCAGGTACGAAACTTTTATTTACCTTTTTGAGTTTAAGGTTTTCCGACATGAGGAGAGTGAGACACAATTTCTTACTATGCTGACTGTTCGTACATCGTCAGCTCTCAACTCACTGACTCAACCAACGCGCGGGCATTCCGAAGACCCCGAGTTTGGACTCGCCCAGATCAAAAATCAACTACCTTCCTCTAGCGTCGAATCTCAACGAACTGCTTTTTTTTCAAATCCCAAAATCCCCAGCCCGTCGCTTCCAGGCATGACATCATTCACATCCCCAGTGTCATTTTTTCTATCTGGGGTTTATTGTGACATCTGTGATTGTCACATCCTTCCCGCACGCGCTGGAACTCCTGCTCTCAATGTGTGCACCTAACTAACCCATGCACTAAGATATACAAAACGAAAATTGATAATATAAAAAAAATCCTTCCTCAATTATATAACACTTTGAGCCGATGATGGTAAGATCCTGTCGTTTCATAAATCGTACTTCACAATATAAGCGGTGGTGATTTGGCTAACACCGAAATTTTAGATCGTTATTTGTCTTCTGCTGGTCACTGATTGACCTTTTTGAAAATCCCCAATTCTTACGAGACCGTTATCACACTTACCACGAGAATTCTAGGGGTTGATGCGTTGTTGTCAGTTACTAAGTTCATCGAGAGTAGGATGGCTGCTAGTACATTGCTCATTGCAACAAAGCCGTTATCAATTTATTGACTTTTTTGAAGAAAGAAGCAGTTGTTCAAATTCTTAAAGTGACCACAAAACGAAAAAATAAATCAGAATTTATGTGTCAACCATGATTACAAAGTTCGGCTCTGAAAATGACCGATAAATAATGCTGACTAGAATTTGAAAGACTTCATTAGACGTAGGATGAGGAATGGTATAGGTTCCTTTTTACAAACGAGAAGAAATTCGGCCCATAGTTTTTCGAAACGACAAACTAAAAATGAACGCTTTTAGAAGCATGCTAGTGATACTTATTGGTTCTTGATTTGTGGTGTTGGAGGTTTTTATGAATATGGCATCCCAGGCTGCTTAATACGGTAACAT
>OY757911.1:31010924-31070924 GCA_963585895.1 Sepioteuthis lessoniana | reverse complement strand
CACTATCAGTAAATTTTAAGTAGTAGTAATATATAATGCTTTTAGTTCAAGGCCAGAAAATTTTGAGTAACAGAGTGAGTTACACAGGTGTATTCATTTTAGACCTTAAACTTGTTCGGCTATATTAGCAGTGATCATTTCCGTACTTTTTTATTTTTCGTACACTATATATATATATATATATATGGGTAAATTAAAAGAAAAAATGTATTAGGGAAGTGTTCTAAAATAGTGTATGTTCTCTCTCTCTCTCTCTCTTTCTCTAATCTTGGATTGGCATTTCAGTCAGTCAGGTTTCGATCCCAGCTTCGAGAATCTTATCTGTCTAGCCGCACTGAAGAGTTGTGATACAACGAAACAGTCTGTCTGTGGATGACAATATATATATATATATATGAGGGTCGTTTAAAAAGAACAAAGTCTCAGCTAGAAAGAAGAGCAGAGCTGAACATTTTTATTGCTGCGGGTTAGAGGCTTGGATTGGCGTTTGAGTCAACTGGGTTTCGATCCCAGCTACGGGAAGCTAGTATGTCTAGCCGCACTGAAGAGTTGTGATACAACGAAACAGTCTGTCTGTGGATGACAATATATATATATATATATATATATATATATATATATATATATATATATACGTGTCGTTTAAAAAGAACTAAGTCTCAGCCAAAAAGAAGAGCAGAGCTGAACATTTTTGTTGCTGCTATGCACTTCAAAAATATTCAGCTATAGTCTTCTTTCTGTGTGATGCTTAGAAGTTATTGAACGACCCTCGTGTATATTCAATGAAGATATGAAATTAATGTAATTCACTGATGGCTTTTTAATCTGACTGTGTTGGATGAAACTTATTTTAGCCATCCTTATAAATCATACATTAAAATCGGTTATGAAAAAGCTTCTATAAATGGAAATCGACAAGAAATCGAAAACAACAAATTGAATGTTTAAGTATGCATTTACCCAACCCCTCCACTAATAGCTGTGGCGTATGACACAACGAAATGCTTCATTTAAAGATTTTGCAATTATAGCAAGAAAATTCTTTACTAGCTTTAATGACAAAAAACTATCAAAAATCCATTTTTATTTCTATTTTCTTTGGAATCTGCAAACATCAACGAATAAACAAAAATGCAATTGTATTAACGGTTAATGATGAAAGGTGTTACATTTTTAAAAACTGTAATTATTGACACGTGGATATAAAGCTCAGGAAAGAGGGTTTGTAAAAGAACTTATTATCCTCTCTTTTATTATGCTTATTTTTAAATTATCATTTGCACTCAAAATCCTGCAGTCATTCATTATAGTAACCATACACTTCCATTGATGATTCTATAAATTCCTAATAAGATACTTGTCTTCAATATTGATTTTCAATGCATTTCGATTGTAAAATTATTAGCAATGCATATATATGCAAACGTATTGCACTCATTTCTGTCAGTAATTATTTCATTTATAATTCTTTTTGTTTTAATTTTTCAGTCATCAATGAATTTAGATTATACCTATAATAACCCTATTCTGTCAAAAACCTCGGTTCTTTTCATGCAGATTCCAATACATTTCGAGTTAATTTCTATTACAAAAGCATTAGCGTATGAAATTACAGGTTGGAACGATAAAATTATCGTCCTAAAGAAAACAACACTACAGCTTTATTTTAAAACTTTTTATTGAAAAAATCAATTCAGGTAACTTGATTATATAGTAGAGCTGACATCTATTCAATGTAGCCGCTTTCAGCCTCAATCACCACCTCGATACGGATCTGAAACTGGGAGCAAGCCTTTTCCACAAGCGTCGACGGGAGCTCGGCGAATACTCGGCGGATGGCGACGATCTGGCTGGCTTTGGTGTTGTGGGTGGTCATGTTGGTGATGTTCTCAACGTATGATCAAACGAAGCCGAGCCTGGGTATTTTTGGACTCGTAAGCCGGCGCCGAGTCCTGCTGCCACACCCAGGGTCTGCCACCGGCCACCTGATTTCACCAAGGGATCACCACTCTCTTCAGCACAACCAGGTACACTTTGATGTTGACTTTCAAGTCGACTTCGAAGATGTGAGGTGGCATGATGTGGCCCTCACTTGAAACCACACCAAAGACCATAACCGTAGCTGGAAACTTTGTTTTCATCACTCTGGGCACATCCCTGTTATTCGTGGCAATCCAGGTTTGCATTTTGAGGGTGCTGGCAATGGTCCTGTTGTCAAACTTGGATCGGTAGAGAGCATGAGTTGTACAGCGGCGCATCTCCGATTTCGTTAAACCTTTGTCACTTTCAGACATGATAGAAGGCTCGTATTGCTCTTGGGATTTGTACACAACTGGCCAACAAGTAGGTGGTCTGCAACAAAAAAGAAAACCGGTTTTCATTAAACGGAAAGGGAATCATGTCGTCTTTTCTAGGGCGACAATTTTATCGTTCCACCCTTTATTTACCAAACTCCTCCGAATGGAGCTGTCCTCCCAGGCAATACATGCATTAAAGAGCTGAGTTCATTGCTTGGGGTCTGAGGGAATCCCTACAGGATCAAGCATTTTTTGTGACGGCCACATATCGATTGGTGCGTACCCCCTTCATAAAATGATGTCTCAAATCCAGCCTGGAAGGAGGTCCACTTCCTCATCCACGAGCAGAATTTGACTATTATTAAACGTAGTAAAATTGTTTTTTTGGTGGGTAGTGACTAACATATTGAACTGAAACATCGTAATAAGGGATTTCGAACTCGATCACTTTTGCTGTATTACCCTCGGGAAACATATGAACCTCCTAATTTCTCAAGTTATGTGTTAAATACTACCCCTAATTTTCTTCTACAAAGATTGCTTTGGCATTAAATGACCGATTAAGGTTGATATGCCATTAAACAAAGAAACAAAACCAGAACAAGTGGTTTGAATTCAAAGTTTCTTTTTTCTAGATCGGTTGCTATACCAAGATGAAAGGGCTGTGTTTGCCCTGCAATTTACCCATAACAGGAGGATAACAGATAAACAGATAACATATATATATATATATATATATATATATATATATATAATGTAATTTCAATATGTAACTCATTGAAGCCAAAAAGATATATTCTTCCTAAAGAACTGGTGATGACTATATTATTTTCAGTTAAATCATTGATTACAAGAAACTAAATTTTCATGCTGTTTTGAAAAAATCCTGCAAAAAAGCTGCTGTCCGGCCACTTACGTCCTATCTCATAAACCGTTCGAGTGAGACAAACAAACATACTGAGCACTGCTAGAGAATCTAGGGAGGCCTCAGAAGTAATTTTCTCCTGTGGATTCCTACACATGGACTCAACCATGATGTCCAACCAGCCATGACCTTTTTACATTTGATGCTGTCTAGATGACTGACTAAGAAAGATGACCGATAGGAACGATAGGAGTGAGTAAAAGGAATGTGTACAATCAAGGAGTCTTGATGATGCTGATGATTATATAAATGTGATATATACATGAATATGATTCAACCTGGGAAATCATTTTAAAAGTTTGTTAATCAAACAAGGCGTTCAAGAAATGTGAAGATGTTATTCATACTTTTTCACGTCTATTAAACCAAAGAAGCATCACAAGAAGTTTATTTAGAAGCATAAAATCTAATGGCATCAGTTATTGGTAATTTCATTTGGCCTTTTCAATCATTGGTTTCCAGATTGTGTTCATTTCCATACGTGGTCTACTTTAAAGGTTAACGTGGCCCATCTTCTTGGAAAGTGTATTGGATTGATAGACGTGAAAAAACAATGACGTCATTATTTGAATAATACCTTTATGTTTCCCGGACGCCTTGTTTGATCAACAGTCAAACTTCAAAAATGAGTTCCCATGTTGAATCATTTCCCAACCCAGATAAACAAGGGACATCAGAGGAAGGCTGGAGCATATAGCGGTCGAAATTTTGTGTTGTAACCTACAACAATAAAGATGAGGAAAACAGTCCGAAATATCAAACAACAAAATATTGCACATCAAACCTCATTTAAAAAATTCAGACAGATAACTGCGGAGATATGATTAATAAGTAACTGGTCAAATATCTGATTGCCAAGTCTGTGAAATTATAAGTCTCATGGACGTTCGTTGATTGGCTTGAGGCAGTCCTGAGGGATTTGAGCTAGATTCAAAAAGTCAGTTTGAACCAATACTCAAAATAATAAAGTCAAATAATTTGGAACGTAACACGCCCTTGCGATGTCCACCACCTCATTAAAGAGTGACTTTTTCCTCTACTGACTGGGCAAAGCCACGCCTCATCTTTATTTTTAGCCATATTAAAAGAAAAATACATCATCAGAAATAAATGTGAAAGGTTTTTATGACAAACCTGTATTTCTTTTTTTCCTGCCATCGAGATCAAGTGACAATCTTTTAGTAAACCACTTCCTTGAGAACTCAGTTCATTCTAAGTGAACACAAATACAGACCCTGTTATATTATTAAGTCGAAGGTTGAATAGGGGATCAATATTTTTCTCTGAGATTTGAAAGATATTGCACAAATATCACCACAATGTGTGTTTTTTTGACGCATTACAGCAGCAAACGCGCATAAACCATTATCATATATATACATATATATATATATTTATATATATACATGCATTTTTGACAATATGAAGATATTACCATTTTCTGCAGTAATTAATAATCTCATTTTTATTTTGCGTCAAATAAAAGCAAGCATAAAAAATTGGATTTTTATCGGAGTGAGCCAGGGAACACACTAATAATTACAATATAGAAAGTTGCAAATTAGACAGGAAATGACTTCATTTATCAAGCAGCATTATATTGAAATAAGCCTCGTTACGGTTTTTTTTTTTTTTTGTACATATAAGAACACCGATACAAACTCACACGCATATGTGTGAGTGAATACATCATCAGCATCAGCATCTTGTCGTGTCTCTTGCACGGATTTCCTACCCCCACCTCTCTCTCCCTCTCTCTCTCTCTCTCTCTCTCTCTCTCTCCATTCGTCAGTATCGCTCATCGCTCACGGTAGTTTTTTTAGACTATATCCTGTGTCCATACAGAGCTGTTGTAGATACGCTCTAGATGGTTGTCCAACATTTGCACGTCCGTGTGAAGGGATCTATAGGAGAACATCGCTCATGAGTTCGTCCTTTCTTCTCCAGCACTGTCCCGCATGTCTTTTCTGACTTGTTTGGATCGTTTTGGAGATGGAAGGTAGGTGGCTGTACAGCTGCTGCTTTATGGGATATTGCTTCCAAAATTTGTTCAATATAGCTCAGAGCATTCTTGTGCAATTGCCTTTTCTCTATACGCTTAGTCAGCTTCCAAGTGGTGCATCCATATAGTAGTTTGGATGCAACCGCTTCCTGGAAAAAATATATATGAACTATATATATATATATATATATATATATATTGTTACGTGGGGTAGAAAATAGGAGAGATATATTTTTTATGTACATTACAAGGTGTGTTTCATTCGCCCGTATTATTCCGAGACGAAGAATAAAATTGGAAAAGGAGGCGCCAAATGAACCTTTTTTAATCGCAATTTTATATATATTTTTTTTATTATTCTCGTTACGTGCCTGTTTTGGCAGTCCCAGTGAAAGTCGGTTCGTAACAATATATAAACTATAAGTGATCAAAAGTAATTAATGATCAAATGATTTTAACTCATATTTCATTGATACACTAAACTTATAGTTAGGAAACGAAGTGGGAATGTAATATATTAATTATTTTTCGTTTGTATATTACTCTAATGACCCGCATTTGAGCACTTTTGGATATATCAAACTTTTTAAATGATTGTTTATTCCCCTTTGTTTATTATATATATATATATATATATATATACCATTGGAATCGAGTGTAGAGGTGAAAGACCAATCGAGCCGTCTAGTAGCTGGTTCCCTTCAAAGTTTCTTTCTGGATAGCTGACGCTGGGTCGTCGCAATTCCATTCGGTAAAGCGAAAGTTTATAGGTCCCGAACTGGGAATGAGTGGAACGGGTCGACTTTACCGAATAACAGAGCCAGATACAGGATTTATGTATCAGAATAATCTAATATTAGTCGAATAACACTTCCTTACAAACGGTTACGATTTCAACTGAGATGTAGAATTCGCAATCATAAAAAATATAGAAAAAGTTAGTGACATGAAATCATTAATTGGTAAAAAAGACAAAATGGACAAAATGTCTGAAAAAATATGTGCCATTTGGATTTAATATGAAACTTAATATGCCTATACAAAATTAATATCCAGTTGCCAGAAAGCAAATAACTCTAATTTCCAAATACCTACACGAATGCAGCAATGGTTGAGTTAAATAATACCAATATACCAAAGTGATGATTATACGTTACTCTAAATAAAAGAAAAAAAAAACTTCATAGAAAAATTCAAACCTGCATCAAACAAAACTTGACTATCAACATACAGAGAAAGACAGATACACAGATACACAATCACAGAGGGAGGAAAATTATTTGTCAGTCAAACTTTTTGGTACACCAACTATCATAAATTATTTTTGGGGAAAGAGTTATAAGGGAGAAAAAACAACACTTCTATCACACACAAACACAGACGCGCGAGCGCGCACATATACACTCACATATACAATCACTCAGGGAGGAAAACTAGTTGTCATCTAAATTTTATTGCATATCAACTTTAATTGATTATTTAGGGGAAAAATAATAATAAAAGAATAACAAAAAACCCGAAAGTAAATTCATGGACACGAACGCCCATGCAGACACAGTCAATTAAATCAAACTGACAATTTGCAGACACAAATCCTGGAATTGAAAAGAACCATAACTTTTATCTAAGCAGTTGCCACTATATAAATCAAAGGGAGCACAAGAACAAACCATTTAACTTCCTAAAGATGGCGGAAAACGCCAGAAATACGTTTTAAAGAAAAATAAATAACTTAAAAAGAAAAGTGGACCTATTCATTTTAAAGCATATATATATATATATATATATATATATATGAAGTCAACTTTTTTTATCAGACAACATTATTTCGATTAATGGATATGTTACGCCAATAGCACATTTTACATCACTTTTCATTGGGCATAAAAAAAACTGCTTCGAAATATTTTCCAAAAATCTTAGAAATTTTTTAGATTCTTTTAAAAACTTTACAGAAAAGGCTTCCTTTTTCCGCAAAACCTTTTTCTCCTGATGATAAAACAAGATCGAATCTTGCTGAGAACAAAATAAAATTTATACATTTCTAGTCTTTTTAAACTATATATATATACATACATACATATATATATATATATATATATACTGGATAAAGACAATCCGATACAGACTTATATATATCTAAATCTTTTAAAATATATATATATATATATATATATATATATATATATATATATATATATTACTAAAAAGCTATTGATCAAATAATCACAATGAGTCTCCAAGACGATGGTTTTTGATCCATATTCGACTACGAAGTAATCTTTTAGCAATTTCTTTGAATTAGACGCGGTCGTCTCTAGTCCGTTATTCATTGTATGAATTCAAGAGTAATTAAAGTGATGAATAGTTTTAAAAAGACCAAAATATCCGACCTTTGTGGACACTTTTTTCTCCTCACGTTAATTGAATGAACCTTATTTTGATGTTTTGAAGGAAATTGTTCTCTATGAATTCGGAAAATTAATCTTAAAAATAACCAATTTTGTTTATCGTTTGTCAAAAGAAAAATGCACTTGAATCACCGAAAGAACTTTTGTCGACTCAATCGCCATCTCAGAACATCGTTTCGTAAAAAGGAATGAGCGATCGACGGCTGAGGTTCAACACTTAAACTAAAAAACGATTCATAGTAGGTTGCTTTAACAACGGGAGTGTCATCACGTTGACAATAAATCAGAAAGGTATCAGAATAGTGAAAAAAAAAAAGAAAAGAAAAAGATATAAAAAGCATATCAAGAGACACATCGTACTCAGTGTAAGAAGTCGGTAGGCATAATGGTTACATGAACGGAATCAGCAAACAGAGGTTCAATTTTTTCCGAGATTGCATATGTGCACTTAAGAGTAATATACTTTGAACTCGGGGTCCGATTTCCGAATGGTAATCATTAAGCTGAGTGCACTAACTTAGCGCAAGAGTTCCTGTTATGAAAATGTGAGTTTAAATCCTGGTCGAGAACATTCGCGTTTCACTTCGCGTTAAAATCATTGGGAATGGTTCAAATCTATTGTTCTCTCTTCCCCTGGTAGAGAAAAATAGCATGGTTGACTGGATTTTTAGTTGGGAACCTAGTCTCTGAATTCAAACCAGCTTTACTTAGTCTAAATGTTTACATTGGGTCGCGTCCTTCCAGTCACCGAGGCGTTTTGTAAATATGTAGAATTAACACTCTTGAGAAAAGTATGAATTCTTCTTTCTGGATCCTTTCTTGTCGTATATCATTGAAGAAACTCTCTCGTCTCTGAGATGTCACAATGTTTTACAGTGTAATATATATATATATATATATATATATATATATATATATATGTACTTATAAATACATAAAAAGTCACTAAATAAATATTCGAACAATGGATGTTCGAACACTAATCCCATCGCAAGAATTTGAAAGAGAACGTCACCAATGAAAATTGAATGTTTAAAATCTTTACGGAGATTTCAACTAGGGTTGAAATGTCTGGAACACGTGTAGGAAAAGTATATGAAACAATTATAAAAACGCACAATTATTTGGGAAAAAACTATTTCTAGATTTGAAATCTTTTGGAGCCTATTTAATTTATATTTACTTACCATGAGTTAGATCAGCATCAATATTTACATCCGAGGTGCATACGATAAGTTTCCAGACTGTTTTCGTATGGGTACTTTTATTGATAGTAGACACATGAAACTCTAGTCCCCTTCGAAGTAGTGTCCCTCGGCTGCAATGCACTTGTACCGTTCCAACAACTTCTCGAAGGCTCCATGGAAGTCTTCTTGTGTGAGCGTGTCAGGGACCTTCGTCACAGACTCTTTCATCTCCTCAATTGTCTCATAACGACAGCTTCTGAGCTTAGGAAATAACCAAAGGTGCAAGATCTGGACTATTGGGAGGGTGAGGAATTGTGTTGATGACAATCTTGGTCAAATAGTCTGTGCCAAGGATGAAATTGTGGACTGGTGTATTGTCCTGGTGGAAATGGCACTGACCCGATTTGAAGATTGCTGGCCTCTTCCCAAGGAATCTCTTTCTGAACTCCCTTAAAACCTCAACATAGTAACCCTAACCCTAACCCTTTGGCCAATCAACGCTGGTGTTCTGACTTCCTTACTCCTCCCACGCCTCTCATCATCCTTCACAGGCTCCCTGGCTTCCTTGAATCTCTTTTGTCACTCAAAAACTGATGCTTGATACATGCAAGATGGTCGGAAAGCAGTCTGAAGCATTCCATACGTTTCTGTGGCATTTTTACCAAGTTTAAAACAGAATTTTATTGCTTATCGTTCTTCTAAAGTGTCCTCACGTCCAGATTGCATTTTTGAAATTCACCAGCGGTGACAATCAGGCTTTCGTAAGGTGTATTCCAATTCCTGCTGTAGCTGTTCATTTGAATCTGAAATAATAAAAATTGGTCAGTCATCTCACAAGATATATAGCAATAGCATACTGAATTTTCACGAGTCTACGGCAATGTTAGGTGCCTATACGAAAAAAGTCTGGAAACGTATCGTATGCACCTCGTATATATATACATATATATATGCGCGCGCGCACGTGTGTGTGTGCAAGTGGTATGCGTATGTGTGTTACATTAATTATGCGCTAACCAAATTCAGATTAGTCAGGCACAAAGACACACTAATGGAATGCTGAGGGGATATCGAGCTCATGGAATTTGCAGTCATTTTTGAGACGAAACTACCGAAATATGAAGCTTCGTCATATGTCTAAATTTTGATTGAATGACTGATTTATTTTAATGGCATGGTAACTCGTGAAGGGTAATTTTATATCTTGAGTTTTGGGGCTTGAGTTTATAGTTTATTCATATTTTACATTATTTGTCTCGTTTCTTAAGAGTTTTATAATTTTAACGCCAATTTTTAAACCAATCCATTTAATCCATGGATGGGATCCAAATAGATACTACCACTCTGGATCAGAGAGGAAGTAGACGTGATTGCAATGAAGGAATACCTCATACTCCTCCAAATCTGCCGAACACGAGGGTTACTTCAAGACGCAGTTTAATGTCATACCCAGGAATTCTCTTTTTTGGTGAGGACACGGTGTTATCCTTCTTTTGGGTATATTGTCAGCATACATAGATTACGCTGACAGTATCACCTGCAGAGGGTAGCTTTAATTTGGAGTGTAATATCTGAATGAATTATGAATTGATATTCGATATTTTTTCAGTATAGTGTAAGGGGAAAATCGACAGATAAAAATCGATAGTGACAGATACAAGTGGAATAGAATTTTTAAAAGGCACGATACGTTCTCGAAAAATTAATAGCAAAAATACTTTCTTAAAAATCGTTAAAAATCGTTACTTTTCATGAGAATTAGATTACAATTCTCAATGGAAAGTGTCCACTTTTCGAAATGAACTTATTAGAAAGTCGATTGAAACTAAATTAAAATCTTTCGAAAGAAATTTCACCGTGATTAAATTCAAAATGTCAATTGTTATCAGAATTAATAATCTGAACTTAAACTGAAGATGCTTTGTAAAAAAAAAAGATCTTATTTAACTCAGGTGATATCATTGACCATAGATTACATTAAACATCACTAGCATTTCTTTCTAATGTCTAAATATAGAATTGACATTGATATATTGATTTATTTACATTTCACGAAGGTACTGAAAATTTTTCCGTCTGACCAAGAAAAGAATGATCTCGACCAGATTTTTTTACTTGATGTAACCAATATTTTTTTATTCACCCCCAAATGAATAAATTAGATATTAACTTACAAATCAACTAATCTACCAGCGTTTAATAACTAGCTTGGGTGTACTATTGCTGTACAAAAGAGACATTCGTACCTCCATGGACCCCGTTGTGACCCTGCTGTGGCAAAAGTTAACGAACTCAAGAAACTGCATGTAAATACCCAAAGGTTTATTTATTACTACCACTTGTAGGTAGCCGTTGGGAGAAAGAAAGAGAGTACAGAAACTGAGAAGACCGTGTCAGCTAGACGAAGAAAAGCAACACATCCTAGTGAGAAAAAAGAGAGCAGACACAGATCTTAAATTTTCTATTGTATTTCTAACGTGATTGTTGGGTCACAGTCTAGTCTAAGGCTCCCTTTGAAGTGCATCTCCCCAAAAATGGGACTCGTAAACTTTGTTTTCTCATATCTTCGCGGTTAGTGTTCAACTGTGTGTTTTTAACCCATCACGCCTCGCCTGCAACTGCCAAAAACGAGTCGTCTCTCTCTTCTGCCTGTTATCAGCAGGACGAACATCTGCTTCCCCTAGCTCTGCACATGCGTACCTGATCTTTTCGGGGACCTCCAGTTTTCCTCAGTTGTTTTTAACTTCAAGGGGTTTGGCCTGGTCGTTCGAAAACTTTCTGCTTTTTATTCATTAATCAATTTATTTTTCAATTTTGATTTTCTATGAGCCGTTTAATTACGTTACATGAGTAGGGAATAAAAAATCATAAACTCAGATTCAGTGAAAGAGAGAGACAAGTGATAAATTGAAGGTGAATTTACTCGGGAAGGATAACAGATACGAGAAAGTCTTTTAAGCAAGGACTGAGGATTGAGAAGAATCTATTGAACCGTATCATTCGAAAATTCCGGAAGTTTAGTAAATTCGACAGACACACACAAAAAAAAAAACTGTTGAAGCGTTATAATTATGATAAAAGATAAGATGAAGACTCTCGTTCGATCATATTAGAGCTTAATTATTACTCAACTCGGAAATTCAATCACAAACCAAGTTGAGCAAATATTTCGAAATGAACATTAAACATCAAATACGCATGAACGTATTAAGAGGTAGATGATTATAAATCAAGACAGAATAAATAAAACAGTTTTTGTAGAGAAACAGACCTAAACGTGGAATAGTAGATAAATAATATTTAACTTAAACTAAATTAGGAGAACGATCGATCGACGAAGAAATAAAGCGAGCGAACGAGCGCGAGAGAGAGAGAGAGAGAGAGAGAGAGAGAGTGTGTGTGTGTGTGCGTGTGTGTGTGTGTGTGTGTGTGTGCACGCGCGTGTGTGTGCGTGTGTGTGTGTATGTGAGAAGGTTTCGGTTTCTTTTTAAAGAGTGGGTCAATTACTAACTGATAGAATGTCAAAAATGATTTTATTTTCGGGGCTAGAGAAGCCATCTCTTCTCATTGCGAGTTGACTACTGTCTTGTAATTCTTTAATCGACTCAAAAATATCTATTCACGTCTTCTTGATTTGTGACCGGCCCAGAGAGAGGCTAAAACATCAATAATAAAGTAATTTTTTCCTGTAACCAAATCTTTGGCTTTTTCCGTTCCTATGAAGTCATCCTCATCTCTTCATCTCGTCTCGAAACCTCTTATGGGCAATGCGACATTTAGCTTATCTTGGTCCATCACTAAATCTGTAGCCTGATGCGTCAATCAAATCCAAAAGATAACCAGTCAATCAAACGGATATATTCACATCCACAAAACACTATCCTACGTTCCACTTGGAAAAAAATCCCATCAAATCAGTCGTAAGTATGACAATAAGAGAAGCTGGACGTCTAAAAAATCCTTTTCTTACTCTTTACGGAAAAATTCTGCTATAAACAAAGTTTCCATATACGAAATAGGGTGGTTCAAAAGTTTTGCAATTCTTTGGTACGTGCAATCTTGTAAAATATATCACCTGACCGAAGCAATTGAAACTGAGGTTGGTATTAACGTGGTGGTTTAAGAGCAGACACGTTATTAATTACTTCACCTGTGTGTGATTTGAAAGCCGGATAGACGAACGTGCAATGTAGTCTAATTCGGGAAATTATGATTTAGGAGTTTGGAATTGTGCCATAACGCTGCGGAAAAAAACCCAAAAATTATTGTGTGAAAGGTGAAGACTCAGTTGATCATGGTACAGTAACCAATTCAAGGCATTTCGTTCAAGTTGCAAGAACCTTGGTGATAAGGCAAAGTCAGGAAGGCCTAAAAATATGTATTCCAAGGCCGTGCTCCAAGCTATAGAAGCAAATCCGGTGTGTAGCACTCGGAGAGTATCAGTCGAGCATGGCATCACACAGTCCAATTGTGGTTCTGAAGCTGGACAAAAGCATCTGGAGTTACAGAAATATTACAAAACTTTTGATACAACTAAATATAAATTCATCTTCTCTCCAAACCAAAATAAAAAAAAAAAACGATGAACACGCATATTTTAATGAAATCATTTCTTTATCATTCAGGTATTAATCTTTAACGTTATATGTATATTTTAAATATACATTTTGTTTTATAACTTAAATATAAGTTTTGTTTTATAAATTCGTTATTTTATGGTTGATAGCTACCATGAAAAAACTAGTTATTGCTTCTAAGTGACAGAAACAGTGGAATTAGCTAATTATTAATACAAGTATGAATATAAGTTGCTAATTTGCTGCCTCTAAGAAGCAACAACAAATGGAATGCTTCATTAAGAATTATTCAGAATGTATTAATCATTTACAGAAGGAAAGGTTAGATATTGGCTTTAGGAAAGGCTCAATTTCCATAAAATAGGCAATATTATTTTTATCAGTCATGAGTAAAAATATAATTCATAAAAGTCCATTAATATGATTACGCTGTATTTAAGATACATGAATAAAAAGGTGCTCTCATATTTTAGAAAAATCTTATTCTATCTATCTATCTATCTATCTCTGCTAATAATTTTTGATCTCTTCATTAGATCTTTTTGCTTTATTTCTGGATATGTTTAAAATGCTTCATACGTGTATATCTTTCATACGCATGCTTATATTTATATATTTGCACACACACATACTCCCCCACTCTCTCTTTCACACACACACGGACTTATATATATATATATATATATATATATATATTGAGAATTCTCCAAATTATATCCCATTTAATATGCCACAAACCCGCCAAATAGATAGTGACAACCATTCACTGTTGTTATATATATGTATATATATATATATATATATAGAATAGAACATAGATTATTAAATAACTCCTCCAATAGGGAAATTTTTGAACGAAGATAGCAGGAATATGAGGAGGCTTTAAAGAATGACGGATATATAGTCAATTTAGAATATAGGGATAGGGATGAAAGTAGAACGCAAGGAAGGAGAAATAAACCTAGAAAAATTTTATGGTTTAATCCCCCTTATAATATGGAGGTAGTTAACAACTTGGGAAAAGAATTCTTCAAGTTATTAAAAAGAAATTTCCCTAGTGGGAGTCAGTTAAATAAGATATTTAATAAGAATTGTGTTAAATTAAGTTATAGTTGCATGCCAAATATTAATGGAATAATAAATAGGAGTAATATAACTAAATTAAGTACGAAGAAAAATAAGGTGATTGATAAATGTAACTGTAGGGATAAGGTTAGATGTCCCCTCAAAGGCAAATGTAAACAGGAATGTGTAGTGTATAAAGTAGAAGTATATAGTGATTCGAATAATAAGAGAAATAAAAAGATATACTTTGGGTCAACGCAAGGGGATTTTAAGACTAGGTACTATAACCATAGAACAAGTTTCTCGCACGAGAAATATAGGCATAGCACTGCATTATCTAGTTATGTGTGGGAGCTTAAGGAGAACAAAGGGGTAGATCCTATAATGAAATGAGAAGTAATAAAGAAATGCCGCAAATATAGGGCAGGAAATAGGGCTTGTAGCCTTTTTATGGAGGAAAAATTGGCCATAGCGGCTTGTAAAAGTAGGAATATGTTAAACAAAAGATCGGATGTGTTAAATAGTTGTAGACACAAAAGAGCGTGGTTACTCTATAATTAGGGATAGGTTTTGGAAAAAAAAATTATTTATTTTATTTTTTTATTTTATTTTATTTTTTTATTTTTTTTAAATGCAAATTTGAAGTTAGGTGGTTTTTGGTGAAAAAAGAAAGCGATTTCTGCTAGAATTCAGTCGTATTTAGGCTTCCTGATGATCCGTTAAGGTGAAACTTTAGTAGAAGATTTTCGACTCGCGATTTAGGTTAATTTTATAATTGGCTCCATTGTCTGGTGTTCAGCACTTTAGTAATTGTAGCATTGCAGGATTTGCGGAGGGTTTTCTTTTGACCACTGACAGCGTATCCCTTGATTTTTTTCAAGGGGTCGGACGAGGTTGGCCTTTTCTTTCTTTTTGACCCCCAAATTTTTTCTTTTTCCCCTGGGCGGTGATTCGAGATACTTTTTTCTCTTGTTCCTGGCCAGGGTGTTTTTTGTTTTTTTTCTGTACCGTGAATACTGGTAGATATTAGATTAGTAAATATATATATATATATATATATATATATATATATATATATATATATATATATATATATATATATATATATGAAATTACTGAAAAAAAGCATAGGAATCGAGTAGCATCCGTTAGGTTCAACGGAAAGCTTGTGTCTATGAAAATAACATTAACGAAACGAAACACCGACCCATAAAAATAGGTTTCTATTGTGTTTGTCCAATATTTGTCTCTCTCTTTCTCCCATCCTCTTTATCTCTCCTTCTCTTTACATATATATATATATATATATATAATAGGATATTCATATCTATCTATCTATCTATCTATCTATCTATCTCAGTCTGTTCCTATCCTTATATATATATAAGATTAACCTGAAAAATTATATATATATATGGGTTTCGATCCTAGCTTGAAGCAGCCACCGTGTCTAGTCTCACTGAAAGTTGTGATACAACGAAACAGCCTGTCTGTGGATGACAACATATACGCCCCGATTCCCAGGGGTTTAAGCACTCTGGTGAAGGAATTGACGGCTGCTACACACGTAATGCAAAAGCTTTTCTAACGAATTGATCACACCGGTATCCGATAGCGTAAAATGTCAACAAACAGAATTTATATATAAAGGCGTTAATATGACCGAAATGACTGAACGTTAAGTTTATCAGTCTAACGTAAACTTCTGCAGGTTTCGATCCCCGTCTGAAGCATCCAGCGTGTCTACCCACTATCAAGAGTTGTGATACTACGAAACAGTCTCTGTGGATGACAATATATATATATATATATAACCTGAACGATTTCAGTAGAAAAGGAATCTAAGCGCTTGAGTATATCATAAATTATATTGAAAATACTTTAAAGACATGGTTGTTTGGCCTATAACTTTATAGACTTCATAAATCTGTAATGTAGATCTTATTCCCTTGTCACATTCCGTGCTTTCCTTGTACCACTTTCTCCTAACGCTTGTAGTATTCAGAATGTAATGCTGCTTGCTCGTAAAATTTTGGATTGTAATATATGATTTTCATTTCTGTGCTATACTGCTTATATATATATATATATATATATATATATATATATATATATATATATATTTGCTACTGTACAGGATATCAGCCACTCTATTACGGAGACTCCCCGTAGATATATATACGTGTTTTTAATACCGATCTGACACAATAACACAGTGGGTGCATACATTGATTTCCCTTGTGTCTTTCGGGCTTGTCCATGTTTCGAAACTGCGGCGGGTAATTTCAATTCATTAGTGCATCGCGTCAATATAAATATGATTGAGGTCTCCAAGTTTAAAATGATTATTATGGCTTCCCTTAAAGGAAAGATCATTTATATATCAAAAGCAAAGAAATAATAATATGAAATAAGGTATCACAAATTTAGAAAAAGGGAGTAAAGATCGGCTACATTTGATTCAAACTCAGGATTAATTTGATATCGAACTCATCTGACTTTAGAGAAAAGCCTGAAGACTATCGTTCATCGAAAAGAACTCGTGTCTATAGATTACATGACGAAAGCACTGAAGTTACAGGAAAAAGATTTTTAAAGGGACGGAGTAAACCAGGAAAACGAAATTGTTAAAACGAATATATCATTTACTTAACTTCTATCAGAAAATTATATATATATATATATATATATATACACTACCAGTCAAACATTTTTGGTCACCCTCAAATTTTTTTTATTTCTCATCATGAAGATGTTATTTTTTAATGAAACACGTTAACCACCACAATAATTTTATTTTTTATACTGAATAACAGTCTTCCTGAGCCACATTAATACAAATCTAAACCAAAATACGAGGATCATTAAATAAGTTTCCAGAATTTTTTCGTATGGGCACTTTTATTGATAGTAGACACATGAAAGTCTAGTCCCCTTCGAAGTTATCTCCTCCGGATGCAATGCACTTGTTGTACCGTTCCAACAAGTTATGGAAGGCCCCATGGAAGTCTTCTTGTGTGAGCGTGTCAGGGACCTTGGTCACAGGCTTTTTCATCTCCTCAATTGTCTCATAACGACAGCTTGTGAGCTTAGGGAATAACCAAAAGTCACAGGGAGCAAGGTCTTGACTATTGGGTGGCTGAGGAACTGTCTTGATGCCCATCTTGGTCAAATAATGTGGACTGGTGCATTGTCCTGGTGGAAATGGCACTGACCCTATTTGAAGAGTGCTGGCCGCTTCCGACAGAATCTCTTCCTAAACTCCCTTAAAACCTCAACATATTAACCCTAACCCTAACCCTATGGACAATCAACTCTGGTGTTCTGACTTCCTTACTCATCCCACACCTCTCATCATGCCTAGCAGACTCCCTGCCTTCCTTGAATCTTTTATGCCACTCAAAAACTGATGCTCGATACATGCAAGATGGTCGACAAGCAGTCTGAAGCATTCTATACGTTTCTGTGGCATTTCTCCAAAGTTTAAAACAGAATTTTATTGCATATCATTCTTCTAAAGTGTCCGCACGTCCAGATTACATTTTTGAAATTCACCAGCTGTGACAATCAAGCTTTAGTAGGGTGTATTCCAATTCCTGCTGTAGCTGTTCATTTGAACCCCAAATCATTAAAATGAATCAGTCATCTCATAAGATGTATTGCAATAACATACTGAATTTTCAATTGTTTACGACAATTTTAAATTCCTGTACACAAAAGTCTGAAAACTTATTGAATGCACCACGTGACACAAAAATATTTTTTGACTTGAGAGTCATCAAAATGTCTCGATTTGGCCGCCATTACTGCTTCACAGATTTTTGGTATTCTTTCCACCAAAGACTGAAGGTAGACAGAAGATTGTTCTACCCGGCTTTTTTGCAAGATTTACCACTTGCGAGTTGTTTAGCTCTGACTTTTTGGTCAAGTTCATCTCATACCTTTTCAATGGGATTTGCGCCGGCCAAGAAATCAGCTGACAGACGTACAGTTCCTCTTTGCTTTTAATGTACCGCTAGCAGAGTTTATTAGTTTGCTATGGGTCATTATCTTGCTTGAGTACAAGTCTTTCAGCCACAAGCCGCTAACCAGGTGGGATCGTGTGATGTAGCTGTAATAAACGGTCTCATTCAATTTGCCTTCTACCTGGTATAAATCTTTGACTTTCCAATTAGCAAAAGCTCCCCCCATAGCAGATCCTCCTTCATGCTTTGAGGTTGGTGTGATACAGGGGTTTAGAGCTCTTTCACCAACTTTTTGCCGCACACAGACCATTCAAATTTAGCCAAGGATTTGGACTTAGATTCAACTGTCCAAAGTAATGGAATATGTCCTAAAGGACTTTTTTCCACAGCTCAATTATCCAGTCTTTGTGCGACTTGCCTTACTGGAGCCTTCTGACATTGTTTTGCTTCCTCAACAGTGGTTTATTTATAGCAATTCTGCCATGTCGGTCAGTTTCACTGAGTCTTCTCCCTACAGTGGATGTCGACAAATTTTTCATTGAAAAATCTGATGAAAATTAAAATCTTAACCTTTAAAAGCGTGAGTATTACCCCTATTTTTGTGACCTGTTGGGGCTTTTTCTTTCTAAGAAAAATCATTGGTCACATCTAGGATAATAATTCACTGAACAAAAAGACAGAAAATATTTGGATCTTGCAAAAGAACTAAAAAAGTTTCGCAATATGATGAGGTTCGTGGTATTGATTGTTGTTGGTGGACTTGGAAAGATCTACCAAAGGCTTGGAAAATATTAGAGAAACTGGAAATCAGAGGAAGAATCGAAACCAACCATTGTTAAGATCAGGTAGAATAAAAGAGGTCTGGGGAGAGTTGCTGTTACTTAGACTCCAGTGAAAGAACTCCAGTGAGGAGGCACTGGAAGGAAAACTCACCAGAATTGATGTAATTACCGAAAAGGCCGAATCAAATTGTTTTTAAAGTAAATTACTTTAAAAATATCAAGAATAACTGATGCCATTAGATTGTACATTTCGAATTCATCTCATGACGCTTCTCAAGAAATTTCTTATGATGCTTCTCGGATTGATAGATGTGAAAAAACAATGACGTCATTATTTCAATAATATCTTCATATTTCTTGAACGCCTTGTTTGATCAACAGTCAAATGATTTAAAAATGATTTCGCAAGTTGAATCATTTTATGCCTAGATAAATAAGGAACGCCTGCGCAAGATTGAAGGATAAAGCGGCCGAAACGTTTTGTTGCAACTAACAACAATAACGATGAGGACAAGAATCCGAAAAAATCGCATAAAAATATTGCCCATTAAGCCTCATCTAAAAAATTCAGACGTATACTATAGGAATGGAATTCGGCGGGGAAAAATGTGCCATGCTAATAATACGAATCAAAAAAGGACAAATAACGGTAAGGATAGAACTGCTAAATCAATAAAGAGTCAGAACGGTCGAAGACAAAGAAAATTACAAGTACTTGGGAATATTAGAAGCTAACATAATCAAACAAGCGTAGATGAAAGAGAAAATAAGAAAATAGTATCTCAGGAGAAAGAGAAAACTTCTATAAACCAAGCTCAGCAGGTATTTCATCAAAGGAATAAACACCTGTGATGTCCCCCTCGTAAGATTTTCGGGACTATTCTTAAAGTGGACCAGAGAAGAACTTCAACATATTACGATGTACTAGGCATTACGTCCAAGAGAGGACACAGACAAAGTATATGTGTCAAGAAAAGTAGGAGCAAAAGGAATCGCCAAAATTGAAGATAGCGTCGATAAAAAGACTCGAAGACAACATAAAAAGAGTAAAGAAAGATTAATTACAGCGACCAAAAATAACACAAATAACACAAGTATCAACAGAACAATAATAACTAGAAAACAAAAATGGGTGCCAAAACAATTTTACAAATAGTTTAAGTAACAAACGTGCGAAATCTTACACGAGAAGTCTTGGAAATGGCTAGGGAAGGGAAACTGTTAGAGAGAAACTGAATCTATTTAAATAACAGCTCAAAACCACGTTATGAGGACCACTTATGTTAAAGCAAAAATACATAAGATGCAAGAACATAGCAAATGTAAGTTATGTGGTGATAGAGACAAAACAATTAATCACACATTAAGCGAATACAGCAAACAAGCGCAAAAAGAGTATAATAGTAGATACGACAGGGTGGGGAAGGTGCTCCACTAGGAATTGTGCAATAAATTGAAATTTGACCATAAACCTGAATCTGCACTGGATAATAGGATACGCAAAATTTTCTGGGAATTTGAAATACAAACAGATCACCTATTCCCAGCCCGAAGATTGATTAAAAAAATGAATCTGCTTGCGCCTCGGTGGACCTCAGTGTTTCTTTGTTTAATGACATATCAAGATTCGTAGGTTATTTAATACCAAAGCCATCCTTCTAGAGTTTTAGTGGGACGATTTAGGAGGGTAATGGGTTTATACCTTTCCTAATGGTATTTGTCCAGAAAGTGAACGTAATAGCGCGACTGGAGTTTGAACTTATAATTATTCGATAGTCCAGCGTTGTAACTATTACACCACGTGGATACCGTAGACTCCGGTGTGAAAACCAAAGAAAACAAAAAGAAATACAATTATTTAGACCTTGCCATAAAACTAAAAAAAAAAAAAACGACTATGGAGCATGAAGTTTTACCAATTCTAATTGGTGTGCTTGGAACGGTCCCTAATTGCTGGGGAAAGAGGGATAGAAGATTAGAAAATCAGAGGACGAGCCAAAACCATCCAGATCACAGCATTACACAAAATCGGCCAAAATACTGAGAAGAGTCCTGGAGACTTGAGGAGACTGGCCATTACTTTAACTCCAGAGAATAATGATGATAATTGTAATAATGAAAAATGAAGGTGACGATTATACGAATTGTAGTTGGCGCGCTTGGAAAAATACCGAGGGAACTGGGGATCGGTAGAAGAATCGAGACAATCCAGACTACAACAATATTAAAATCATTTGGAGCACTTAGAAAAGTTGGAAAGATACCAGGATCTTTTCTCATAATTTAAAAGCAGTGGAGCATATGGTAATACCAAATATAGTCAGAGACCTTAGAATGGTTTCCAAATGCCAGTTAAAGAGTCTGGGGAGAGCTACAAATTTGAGGAAGAACTGAGATCATCCAGACTAAAGCAATGCTAAAATCATTTAGAACACTTAGAAAATTACAGTGACCTTAGGAAACTTTCTGTCACTCGGACGTCAGTGAAAAAGCCCTGGTTATATATATATATATATATATATATGATCCGAAGAAAAATCCATTGTGTAGGAGTATCCAACTTGAGTGCTCTATGTTAACGGCTATAGACGTATAATTGATTTGGTATTAAGAATACATCAAAACTCACACGCAGAGTCCAAATATTTTCACAAAAAAAAAAAAAATGAAAAGAAAAAAATTCAGTACTTTGTTGTCATTGTAAATTTATTTCAAATCTACGATGTCCTTCTTCAGATGTTGAATGAAGATACGATTTGGGTGTATTTCACTCAACATCTGAAAAGGGTCATCATAGACCTGACATAGATCGATAATGACACCAAAGAATTGATTTTTTTTCTTTTTATTCTTATATATATAATATACATATATATATATAGTACATAACAAAACTTTACTTTAATCAAAACCTAATTTGATTACTTGTTTGAAATTAACTTCATATATTTTTATGATTGTTAAGATTAATGATTTTATAAATACTGATTTTATAAATACTGTCCAATTATAGGTAGCTGAGCTGTGATTATGGATTCATTTGCTGATTGCTTGATTTTTAACAGCATGTCAACCCGTCTGGGTTTCTTTTATTCGTATTCGATAATGGCTTGTAGACCCCTTGACATTTTGATGCAGCTGCGGAAGTCAGACACTTGGGACAAGAAAAGAGCAACAGGAAAGCACCTGATTCCTAAAATAAACAGGATGCAAGTGTAAATTGTGTGGATGGCACGTTGTGCCATGCGTAGATATCAGGCTGAAAGACATGTAACCACGAGAATATGTGTGGGTGTCCGGGATATTATATAACCAGGAATATTTTGATCTGAGGCTGAAGTTTCGTTGAAGATTAATACCTCCACCCCTGTGTGCTCAGCTCAGCCGTCATCAACCCACTTACTTACCCGTTTGTACAATTTGGGTAATAAAATGTGAAGAAAAGAAGTTGATTATATTTTTGTATATCAGTGTTGTCGCTTTTCTCTGCTATACAACCCTCATAGATTTTAGGGAATCGCGTACATTGTACTTTTATAGTCTCATTTTTAGAGTATTTTCTTAAGTTTATCCACACGGCTATAGGCTTTCATATAATCCTCTCTAATATATATAATTTGCAAACATATTTGATCCTTGAATATGACCCCAAGAAGAAAGAGTACTCTGACCTTCAAAACCAGCGGACAATATTTGATAGATATGAGCAAATTAATTGAAGTAAGGGATAGTTGATAGTTTAGCTTCTTTATTTAAAGCCATACCACCCTTCTTGGGTTATTTAATGCCATAGCCATCGTTCTAGAAGTACATTAGTGGCGCTATCTAACCCATATCGGAGAGAATAAGGGAGTTCGTACATTTCCCAAGAGTATTAGTCCAAAAGATAAGGTAATAGCATTATCGAAGCTCGAACTCACTTTCTACGATGTCGAAGTCTAGCAAAGACTTCTATCCACCGAAGTAAGAAAAATTCTAAAAGTATTTTCGTGATGTAGAAAAAATAGAAGGGATTGACCTAAGGTGTTCAATTCTGAGTTGGTGGCAATTATCAGAAGTGTAGCCAAATACCATTCGGTCCACAAACGGTTTGAAAATGCCAAGAAAAAAAAGGTTAATTCCAAGAGATCATTAGAAGAACGGACACATAAAAAGATTGCAACCTCCAGCTCTTAGAATAATTCGCCAGAAATGCAGACTGGAATTTCCAAGATTCTAATTAATGTGGACGTAGTGGCAACGGGGTTCCTCTTCATAGACGAGGGGAAATTCGACCTGGATGACCATATAACCCCCGGCATTATTAGCATGAAGCACAATTACCACAATTTTAATTTCGGCTTTGTCATTAGCTCCTGATTTAGGGTTCCGTAAGAGATGGTGAGAAAACTCCAGTTTATTTACAGTCTTCTAAACACGGTAGTTTATCGATAAACCTCGAAATATGTGACTATGATAAAAAATACACTTTTGAAGGTTTTTAGATCGGTGACCGATAGTTTATTTTCCAGTAAGTTAATGCTTTTACATGCTAGAAGTGTCAAGCAGTGATTTCTTCAAGAATTTTGTACAAACGTATTGGTCTTGTCGGCGAGCAGCTTGGATCACAGCATCACGAAAAACATATGGGAAGGGTTTACAAAAAAGGTTCTTGAAAGTAGGGGTCATTTTAACAGTGCAGAAACTCAAAGGCCACCTTCTTAGCAGTTTGGAATAAAGTGCCTCATAGAGTCTTCCAACTTTCGTTCAAAGCGGTTCAAAACGGATATTCCAAATAATATGAATAGTGGTGCAGGTAATTATTATCAATAGATTTTTCTACCAATAAATCAAATAACATTTCAAAGAGTAGATATGATTTTAAAGACTTGTTAATAATTAACAAATAGTTCCAAAGAAAATTGCTATCTCTTAAATGATTAATTTTAATCTTTTTTTTCAAAAGGTTGTTAAGGTAACTATGTGTTACAATTGATCGGGAAAATGAATTCGACACACGACACTCGTCAGATGTTGGCTGTTGAAAGAGACTCCAATGATATTTCTGTTGACAAATAACAATAGCGGAACCCGTACTTTCGTTTACTAAACAGAATAGTTGAACTATAAGTTCCGGTTTCTCAAAACTATATTTCATTATTTATTTTCAATCAATTTTTAATGTCTTGTTTTCGTTTTTTCTTAACTACGCAATTATTTTGATAATAGTTTTAATAATTATTCTGGTTTGAAACCGGTAACTTATTGCAAATTGAATCATCTCCGTAAAGAGTTAAATAATCGTTTGTTAAAAATAAGATGAATATATTCACCTACAAAAGTTTGCTATTGTCTTCATAAAACTGAATCTTCTTGTATTCAGTAGAATTTCCGTGGTACACTGAGTATATATATATATATATATATATATATATATATATATATTAGCCGACTGTAGTCGAGACCAACCCAAAGGCTCCCTTTTCAATGGCTACTACACCGAGGTGTAAGAGAAGGTGCTACTCCTTTCCCTGGATTGTTCCAGTTGCCTTCGATCCATATTTTATAATACTGGATGATAAACAAAGAGGCATTAATTACTATTTTTTTATTCTTTGGTATGACTCGACCTGGGAGGGAACCCTAGCCTCCCGAACCATTGATGCACACTCTACCTCTGTGTCAATAGACCGGTCCAAATAAGGATTATATCACCAGTACTAAGACACCAGTATTAAAACAACAATTGAACCTTAAAACATGCCTGTACTTTTAAACTAGTATGAATTTATATCACAAGTTGGCTGAATTCAAGACAAAAACTATTTTTTCGCTATTCTAAGTTTCTTATGTCAGAGAGTTCATATTCTGTGCGTTCGATCTTAAGTAAATTTCTACGCACTCTTAATATGTGTAGGAATTTTATTTTCCGTGAGTAAACACACACACATATATATATATATATATAGAGAGAGAGAGAGTGTCGATTACTGCTTTGTTATGTTTGCAGAAATGTAAGAAAAATGTTAGTATATTTGACTGTTTTTATCGTCTCCAGTAGTTATTCTATTTTTTTAAATGACGTTAACCTTTTTATGTTTCGTTATTTTGTAATTTTAAAGAATTTCAGGAACAATGTCAAATTGTCATTTTCATATTGATATTGAATAAATAATTGGATGTTTCACATTTTTTAGATAATTTTTACAGCAAATTTTCAACAAAATACTAAAAACTCCCTTAAAACGGCAATTCTGATTCGAAAATTATTTTCTTAACATTTCCTTACTGAACATTTTTTTAAATAAAGGTTAATCAGTACAGATTTTGCTTTCTTTCTTAGAGACCAAAAATTAAAAAGAAAAAATTCAGATTTTATATCCATCAAATAATAATTGAGTTAAAAACAGACAAACGTTTTCCTATGATATAAATTTTCATAAAACTTTTCTTTGAATATATTTGATAGATCAATGAATCAAGTTTCTGTCTGGGTAGTTTATGTTTATTTTGCACAGGAAGGCTTAATTCTATCTCGCGGATTTGATCAGGTCATAAATTATAACTTATTTTAGGTATCATGTATCCCAGTACATCTAGACGCATACTACTTTAAAAGTTTGGCATTAAAAAATTGCATTAACGACCAAGGTGGATACCTAAAAATTTTCTTAACGCAACTGTTATCATCGTATGAATGTAGGGTTGTTAGCTGGGACAGGTATACCACGTGGTCGCTCAGGCATATGTCGGAGGGTGCGAAAGCTGACATGGAAAAACAACATGAACATGTATATTTTTAAGGTTTTCAATTCGGAGCAGGGTGTAACTAGTTCGCTACAGTGAGTTGTCCGATAAGAGAGAAAAATACTGGTTAATCTTTTCTATTAAAAGGGCACAGCTTCTCTTTGGACAAAACTTCGGTCCAACTTCCCTCTTCGCCTGCAGCTTGAATTCCCCTTCAAACCCGAGTCACTTTCTTACTTCTGCCTGTCATGTAGGGAGAAAGAACATATCCATTTCCGGTGTTTCCACTCCAGTGCAGAAGATTTGGAACCCCTGTTTTTTTATCTAGTCATTTTTTTAATTACCTTACTTACTTACCTGTGACTGGCTAACTAGTAACAAATGCTTTGGCCTCACTCACTCAGGGGTCAATGGTTGCTCGTAGACACTTTGTTTTCTACAAACATTCTTTTCTTTTTCTTCTTCTTTTCCTCTGTCTTCTTCTCAGAAATTAGATTCCCGTTTGATTTTTTTCCAATTTCAGTTTTCTATGAGTAGTTTAATTACGTTACAGGAAATGGTATCAGTGACCTGATTTCAAATCTTGGACAAGGCTTTCTGGGTTTCACTTTGCGCTAATTCACTGTTGAAATCTATGAATCCGTCTATTTTCCCTCCAACTATGAGTAAATAGTAAGGCAGACAGTGTTGTTTTGTCTTAATAAACTAACTCGTCTTGGAAAATTAAAATGCTGGTTTCAAATCAGCTGTATTCCGCTTAAAAATTGATATCTTTTACTTGGCGTTGCGGTTATATACATATATACCTGATAATTGTAAAATCATGTGGTAAGTAGGTTTTATTACAAATATTTATTGACAGGATCAGCTTAACGTTTATCGATATTTCCCCTGAGGGGCTAACATACTGTCAAATAACAATGGAAGTGAAATAAAAAAGGGCGGATTATATCCGGCCAATCTTTAAGTGGGAAGCTTTCATTTTTTACTTTTTCGCATTTCCGACTTTGTTTTCATTTTTGACTTTGTTTTTTTCCATTTTCTTAGTATTCTTAACTTCGACCCATTTCTTCGTTTCCTTCCCTTATGTTAGTATCAACACAAATCTCTTATTGATGATAGATTTGTTTGTTTCTTTCTTGACTATACACAGGGTAAAAGCGTTGGATCAGAGTAACATCTTCGCTCTGAGGAACACCTTCAACGGTTTTATTATATATATTGACCAAACCCTTCCACAGAAATTCTTATTGAAAATTTTCATTGTATATTCGATCTATGTTATTTCCGTAATTATTTGTGTATACGATGCACTATATTCCAGATTTTTCAGCACATACATGAGAAGTGCGAGTTATACACAAGTAACTTATATCTATTGTCCAAAGTAATGTGTTTTATTCGATTACAGAGAAAGATCCACTGGAATATGTGATTTTTTAAAAATATGAACTTATTTTTGCTGCAAGCTTGTTGCATTTTTGTACGAAAATGCTAGCTCATTTGCCGTGTAAATTCTGTATTTCAAACCATAATGTAATCAATAAAAATACTTCTTTCTTTTTGTCAATACGAACAGTAAAAAAATTGAATAAATGTTACATTTAGGTTTAATTTTGCTGCTACACATTCTGAAAAGCATACGCAAGATTTCTTTTTAGTAGAGCAAAATTAGGGTTTCATGTTATATATGAGAGTGTGTTATACACAAATGATAATTTCATAAACTCATACAGCTGAACGGCCGCAATTTTGAAAACGTAATGTTTAGTTTGGTTTGGTTTGGTTTCTTTGTTTAATGGCATATCAACCTTTGTAGGTTATTTAATGCCAAAGCCATTCTTCTAGAAGAACAGTAGTGGTACTATTTAACACATAGCTGGGAGGATAAAGGGGTTCATAATTTTCCCAAGGGTATTTGCCCGAAAGTGAACGTTATAGCGTGACTGGAGTTCGAACTCGCTTACTACGATTCCGCAGTCCATCGCTTTAACCATTGGACACCCCACGTAATGTTTATATTTTGAATTTGGAAAGTAAAAATGTAGGGCTCATGATCACTACGTCACCTCAATGATGTGAAAAAAGTTTCGGTACAAGATGTGTTGCTGATACTCCTTTTTTTCTTGCAATTAAAAAGCAACAGAAAGTAAAATGATAGGACGGTTGGTAGTGTTTTACGGCATATCAACTATTGTATTAGGAGGTGCCCGTGGTGTAATGGTTATCGTCGTAGGAAATGGACACGGCGACACGAGTTCAAATCCTGGACGAGACTGATTGCATTTCACATAGCACTAATACCCTTGGAAAAGGTATGAATCCAATTATTCTCCCTCCATCTATGGGTAAATAGTAGGACAGACTGGGTTCTTCAGCCTTGGTGAGGCAACTAGTCTAGGAGAAGGAAAACTCTGAATTCAAACCTGTTAAACTCTGCTTAAAAATTGACCTTGTATCATATCCTGCCCGAGCGGAGGGGTTGGTAAATAGTATCAACTATTGTAGCTTATCTAATACTCAAACCTGGTTATACATACATTCATAAACACACACACACACACACACACACACACACACACTGTATATATATGATTAGAGAACAAAAAAGATTTTAAATGATCAAGAGCTCATCTATTTGATCACTGTTAAATCTTTTCAAGTGTTCCAATTTAATACGAATAATCCTATTTAGAATCAATCTTTTATTTGCACACAGTTAAATGGTTTCAATTATTGCTACGTAACACTAATAATTTAATTTAAAATTTGTCATATTTTTTTGGGGGGGGAGGGAACAGTGATTTCAAGCATTGCTCACGCAAACAGTTTATGGATCTGTAGAGGTTTTGGTTGCTTATTTGTTTCGTTTCTTAATTTGTAGTAATTGTCTTCGTTGTTGGTGCTTCAATAACCGACCCCTTTGTTCTTCTTCTTATCCCATTAACTTGTTGTCGTCTTCTTTAAAGACTATTCCGTGGGCGGAAAATTCTTGCTAAAACCAGAGAAAATAGTCACATCTCCCAGACAAGGTGTTAAAATATATTGGAGGTATTTTTGGTGGATGGTTATTGTAAGGTCGATGGTTATGTACAGTAGTTTTTTTTTAGTAAGATATGTTTGGCAGTGACGGCTTGCTAGCAGCAGGCACAACCTGCTTCAAAACCACGGAACTTGGCAATCAGCTGCACAACCTTACAAGCATCCAAGTGAAAGAGGATCTTTCTAGTACAAGCGGTGAAGACTGAAGTGAGAAAGGATTTCTCTTTGGTACCAGTAAGTCTATCTTTCGGGAATGTGCGGATTTCGCTTCCTGTCTGAGTTTTCTAGGAACTGCTACATTCTTTGAATTTATTTTATTTTTTATTTTTATTAACCCCCACAAGTTTTATTTGGAACACAATTAAATGTTTTCAAGTATTACCATTTAACAATAACTCTATTCAACTCTATTCATTCATTTACACACAGTTAAATGCATACCACTAATTCAATTTTTGCACACAGTTAACAGGTTTCAAGTATTCATATTTAACACTAACAATTCTATTCAACCTAACCCATTCATTTGCATAGAGTTAAATGGTCCCATGTATTAATATGTAACTCTGACAATTCAATTTATAATCTGTTGTATGTTTTTACACAGTTAAATGGTTAAGCAGTTGACAAATAAGTGGGACTCTAACTGGTACTACAATTCCAAATTAGAGTGTAGCAGGAAGTAATGGCAACGAAGGAGTGCCGCAAATCCCCAGAGCTCTAGGACTGGAGGCTTCCTATCAGATGGCTTAGTGTCATATTCAAGACCCTCGTTGAGCGTATTCTCTAGCCCCAACAGACTGGGCTGTAATTAAAAATTAAAAAAAGTACTAGTTAAATAATTAATGACTTTTGGACTGTTTTATATTTTCTTAATTCTGTTGAATAGCTTTTTTCTGTGCTGTCATTTAGCATGTTTAGCTTTGTTTCGCACAAGGCCAGTAGTATAGAGCACTCAATGAGAATCTGACAAACTAACAATTATTAGTTAATCTAACTAGAATAGAAATGTCTTTGAGAAACTGTATACTCATGCTAAACTGAACTGTTTGAAATAGAACTGATTGATTTGTATAAAAATGGGTTTGGCATTAAATAACCCACAATGATTGATATGCCATAAACTTAACCAACCAACCATTAACTTAATTTGCTAACCCTTACATAATCTTTTTGTATTGTGTCTCATCATCTATTGACAGTGTACTGCTTTATTTTCAATAGCCCACAACTGTGCATGACTTGAAGTCAATTTCTAGAAAACTTGTCAGATGGTAAGTACAAGATCAGGAAACAGATATAGAGAAAAGAGTCTCTAGGATGGCCTTCAGTACCGAAGGGTCAGACCTCCGTCGGAAGAAGATTGGAGTTCCATACTAGATTTGCAACAGTCACATTCCTTGTTTATATATATATATATATCTGTGTGTGTCTAGTCAGTTTCCTTTTGTTATTATTTCTTAACACATCCGCATCCATATGTATATCTACAGTATCACTCATGAATAAGTAAACACATATCATTTTTAGAATAAAAATCTTCAACTTTCTTTCTTGAATTCTAACGAAGAATTGGAAAAAAATAACAGATGGGAATCATAAAATAATGCTTAGTCTTCTTATTTCCAACAAAACGACAGATGTACGGCCACTTACCTCCCATCTTACCAGCCAAGTAAGAAGAGCAAGACATACTGGACGCTGGCGAAAGTGTAAGAACGAACTCACAAGAAGTGATAGAATCCTAGACAGAAATAAACCATTGTGTGCTGACCAGCAAAAAACTTACATTGTGTGGACACTCGATACCGTTTAAATGACTTACCAAAAGCGAAGACTAATGGAGATGGATGGTGACAGGCAGAGGAAGAGAGAGAGAGAGAGAGAGAGGGAGGGAGAGAGAGAGAGAGAGAGGAATCTGTGCTGTCGGCAAACCTTTATCACATTGAAATTCTGCAAACAAAACACAGAAGACTCGAACATGAATACATAAACCCCAGGTCAAAAATTTAAGACCCCACCAAATAATGAAGAAAAAGATATTGTTTATATTTTTAAATTATGAAAATCAGACATCTGAAAGATAAGGCATAAAGGCAATTAAATTTAAAAATGAAGAAATTTCAATTAATTTTTATATGTATATTAGCTTTTATGCTTGATTTTAAAATTTTGACATAAATATAAGACCGATGAGCGGAACTATAGAATATAAGGCAAAGCGATACTGGAAAATACACCCAACCAAGCCGAAACACTACTGCATAGTTTGGAACGAGCAGCCGCAGGCATAGGCTTCCATATCAATGAACACAAAAACGGAATATATGTGCTATAATCAAACAGGTGACATCTCTACACCAGACGGAACCCCTCTTAAACTAGTACACAAATTCACTTACCTAGGAAGCGGCGTCTCATCAACCGAAAAGGTCATTGAGACAGCGATCAATAGGCTATCGATCATATGGAAATCAGACCTAACCGATAAAATGAAACGCAATTTCTTCCAGGCAGCTGCCGTATCGATACTGCTGTATAGATGCACTACATGGCGCTAACTAAACGGTAATTACACAAGAATGCTGCGAGTAATATTGAATAAGTCCTGGTGGCAACACCCCACAAGACACCAACTATACGGCCACCTACCTCCCATCACGAAAACTATCCTAGTTAGACGAACCAGACATGCAGAACACTGCTGGAGAAGGAGGGACGAACTCATAAGTGATTTACTCCTATGGACCCCTACATATGGCCGGGCAAAGGCAGGACGACCAGCACGAACATACATTCAGCAGCTATGTGAGGATACGGGATGTAGCCCTGAAAGCCTGCCAATGGCGATGAACGATAGGGAGAAGTGGCGAGAGAGGGTCAGGGATATCCGTGCTGGCGGCATGATGATGATGATGATATAGATCCGCTGTTAGCTTTGATAATCTCAAAATTCGGCAAGGCATACTATCAACCAGTTTCTGAAGTTGACCCAAAGGTATTTTCCCATGCGTCTAAGATTGCGTTTTTGTGTTCAGAAATTATTGAATACTGTCGATCTCCTTCATAAACTTTTGTAACAATCAATCCCCACAAATTGTGTATACGATTGAGGTCTGAAGAGCTTGCTGGGTGGTCAAGAAGTCCTATTTTTTGTTCAAGTAAGTACTTCTTCGTTGTTGGCGCATTATGGATAGCAGCATTATCTTGCTAAACAAATCCATTCTTCTCCACATAGACGACGTCCTTTAGTATCTTCATATAATCTGCCGCTTTTTGTCGGCCACTGACACATTTTAGTTAAAGCTTCCTTGAAGATGAGAAGCCCCCCCGAGATCATAAGAGATCCTATGCCTTGTTGAGTAATTATTTCCTGAAAACTTTTGTGTACCATTACTTCTGAAAGCCTTCTCGACAGTCTACATTGAATTTTTTTCCGTTCGAGAAAACAACTTTTCGCCATTCTTCATCACTCATGGTTTGATATTGACGAGCATATACTGATCGTTTCTTTTTGTGCTTCGTAGTTAACCTTGGACGATAGATTCTTTTCTTATGCTTAATTTTTTCGTTGTTTGAATTTTTTTTTTTTTTTACTTTAAAATCAATTCTCTTGAATTGTGGAGATAATTTTTTCTAGCCTGCCAGTCAGTTTTCTAGTTTCATACTTATTTGGACTTTTCAAATAACTGCAGATAACGGTTTTACTGCGTCCTAAAGCCTTCGAAATTTCTTTCTGAGATTTTCTAACTCTTTTCAGACCTGTAATCTCGCCTTTCTCAAATTCAGATAATTTAGTTCCTTTAGCCATTTATGTTTTTTGTAGTTTAAGTATTACAGTTTTAATAGCTATTATATTACGCAGACTACATACAATGAATTTTTAATTAAATTAAGTCATTTTTTCTTTAGTTTTTATTGGTTGTCTTATATCTATGGCAAAAATAAATTTTAAAATTTAGAATAAATGCTAATATACATATAAGAAATGAAATGAAATTTCTTATTTTAAATTTAAATGTCTTTTAACCTTATCTTATATATACACACACATATATATATATATATATATATGATTTTCATAAACAGTAGCAGCGATAATGATTCTCTACAGAAACACCAAAGTGAAAGTACGTTCACCAGATGGAGACACGGAATACTTCGACATTGTTGCAGGAGTACTACAAGGAGACACACTAGCCCCGTACCTCTTTATCATCTGTCTAGACTATGTGCTTAGGACTTCGATCGACAAAATCAGAGAAAATGTCTTCGAGCTGACTAAGAGAAGAAGCAAAAGGTACCCCGCAAAAACAACCACGGACGCCGGCTACGCTGATGACTAGGCGTTACTAGCAAATACGCCTAATCAAGCAGAGACACTACTGCATAGTCTGGAACGAGCCGCAGTTGGCATTGGCCTCCATGTCAATGCAAACAAAAGTGAATATTTGTGTTACAACCAAACGGGCAACATTGCCACACTAGACGGAGCCTCTCTGAAACTAGTAGACAAATTCACCTACCTAGGAAGTAGCGTCTCATCAACCGAAAAAGACATCGACACGCGACTGACGAAGGCATGGACAGCTATCGATAGCCTCTCGATCATATGGAAGTCGGACCTAACCGATAAAATGAAACGCAGTTTCTTCCAAGCAGTGGTTGTGTCGATACTGCTATATGGCTACACCACATGGACGCTAACGAAGCGGCTGGAGAGGAATCTTGACGGAAATTACACAAGAATGTTGAGAGCAGTATTGAACAAGTCCTGGCGACAACACCCCACGAGACACCAACTATACGGACACTTGCCCCCATCACGAAAACTATACAAGTTCGACGAACCAGACACGCGGGACACTGCTGGAGAAGCAAGGACGAGCTCATAAGCGATGTACTCCTGTGGACCCCCACATATGGATGTGCAAAGGTAGGACGACCAGCACGAACTTACATACAGCAACTATGTGAGGACACAGGATGTGACCCTGAGGACCTGCCGGAGGCGATGAATGATAGGGAGAAGTGGCGAGAGAGGGTCAGGGATATCCGTGTTGGCGGCGTGACATGATGATGATGATGATGAAAAATTGTAAACAATATTTTTTTCTTCACTTTTGAGGGTGGTCTTATATTTTTGTCCAGGGGTGGATGTGCATTCATGTACACACATGCATTTATGTATACGATTATATTTTCGCTATGGCTCTACTGATATCCACACATAAGCATACATAGAGAATTTACACACACACACACACACACACACACATTATGTGTATTCATCAGCCTCTCGGCACGATAAGGATGTGACACAAGGTCAATTTTTAAGTGGAGTTTTACAGGTTTGAATTCAGTGTTTTCCTTCTCCTGGGTCGGTTGCTATATCAAGGTGAAAGAACCCAGCCCGCTCTACTCTATAGTTTGAGGGAGAATAGCTGGATTGATACCTTTCTCAAGAGTATTAGCGATACAGCCTCGTCAAGGGTGTGAACTCGTGTCGTCGAGTACCTTTCCCTCGACGGTAACCATTACACGAAGAGCCCTCCCCCTCTCTCTCTCTTTCTACATATATACATATATATAGCAAGTTATTGTTTAGACAAGTTTAAATCTCATTGTTAAATCTAATACAAACTCTAAATCCAATTTAAACCAAACAAATGTAGTTGAGAAATTCACCTGTTCTTTCAAGAGTGTCACCCGAACATCTTACGAACTCCTAATTTGTACACTGACCGTACAACAACCATCCTCTTCCGCCGTCATATATTCTACCTCACTGAAACTAATCCGATGAAACAACATATAACTACAACGGTAAATACACCGATTAATTCACATTCGTTTAAATGCGAAAAATCCTCAACAGTAACATAAAAATAACAACAAAAGAACGTGTTCAAACACTTAAAGTCATTAGTTTTAGAATTAAAGAACCAAATATATATAAAATAGCATTAAACGCCGGCACTGTCGTACTAAATTTATTCAACAACTAAGAAGCTAATCAAAATACCGCCACCAATTACAAACCCTTCCAACAAAATGAATTTCCTACCCTAAATAAAAAAGGAAAAAGACCCCCCACCACAGAAGATCATTTGATATTATCGAGCAGAACCAAAGATAACTCTATCATCTGGACTCTGATTCAAAGAAACGAGCAAGAAAGCCTGAGGAAAAATATACAAGATCATAAAAATGAAAATTCCATTGTTTTTAATTAAACTTATACATATATATATATATATATATATATATATATATATATATATATATATATATTTGTGTGTGTGTGTGTGAGTAATTTAGGTGTATTTTTATAACTTTTTTATAACGGCGTGTGATTTTTTCGTAGACACATTGAATAAAGACGATTGAATGCAGCCACATAATTTCGTTAAATTTAGTGAAATTAAATCGCACCCAGGTGTTCCTCCCATCAGAGATATGAAAAACGATTAAAATCTTATTATTTCTACGTTGCATCTATTTTCATTACTGTTTATTTTTCGTTTCCAAGTAATAATTTCAATGAGAAAAGTTCGACTGAAAAAGTCTACAAAGAACTTTGTATCTTTTTTTTTTTTTGCTTGTTTGTTTTTACCTTTACTGGGGAAAGTGCCAGTCATAATATTTACAAAACTTTTTCTTTATCGAAATAAATCAACTTTGATAATGCAAATTATGCCTTTTTTCTTTTCAATTTTTGTTTATGTTAACACCATTTAACATCGGTTTTTAAGTATCGTATTTTAAGATATTTTTTGATACAACTCGTTAAATTCGTTTTGAATGACGTTTAATTTATCTTTACCCATCGTTTAAACAATTATTCTTAACATGATTTTTAGTATAAATTTTCACTTGTTTCCCAAATCATTTTAACACTACCTAAACCGTGCATCCAAACATTATTTTGATATCGTTTACAACAGTCTCAAAGCGTTTTTGATATAATAAACAATCTTTAATATTGTTGCATATTGACCCCGGCCAAGCTGTCAAAAGAAGAAATGCACCTGTGTAAATAACAGGTGCATCCAGTCGAAGATCTCTGGAGATCAAGGGTGACCTTGACTGTCGAGGGGTTGAATTGAGTGCCAATTGTGACGCTCGCAGGAAGTAGGTGGGTGTCAAATTATAATATAACCCCGCCGACAGGAAGTTCAGATCAGTTGGAGTTCAGATCAGTTGGAGAGAAGATGCTGATATGAGAGGCATGTCCCAGCAGAGGCTGGGCCCCAGGCCTCCGGTTGAGCAACCCAGGAGAACGGGAAAGAAATACTGTCATAGCCAGAAGAGTGGGGGTCAATATGTTGCAGTTTTGTTGTCTCCAACTCCCTCTCACACACAACCCTTTCAAATAAAGTGAGAGGTATATTTTTCTAAAGAACTGTGTCAACTCGTCTTTATTGTGTCGTCGTTATGATTCTGCATGCATCTGCATATGAGTATGCAACAATATAATACTAATACAAATTACATAAGTTTCAACTGCGGTGATTCGTGGTATTAGAAGAAACCTGAAGTTACTCTACAAGCAAAATAAAAAAAAAATGCTGGCCACTTTCAAGTTTTGAAGTTCAAAGGTACCACTCCATGTTGGCCGGTTGATCCCATCGTCTGATTATTGCAAATAAAGAAAACCACTTATTCCCTTCGTGGATATCTATTTCAAGAAAACAAAAACTAAAGAAAGTTGAGTAGTTGAAATGCTGAATAAATATTAAATTTTATATGATATGGACCCCCACATATGGCCGAGCAAAAGCAGGACGACCAGCTCGAACATACATACAGCAGCTATGTGAGGATACGGGATGTAGCCCTGAAGACCTGCCAGAGGCGATGAACGATTGGGAGAAGGGGTGAGAGAGTGTCAGGGATATCCGTGCTAGCGGCACGACATGAAGCTGATGATAGAATCGAGACCATGATATATGAATGTCCCAATCGGCTGAGGCTGCAGAATACACCGACCTCATCTCTGCAGAGGAGTAAGACTCCTCAAACAAGTGTCCTGTATAGGACATTATGCAATCTGATGGTAAGGATCCAATAATGCTGGAACTTTGGTGAATGCAGAGTGCCCCTTCATTGCCATCGCTCCTAAGTCTACTTTGGCCTGAAGTGGGAACACCTGATAGGGTCCCCTCTATGAGTCCAATTGAGGTGTTTGGCATTTCAACTGTAATTATGCTGAACTGAATTGTCTGAAATAGAACTGTTTTGACATTTTAACTGTGTACTTATGCTAAACTGAATTGTTTGAAACAGAACTGTTTATATGTATAAAATGGATTTGGCATTAAATAACCGACAATGGTTGACATATCATAAATTAAACCAAACCGTTGAAATATGAAAGAATGATTATCCCCACCTGTGAAGAAGTCAGTCACAGTCCTCTCCCACTGGATCAGCCACCACTCTATGAAAAAAAAAAATTCCACATGAAATGACAGCAGTTGTGCTATATTTCAATAAAGCTCTCAATCAAGTAATTAACGCAGTCATTTTTCCTTACAACAACATAATTATAAGTTTTGAATTGTTTATAAAGGATGTAGTGTTCTTTCGAGGGTGTGTCCACCGATCATCAAATTGTTACGGCCAAAGTACGACTAAGCCTACGAAAAAACGCCACACGTAAAGCGAGAACCAAGCACTATGACTGGGCCCTACTCAACAACAGAGATATTAGAGATAAATATGCATTAGAATTAAGAAACAGATTCGAAGCACAACAAGAGAAGGCAGAAAAAGGTACCCCAAATGACGAATATGAAAATTTTGTAGAAGCACACCTTGAGGCGGCAGCAAAGTGTATTCCAACAAAACCTAGAACTAAATATAGAGTCCCTTGGGAAACGCTAGCGGTTAGAGAAAAACGTGCACTCGTGAAAACTGCCTCCAAAAGCTATCAAAAGAACCCAACAAACACAAATGCACGAAAACTAGAAAAGGCACAACATCAATTAACAGGAATATATCTAAAAGAACAGGCAGAATACATACAAAATCAGATAAGATTAGAGACTCGGTGGAAGATAGACAATCCAGGATAGCCTGGCAAACCATAAACGAAGTAAGTAGAAGGAAGAGCACAGCCAAAGCAAAATTGAAAGCTGCAAGCCAATAAAAAAGAGTAAAAATGTGGGAACAGTATTTCAAAAATCTACTAGGAAACCCACCGGAAATAACGGATGAACCGATCGCCAGAATTATTAGAAAGCAATTAGACGTTAAACTGGGTCCTTTCACCAAAGAAGAACTCGACTCAGTTCTCAGAAGAATTAAAAATAGGAAGTCTGCAGGGCTAGACGAGATCCCCCCAGAAGTGTGGAAGACAAGACAATTCGACGATATACTGCTCCGGCAATGCAACGCAGTCTATAGTCAAAATAGGATAGAAAGATGGACGAAAGGATGCATCCTTCCTTTCCCTAAAAAAGGCGACCTCGGACTAGCCAAGAACTACCGAGGGATAACACTTACATCCATAGCAGCCAAAATTTACAATATCCTACTACGAAACCGCATAGAACCCAAAATAGACAACATCCTTAGGAAAAACCAAAATGGCTTACGGAGAAATAGATCCACAACCTCACAAATACTGACCGTCCGTAGAATCCTGGAAGGCGTTCGGGCAAAAAACCTTCAGGCGACATTACTATTTATCGACTTTACCAAGGCCTTCGATTCCATACACAGAGGGAAGATGGAGCAAATCCTACTAGCATACGGCCTACCAAAAGAAACCGTAGCAGCGATAATGATTCTCTACAGAAACACCAAAGTGAAAGTACGTTCACCAGATGGAGACACGGAATACTTCGACATTGTAGCAGGGGTACTACAAGGAGACACACTAGCCCCGTACCTCTTTATCATCTGTCTAGACTATGTGCTTATGACGTCGATCGACAAAATCAGAGAAAATGGCTTCGAGCTGACTAAGAGAAGAAGCAAAAGGTACCCCGCAAAAACAATCACGGACGCCGACTACGCTGATGACTTGGCGTTACTAGCGAACACGCCAAATCAAGCAGAGACACTACTGCATAGTTTGGAACGAGCCGCAGCTGGCATTGGCCTCCATGTCAATGCAAACAAAACTGAATATATGTGTTACAACCAAACGGGCAACATTGCCACACTAGACGGAGCCTCTCTGAAACTCGTAGACAAATTCACCTACCTAGGAAGTAGCGTCTCATCAACCGAAAAAGACATCAACACACGACTGACGAAGGCGTGGACAGCTATCAATAGCCTCTCGATCATATGGAAGTCGGACCTAACCGATAAAATGAAACGCAGTTTCTTCTAGGCAGCGGTTGTGTCGATACTGCTATATGGATGCACCACATGGACGCTAACGAAGCGGCTGGAGAGGAAACTTGACGGAAATTACACAAGAATGTTGAGAGCAGTATTGAACAAGTCCTGGCGACAACACCCCACGAGACACCAACTATACGGACACTTGCCCCCCATCACGAAAACTATACAAGTTCGACGAACCAGACACGCGGGACACTGCTGGAGAAGCAAGGACGAGCTCATAAGCGATGTACTCCTGTGGACCCCAACATATGGATGTGCAAAAGCAGGACGACCACCACGAACTTACATACAGCAACTATGTGAAGACATGGGATGTAACCCTGAAGACCTGCCGGAGGCGATGAATGATAGGGAGAAGTAGCGAGAGAGGGTCAGGGATATCCGTGCTGGCGGTGCGACATGATGATGATGAGTGAGTAGAATGGTTTCAAGCAAAATTCAAAAGAAGAGATGATACTTTTCTGACAATTGGCAGGAATATTGGTGAAAATGGAGCTTTGAACAGACTGATTGTCACTTGACCATGTAATTTACTTATTCCTGCTTGGAAAATTAATATATTTCTATTAATTCTACCACTACCTGCGGTTACTGTAGCTGATGATGTTGCAGCTAAAAATCTATCTAATGAAAATAGACACTTTCAGTTTGTTTCCTTCTTCGTCTTCCGTAATTTCTATTAGGATATAGCACTATTTTGAGCTGAGCAGGCTCAGCTTAAGATATCAATGTTCAGAACTTCTGCCTAGGATCATCTTCCAAGTGACAGCAAGTCTATTCAGTTCTCCAAAACTCTTCTCAGTATTGTAGCCGATCTCAACCGCACTGTGGTTTGGTCTGTTTTAATCCTGTCCCTGATGTATTTTCTAAGTTCCTTAGGATTGTCCCATGAGCTCCAACTATTATGGGCATCATTGTTATCTCCATGCTCCATGATTTTAATTATTTTTTTTTTCGTTAAGGGCAGGTACTTTCCCAGTTTTTCACTACCGGCTCTGCTAGAACGGAGAGGGTCAATAGTTTCTCACAAAGGGTTCAAAGTGACATTAAGTCTCCTCAGTTCTCGTGGATTCTTCCTATTATTCTGTCCAATCTCTACTATGATGTTGTCTGTGTTGTCTCGATTCTTCCTCTGGTTTCCAATTCTTTCAGTCCCCTTTCCAATATTTGAAGGACTGCTCCAAGCACACCGACTACTATTGGAATTACACTTACTTTCATATTCCTCAGATTTTTTTTAGTTCTCTGGCAAAGTCCAGGTATTTGTCTTATCTTTTTTGTTTTCTTTTATTTAAAACTTTGGGATCGGGCGGAACGGTAAAGTCCACTTGATGGTAAGTTCTTTTTTTCCCCTAGTTAATCACTGCTAAGTCTGGTCTCTTAGTCGGAATTAGCAATTTCGTTTGTATCTCAAAATTCTAGAGAATTTTAACCTCAAGAAAAGATTCTAGTTAACGCATATACCATTCGATTCTATGGTCAAATTTTTATCTCTTGTACAATTCCTAGCTGATCACTTTCCCCACCTCGTCTTGTACTCCTTTTGTGTGGGCACCTCTGGTGGTGTAACGGTTAGCAAGCTAGACTAGCGAACCTACACGAGTGAGTTCGAGTCTCATTGGGTGCCCCATTCATTCGGCCTTGTGCCACATCGAAGTAAAGAGCTTTGTAAATTACCTTGTACTCCTTTTGTGATTGTTTGCTGCCTTTGCTTATTATGTGATTCACCGTTTCATGTCTGACTCCACACAACACATACTTTCTATTCTGTAGCTTGGTATCAATTTCGCTTTGATATCATTGGTCCTTTTGGCCTTGTTTTCAGCTGATTGAGGTTTTTCATTTCGTAGCCATAGTCTTACAGTGTGTAATCTCACCGGTTTGTCGCTTGAAATTTTCAAAAAGCTGTTTTTCTTCTCATTTTTCTCGTTTTGTTATTCTGTTTGTTCTTATGTTTCCGTTCCTTTTTCTGGTCGTTGTAATTAGTCTTTCTTGTCGTCCTCGATTCCTTATGTTAGTGAATCAACGCAATTCTCAGTGCTGATACGACTTCATCCTCTCCTTTTCTTAAGACATATAATCTGTTTATGTCATCTCTCGAATATAAAACCCAATAAATAGTCATCGAATTTCTTGTCCTTTGGTCCATTTTTCTGAGTTTCCCCTTTTCTATTTTAAGAATGACCTTGAGTATCTTACAAAGGGGACTGCCCTGGTGTTTTTTCCTTTCATCTGTCTTAGAGTTAGGTCTCGGGAAGTTTTCTCCTTCTGGGTGACTCTTTTCCTATTTTTCTTCATATCCGTTTGTTTGATGGTATCCGCCAGCTTCAAATATTCCCAAGTACTTCAAGTTTACTTTTATTCCAAGCGTTCTAATACTTTGCTCATTTGGTAGTTCTAGCTTTCCTGCTGCTTATCTTATCGTGCTCTTAATTCAAAGCATAGCACATTCTTCTTTGCTAAATTTAATTCCTTTATGCTGGCTGTATTGGGCTCCAGTTATTTTTTTATTTATTACGAATACTTTTATGTCGTTCATATACTTAAGGTAATTAATCTTTTCCTTTGATTTTGTAAATTTGTAGCCCCCAGCACATTTCCTAATTACGTAGTTGAGTGGCCACATTGCTATAATGAATAGCAGTGGCGAGAATGAGTCTTCCTGTAAGATGCCTTCAGGGATTTTTACCTCAACAAGTGATTGACCTCCCACAGTCAGTTCCACCATATTATTATTATTATTATTATCAATCACTCATTAGAGCTTTTCACATCAACGTTAGCCGATGGTTTTTCACTGGAGTGAGTGACAGCAAGTCTCCCCAAGTCTCCAGGACTCTTCTTAGTATTCTGGCCGTTCTCAACAATGCTGTCGTTTGGATGGTCTCCACTCGTCCGCCAACTTCCGAGTTCTCTAGTCCCTTTAGCAATCCTTTAGTTACTGTTCCAAACGCACCAATTACAATTGGTATAATTGTCACCTGCATTATTATTATTATTATTATTATTATTATTATTATTATTATTATTATTATTATTATTATTATGTGGTATTATTACATTTGGACGAGGTTGTTTCCATTTCACATAATTCTCTTACCCTTGGGAATTGTATGAATAAAACTATCTACCCTCCAGCTGTGAGTAAAATAGTGGGCTCTTTAGCCTTAGTATGGCAACCAGTCTAGGAGAAGTAAAATTCTGAATTCAAAAATGTTAAAATCTATACTCAAAATTTAACTTGTGTTGCATCCTACTCATACGGAAGTGTAGGTAAATACATACATATCTGTTGTGTCAATAGAAATTTCAGTAGAAATCTTTGTTAGTTAACTCTTATCGGATAAAAGGTCTTGGCTCTATATACATAGATCACGTAGGACTAATTTGTCATGTGTTATCTACGTTTTGGCTGCCCATCCTCCAACATAATCATTTTTCCGACCCTCATACTGAGAAGGGAAAGATCGACAAAACGAGCGAGACGAGCATTGACCTTGTGATACAAATGAAAAGGACTTGCGGATACTATTTTTAGCTCATTCATGCCCAAGTTGTCCGGTTTGTTAATCGGATCACGTGTCACATGCAATAATTAGCCTGCTCTCCGTGGGGTTCCAGAACGCCGAATCTCGTGCTCAGCACACAGCAGCTTCTCCTTTCAAATACCCTACACGCTGAACTTTGCTAGCATCCACCTTATTACAAATGATGATGTTTATTCTTTTAGTTATGTTTTCTTCCAATCTATTCTAATCAACGAATATTGATTGAATGAATTCATTTTCATGACGACATGATGTTATTAATAACATTAAGAAATATCAGCCTGTTTTGCGTAACGCTTATCGCTATTGGATATTTGCGGCCCCATTTCAGATCTTGGAATAGCCTATGCTTCATTTCGTGCGAATCTTCTTCGAAATAGCATGAACCCATTTGTCCTTCCAAGCTATGGGTAAATAATCGGTGGGACTGGGTCTTTTATACGTGATTAGGCAACCAGTCGGCGGGGGGGTGTGATAAACTATTCAAACCAGTTTCGCTACAATTGAAAATATTTGACATTGTGTCATATCCTGTCGGTGTTGGAGGGGTTGTGTAAATACATACCAGCAATATATATATATATATATGGTAGCCGATAGGTATATATATATATATATATATATATATATGATAGCCGATAGGGTATAAAAAATGTAAACAAAGGCTGCTGCTGCTGTTTCTAAAATAAAATACCTTAAAATTCCCTTGGTCCGCTTGGTGGCAGAGAGGTCTGAAACTTAGTCTAACGTAAAGTTGGTCGGGTTTCGATCCCGGCTTCGAGCGTCCTGCATGTCTAGCCACAATGGAAAAGTGGATAAACGGAAACACTGACAACGTTTTTAATAAATGTTATTTCGTCTTTATTTTAAAAAGACTGACGAATTTTTCTAAAATTCCGCGTTGGAGGAAGTAGATAAAAAAAAAAACAAAAGAAAAAGAAAAAGAGGGAGAGGTTATCAAAAGAAGAGACACAAAAGAAAGAAAAGGAGAGACAGTGATATATATCAGGGTGGTTGTAACTGGGGTTATTAGCTGTGACCGTGATTTATTTTTTGGGATGTTTGGGCTATGGCTAAGTAGACAAGGAGGATGCTACAGCCATCGTCAAGCATATCAAATTTAATCAAAGACTTGACCAATAGAAATGGAATATCTCAAGGTATTTTCTCTTAAAATAACTTTTTATTGCCTTCTTGTAAATTACATTCTTTAAGAATTAGAAATTTATGTATAAGCTTCTTGATATGTAATCACTCAATTTTCTAATTTCCAAAACTTCAATCTGTTACCAACAACAAATCATCTTAGTCTTGCCCGTTTGTTATCTGGTGAGAAACTGATCACAAAATCTTTATTAATAGTCCGCCGTGTTGGCAAGACTGAGACTGACTGTATACACCAGCAGATAGACATGACACCCTCCGAAAGTGGGATGTCTCGGGTGTGACACTAAACTACATCTAATAGCGAGGCTCCAGTTCTGGAGATCTGTGGAGTATGGAGTACTTCTTCATTATCATTAATCCTAAGTTCACCGACCGCAAGTGGTATTACCTATTAATGTTCCATTTATGGGTAATTTAGATTTGTTAAAAATTTATTCGTCTTCGCTACGACAGCAGACCTCCCACAAAAAAAAACACTCTTAAAAACAGCTACACAAAATTTGTAAATATAAGCATGCAATGAACGGATTTTATAACCTTTTGACATAAAATAATCCTAATCAGTTTGACATGCCGTTAAAATCATTAAATACAATTAAATCAATGGGATTTTTTTAGTTTGATTTGATGCTTGGTAGCCTGTGAAGTGAAAAAAGTTACTGCTCAAAGTATAAATTTAGATTTAGTTCAAAATCGAGAACGGCTTATTTACGAGTATATATATATATATTATTCACTTATAAGTTCATTGTAGAAATTTATTATGAACAGTACTTTTAACTTATAACTTTCAGACTAAGATAAGTTACACGTTCATTGATTAGTCTGTTTACAAATATTTGATTCAGGCTAAATCATCACAGAATGTATTGCACGAGAATCACCAGAATAAATAGTTAAAACCTATTTACTATCTTCAGACTCAATAAAATTTATTACAAGCTGATATTATTTCCGGCTATACATAAGACATATTGGTTGTTCTGAGCTGGCCCCGTTTACGAGTAGACTTCTGTTTCATCTCAGCAAACGCAGAGTAACTCAATGTATGGTACTGATGGCAGAGTAGACTTCGTCAGACTAATCACAGTAAGCGATCGGTACGTAAATATATGAGAAGTGTTGGTATAATAGAGCTTTAAGGAGTGAAACAAGACTGAAATGTGTTTTAGAAATAATAAAATATGGTGCTTTATCGCCAAATTTCTTGTTCGAAAGCATCACAGTCAGATGTCGACCTATTCAGTGGCTTGACTGGTTAATTGATAGAGTTTTAAAAACATGTCAAACCATCTAGGGATATTTTATACGTAGATGTTAGAGAATTGCATTCATTTTACGTTCATATTTACAATTTTTTGTATTATCGTTTCTATGAGTGTTTTTTTATATACAGTCCGATCGAATACAAATATTTTTTAATCGTCTATTTGACCCCTAGATTGGATCCGAAAATGTATTGCTACTCAGGGTCAGAGTGGACCTGGTAAGAAGATCAGTGTAGAAGTATTCGAAGCTCCTCAGATCTCCAGAACTGGAGCCTCTCCATCAGATTTAGTTATATCAAAATGTGACATAACGGTACTAAATAAACATTCATATCTCAATGGAACCCGTTGTTACACTGCCGTGATAAAAGTTGACGAACGCATGAAACTCTGTTTAACTACCCAAAGATTTATTTAAAACTACAACCTGTTGGTAGGCGCTGGGAGAAAGAACGAATGTGTGGAAACTGAGACGATCGCGTTAGCTAGGCAAAAACATGTAACTTCTGCTGAGAAAGAGAGAGCAGACACAGAACTTGAATTTTCTTCCTGTTTTTTTGTTGTACTTCTGACATGCTTGTCCGCTGGGTCGCGTCTAGTCACCTCCCCTTTGGAGCGCACTACTAAAACGGGGGCTCGTAACATTTCGCCTCTTCACATCTTGGCAGCTCGTGTTCGACTATCTTTACCTCATCACGTCTCGCCATCAACTCCTAAAAAGCAAGAGTGGTCCCCTTCCTCCCGCCTGTCGTGTCGGGGACAGAAACATAACCGTTTCTGGTCGTTCCATATTGTTATATTCTCATGTGCCGTATCATAACGACACAATAATAAAGACGCACGCAATGATAAAGACGCAGGAAGACTTCTTTATAAAAATATTTACCTCTCACTTTATTGCAAGGGTTCGAAAAGGGTTACTCAAGGTTTGCATGTGAGAGGGAGCTGGAGACCGAACATAACTGAAATATTTTGACCCCAAAGTTATGGCCGTCAGCGTTGTGTCTTTCTCGTTCTCTAGGGCTACTCAACCGGAGCCATGGGGTCCACTCTGCTGGGTGCTGGCTTTCCTTACTGCATCTTAACAGCAACTTCTCTAGTCTCCAAACTCCATCGGGGTTCCCAAGGGCCCCCTCGGCCGGGTGTGGCTTTCCCTACCACACCTCGTCTATCTCCGCCTCCGACTCTACTGATTGACTTCTGTCTTGACTGAGCTATATAATAGTTCAACGCCCACTTGATCTTTGAAATCAAATGTTTAATCGTCATCAAGCGGAAATAACTGTCATGCAGTTCAGAGGTCACTCTCTTCTGGTGCGTCAGTCTATGAGAGTATAATGGGATTTTTTTTACCTCGTCCCATTTCATCAGCCAATTTCCGCCCTCGCGATTTCCTCTCATACTGCCACTAGAATGTGTCACTTCCTTCCGGTGCATCACCTTGAATGGCATTTTTGGCCGGGTCAAAAGGTCAAAACATAACAATATAACGCAGAAAGTTTCGAACCCTAAGGTCGTTTCTAGTCATTTTTAATTAACACGAGTGCTCTGTCCTGGGTAATTAACACGAGTGCTTTGGCCAAGGTATTCGGAGACTTATTTATTAATTTATTCAATTTCAATTTTATATGAGCCGATAGTGACACAAAGACAATGACCCAAACGTCGATTAATGAGGAGATAAGAGGAGAGGACTATCGGGAACGAGCCGAGAATCGAGCCTTGCTTGACTATGCTGGTCATTGGACCACTTAGTGTAGTTTGGCCCTGATAAGCCTAGCTAGACATGGACCCAAATCTGGATGCCTGATTATAGCTCAAACTGGACAGCTATGGTCCTGTGCGATACAAACGTGACAAAATTGTCAATGATGCAGCTACCCCAGGTGAAGGTGGCCCAGCTGAAGCCGTGGAGCTTTTGGGCTCAAGTCTGGCTTTGCTGGACAATGCCCGCTAGCGCAAAGCCAACAGCAAATTAATGCCGTCATTTTTATATGAGCCGTTCAGTTACGTTACTATATCCAGGACTCGTTGTAAGGAGGTTTGTTTGTTCGTTTAGGTTTTATGGCATATCAACCTTTGTAGGTTATTTAAGGCCAAATTGTAAGGAGGTTTTATATATATATATATATATATATATATAATATTTTCAATGATGGTATTTTTCAATAAGTTCACTTTTGTTTAATTTATATGAGCGTAAACAATAACAGACTGTAGGAGTCTGGGCAAGAATCATATTTGTTTGTAAAGTTTGATTTTGTTTCGACTGCACCGAATTGCTTGGTTTATGAAAGCAGTATCTGTACAAACACTACTGACGAAGACATATTGCTATCTCCAGACACGGCACTTTGTAAACAAATAAACAAATCAACAAACAAAGCGCCGAATTATAAATGGTCGAAGAGATCGCAAGGGAAAATATTTAGGCAACGCATTGAAATGCGACTAAGAAATCCTGTTGAGCCAAACAAATATGACTGTTTGAAGGGATTTAATTCATTCGCCGAATTTCTATGCAGTCACGGCGAAAGGAAGTGTATTTAATCAGTTTATACAAAAAGGTTGGAGAGTTTGTTTTCTTAAAATGCTGTTTTGTTTCTACGAAACGTTCTTTTCAACTAATGTTGTTTTAAAGATTCATTTGCCCGTGTTTTGTTTTATTCTTACGTTTAATTTTCGTCTTCAATAAATGAATATATTTTTGAAAGCTTTCGATATCCAGAGCAAATAACAATAGCAAATTTCAAACATCACCTTTTGATTTTTAATAAATCAGATAAATTGATTGAAATAAACGAATGGATAGTATTTTCATGTTGTTTATATTTATGATATAAAGCTACAATTTGTAAATGATATGCAAATACATAGTTACAATAAATACATGAAAATCATTTTGCAGTTTCGCATCTTTCATGAGATAGATAGATAGATAGATAGATAGATAGATAGATATGAGCAGACTTAGATAGATAGATAGATAGATAGATAGATAAGAATAGAGTGGGATATATACATATGAAAAGGCTGAGATAGATAGATAGATAGATATGAATAGACTGGGATATATAGATATGAAAAAGCTGAGATAGATAGATAGATAGATAGATATGAATAGACTGGGATATATAGATATGAAAAGGCTGAGATAGATAGAACTCAAAAGTGTTATTGAAGACCCATCTTTGTCTACACGCTATCAATTAGTTCAATTTGCTATTTACAGGACATTAATGCAGTGTATTCTAAAATTTGACTTTAATATACACACCTACAAGACGGTCAGTAATTGCAGCCTCTTAATTACCAACAACGCCTGGAGTGTGAACTTTGATTTGCTCAGATGTTGATGGTTGGTGAGGTTTTATAGCATATCAACCTTTGTTGGTTATTTAACGCCAAATCCATTTTTATGTAAATAGTTCTATTTCAAACAATTCAGTTTAGCTTGAGTACATAGTTTAAGTGTCAAAAACATTTCCATTTCAAACTATTCAGTTTAATCAAACAGTTCTAATTCAGCTAATTCAGTTTAGTATGAGTACAGATTTTGTTTACCCACAGTTAAATGTCAAAACTGTTCTATGTATAACAATTCAGTTTAGTGTAAATACAGTTTCAATGTCAAAACACAGTTCTATTTCTATATTTCAGTTTAGCATAAGTACGCAGTTTAAATGTAAGTGCGGTTTAATTGTCAAAAACATTTCTATTTCAAGCTATTCAGTTTAGTCAAACAATTCAGTTTTTTTATAAGTATGCTCTCAGTTCTATTTAACCTATAGATCAGACCCTATCAGGTGCTACCACGCCGGCCCAGAGTGGACCTGGGAGCAATGGCAATGAATGGGTGCTCCACATTCCCCAAAGCTCTAGCATTACTTGAACCTCACCATTAGATTGTTTAGTGTCATATGTAGGACACTCGTTAGAGGGGCCTTACCTCTCTGCCGAGATGCAGTCGGTGAATTCTACACCCCCAACCGACAGGGTAATCATATATTGAGTGAAGATAGCAATTTTTTAGAGTAGTTTAAAATGATTGATGAAACCCATTTTTTTCAAAATGGATTTGTGGTTAAACAGAACTGCTAATTTACCAACTTCTGGTTTTCCGGGCCCACTTGGCATTCGCGCTAAGTTTGTGTTATCATGCAGACCACCTGGTATCAGCCAATACCCACTTGGTAAGGCTGAGTTCATTGCTTGGTACCTGAGGCACCCCGAAATGACCAATGCAGTTTTATTCTTTAATCTACTAAAAACTTTCGACTTTATTTCTCTGTTGGGAAAAATCTAACATTCTGTTTCTTCAAGGGTGTAATTAGTTTCAACATAGCTTGATTATTTTACATTGAAAAACAATTTTTCTTTACTTAAATGTACTTACGCTAGCATTTCTGTTCTAGGCCCCTGATTTTATGCTTTTTTTATACTTACATCTTTGAATGCGTCAAGAATATGTTTTCGCCCTCCATAGCGACATAATCGCTCAAAGATCTTTTACACACAGAAACTCTAATTGTTATATTTAGAAAAATATTTTCACATTTTGACAAAGCAAACTCTTAAATTGGATGCATGAACTTTTCATATTTGATATGTTTGCGCTTTAATACATATCTTTGCTTACGAGAAAAGATATCGTAATTTTTGATTTTCAACCAAATTTTAATCAATCATTTCCACACTCTCCATTATATATATATATATATATATATAGGGGGGGGCTGGTGTGTGTGTGTGCATTAGTAATGTTATTTGCTACATTTATAAATAAAGAGAGCTCAGTATCGGAGATAGAGCATATATAGAATTTTGTAGATACATGGGGGAGATACCGACATTTACCAAGCACCGGTGTCTTTGCGTCTATGCTATCATAACTTTTATATAAACATATATATATATATATATATATATATATATATATATATATATATATATATATAGAAAGAGAAAAATGAAAATGGAAATGTATGCATACATCTTAATACATATATATGCACACACACACACACACACACACACACACACACACACACACACACACACACACACACACACATATCACATATTGCAAAAGTAATGCATAAATAAACAGTGGATCAATCTTTCATTTTCTTCTTAATAGTTCCGTTTGCATTCAACTCATTTACTCAAGCGTGTTCTCTATTTGTCGAAACAGCTTTGAAATTCCGTTTACAATGTAGTGTGAAGCTGCCCATTCGCATTTGATTTAATGTTCTGCGTATTCTCATGTTCAGATTAATTTTCAGTTTAGGATGAAGTAAAACTTGTCTGGTGAGTATGAAAATGCCGTATTCACAAAAAGCTGGGTTTCATCAAAAACGTCTGATTGAAAGTATCTAGATTATTGATTAAAATTCTATGGATTATACGTACGGAATCTCCGTGGTGTAATGGTTAAAACGCTGAACTGCAGAATAGTAGTATAGCAAGTTCGAAATCCAGTCGTGCTATTAAGTTCACTTTCGATATATATATCATATGTGAGGAAATTTACTAAGCTTTTTACTTAGATGTGGCACAAGGCCATATGAAAGGGGCACCCAATGAGACTCGAACTCACTCGTGTAGGTTTGCTAGTCGAGCTTGCTAACCATTACACCACCAGAGGCGTGTAGAGAAAGTAGAGAGTACACGCACCGCGTCCAAAATTAAAATGCATTCATTTCCATTTTTCTCTTTCTGTGTGTGTGTATATATATATATATATATATATAGTAAACCACAGACAGACTGTTTCGTTCTATTAGAACTCTTCAGTGTGGCTAGACACGCAGTACGCTCGGAGCCGGGATCGAAACCCGTCCAACTTTACGTTAGACTGTGCTTCAGACCACTCGTTCACCAAGCGAACACGTTGGCCAACGGAATTTTTAAGGTATTTTTATTTTTAGAAACAGCAGCAGCAGCCTTTGTTTACATTTTTTATACCCTCTCGGCCACCAGAGTGCTCAGTTCTTTCGAAGAGCTTTGCATTACACTTCGCCAGAGAGCTCAACCCCCATGGGGGAGCATATATTGTCATCCACAGACAGACAATATATATATATAAGTTATGATAGCATCGGTGCTTGGTAAATGTCGGCAAAATTATGAACCCCTTTATCCTCACATCTGTGGGTTAAATAGTACCACTACTGTCTTAAAGGGATGGATTTGGCATTAAATAACCCGTGAAGGTTGATATGCCTTTAAAATAACAAGCAAACTTTGATGAATATATGACGTCTTGTCATGTATCCAGACATTATTACTTCATTATATGTATGGCTCGGCGCGTATTCATTGAAAATTTAAAACGAAAAAAAAAAGGTACGGCTTCTATCTCGATAGACTTGATCATAATTTGTATGTAAATAGTTAGAGTAGATATAGAACCTTTTCCCTATTTTTCTTACTTATTCATTTTTATTTATTTATTTAATTTGTTAATTTATTTATTCTGTTAGTTTTGGAGTAGGTAGTTTTCAGTAGTTGTTTGTTTTTAGAAAATTAATTTTATTATGACAGTACGAAAACAAATGACGGCAAAAAATACATTCCTATTACATTACCTGACACTAAAGACTAAATGAAAACGAATAAAATAATGAAATAAAACAACAATAACAACAACAGCAACAACAACAACAACAATACTGCTACTAATAATAAAAGATAATGTAAAAGAAGAAAAAGGAAAAAATAAACTTTCGAAATCCTGTGGTGGGGCTTTTTTTTTACTTAAGTCATTAACTAGCGAGTTTGAATATAAATAAATAGAATCTTCTCTGTTAAGAAAGTCGAGAGACACGTACATTTTCCAAAATTTCAGTTAATGGTGAGCGCATCCGAATCCGATAAAATGGATGTTCTTGCTAAAATCTGTGTCGAATTTAATAGAATAATGATCCAGGAGAGAAGCATTTAGACGTTTTATATTTCTTCGTTGACGTATCTGAAAATGTGTATACGTGTATATAAATATGTTAGTTGTCTAAATTTCTGAGATGAAGCTTGATGATTTTTATCATTTAGGGTTTTCAGACTATTGTCTTCATCTTTATTGTTATTTCCACATATGTCCTCCGGCCTTTTTAGGTCTTTGTCGAACTTGTGAACTTTTACGGAACTTTGAACTACGTCCTTTATTGAATCCACGGGAGTCACCTGTTCTGATTCCGTTAGCCATAACCGGGTACAAGAGTTAAGTAATCCTATATTGTTACTCGCTTGCAGTCAGGATTGAACCTCCTGATGATTGTCTCCTTAGGGAGCCAACGCCTATAACCATTACGCTACGCTATGTGTCCTACGGGACAATTCAGAGTGAATATCTGGGACTTATAAGAACATTAGGTTTATAAGTCCCAAAAATTCAGTCTTTATAATTTATAACTTTAGTCTTTATAACATGAAAAGGTAACTTTGTTAATCTACTAAAGAAAAAATAAGAAAAGAGTGTCTCTGAAGAACGTGAAAGTTTCTCGAAAACAAACTCTGCAGCAGAAATTTTATTAAAGGAATACAAATCTGGAAAGTTCCCTCCTGAAAGATACTCTGGATCTTTCTTAAAATGAACAAGGTAAAAATCAGAAAGAAGGGCCAAAGAACAAGGTATTTGATGACAATACACATCCGATAAATGGCATACGCTGACTATATACGTCAAGAAGGAGGAGGAGAACTTGCTAGCATTAATGGTTATAAAGATGTATTATGGAGGTGCCCGTGGAGTAATGGTTATCGTCGTCGGAATTGGACACGGTGCCACGAGTTCAAATCCTGGACGAGACTGATTGCATTTCACATAGAATTAATACCTTTGAGAAAGGTCTGAATCCAATTATTCTCCCTCCAGCTATGGGTAAATAGTAGGACAGACTAGGTTCTTCAGCCTTGGTGAGGCAACTAGTCTAGGAGAAGGAAAACTCTGAATTCAAACCTGTTGAAATCCGCTTAAAAATTGACCTTGTGTCATATCCTGCCCGAGCGGAGGGGTTAGGTAAATAGGATAAAAATGTATTAATACAAGGTCAGTCATATTAAATATACAAAGTATGTTAAATAGAGTGAAGAAAGAATAAATAAAGTAGATAGTAACAGCAACGGCAACATCAGAGCGAACAGAAAAATAGCAAAAATAAGAAAAAATAAATAGGAAAAAATAACTGTATGGATATTCAAAGCGAAAATCTGGCAAGATTGAATACGAGAAGACCTATAAATGGCAAAGGAAGGGACACCTTAAGAGAGAAAATGGATGCCTTTTAATAGCAGCATAAAATAAGGCCATGAGAACCAATTGTATTAAAGTAAAAATTGATAATACGCAACAAAATAGCAGGTGTATGTTATGTGGAGACGGGGATGAAACGGTTAATCACGAGTGAATGTAGAAGACTAGCACAACAGGAATACAAGACTAGGCCTGACTGGGTAGGGTAGGTAATCCAATGGGAATTGTGTAAGAGATTAAAATTTGACCATACTACCAAATGTTATATGCGCAAGCACTAATTAGTCCTTAGAAATGAGACGCATAAAATTCAATGGGATTTTGAGAAACTAATCAGCTTCTCCTGGTGAGAAGGCCAGACCTAGTGTTAATCAAGAAGAAAAAGGACATTGGTGTATCAAGGATATTACCGTTCTGGCGACCACAGAGTGAAAATAAAAGAACACAAAACATAGACAAATACTCGGACCATGTCAGAGAACTAAAAACATGCGGAACCTGAGAGTGACGGTGATACCAATTATAGTGGGTGCACTTGGAATAATTCCAAAAAGATTGGAAAAAAGAGTGGAAGAATTGAAAATCAGAGGAATCATTAAGAACATTTTGACCACAGTATTGTTGATATTGGTCACAATAATCAGAAGATACCAAGAAACCTGAGGAAACTTGCTATCACTCAGTTCTGTATCTATGCTATCCTGTATGTGCCCTGTCATTGATATTGAGCACTCTTTATTTATGAATAAAGCAATCTACATTATATATATATATATATATATATATATATATATATATATATATATATCAGGAATTCATTAATTATCTGCGTGTATATGATAATATGTTACGTATTTCATTTCCTACCATCATCGTAATGTGATGCTAGCACAAATATCCCTGACTCTCTCACGCCATTTGTCTCTATCATCCATTGCTTCCAGCAGGTCTTCTAGACTACACTCTGTTCGCACAGAGCTGTTGTAGAAAAGTTCTAGTTGGTTGTTCGACAATTGCATGTCCCTGTGAAGGGGTCCGTAGGAAAAGTTTTTAAGTAAGTGGCCGTACTGTTGTTGCTTTGAGGTATGTTGCTTCCAGTACTTATTCAAATAACCCATTTTTTATACTTGTTTAAAATATTCTTAGTAGCTTTAATTATTTATTTCTGTTCGACATTCTTGTCTATTTTTGAATCATCAGTATTTTCTTTCGTCCTTTCTCTTGTAAACAACTTCGGTTTTATTTATAACATGAAAAGAAACATTTTCGAATATCACCTATATATATATATAAATACTCTGCATATCAGCATTTCTTTTCGAAACACACACGTCTTGACCGATCAGTGCCAATGGATTGAATGTGTTGACCGTTCCCTGCGGTACTCGCAAGTTACACAAACAAGTTCAGGGCGTGTATCACTCAATTCAAGAACAATGAAAAGGCTTATCGGAAATTCACTGGAGACAGTGGTGAGAGAGACGGACAGAGTTTGTGACTATTATTCAAGATTTACCCCCTCCTTCTCCGGAGATGTAAGTCGAAGAGCTGCCTCATTTCCGAACGTATATCCGGTTGAGGAAATTACTCGACTCCGAGATTGAATGTTACCTTCAATTAAATACAGCTATAATCCTTGCCTGGCCCAGAGAAAATGGGTCCTGGATTTTCGCTGACTTCAGTTAACTACCGCGTCTTAAGATAATCACACCTGATTCGCTTCTGCTTCTACAGGTGCTAATTGAGGAGGACAGATGCAGTCATCCCTAGATTCTTCCTGCTCCCCCATATATATATATATATATATATATGTTTCTATATCGATCTGCAAGCATTGTTTATCTGTCTAACATGTCCAACAAGACTTATTTAGCTATGCGTCTCTCTTTCTTGGTTGTTCATTTTCTTTTATTTTATGTTTCTCTCTTTTTATGTTTCTCTCTTTTTATGTTTCTCTCTTTTTATACTTCAGTCTACTCTCATGTCTGTATTACATTACATTGTTTCTCTACTTTTTGAATTACTTGCTTTTCCTTACTTTATACTCGCTTTGAAATACCTGACGATACAATAACAACAGAATTTGTCATTATTCGGTGGTGAGGCCAAGTTAAGTGACTGATAATAATGTCATATTGTCACACACACACACACACATATATATATATATATTCTTAGCAGCATGGAGTATATGTATATATATATATATATACGCAACTCTTCTGTCACGGGCAAGATGAGATACAGGGTTAATTTTTTAACGGAGTTTGAATTCAGAGTCAATCTTTTATAAATAGGTTGCATTTCAAAAGATAAAAAGTCTAGATTCTCCTATCATTTAGCAATAGCTGGGAGGCAGAGTGTAGATTAATGCCTTTCCTAAGGATATTAGCCTAAAGTGAAACACCCACAGATTTATCTAGAAGTTGAACTTGGGTCGGCGTACTCATATATATATATATATATATATATATATATATATATTGTCATCCACAGGCAGACTGTTTCGTTCTATCAGAACTCTTCAGTGTGGCTAGACACGCAGGGTGCTCGAAGCTGGGATCGAAACCCGTCCAACTTTATGTTAGACTAAGTTTCAGACCTCTCGGCCACCAAGCGGACCACGTTGAATTTTAAAGTATTTATTTTAGCAGCAGCAGCAGCCTTTGTTTATATTTATTATACCCTACCGGCTACCAGAGTGCTCAATTCTTACGAAGAGCTTTGCATTACGCTAGCAGCGGCCGAAAATTCCTTCGCCAGTGTGCTCGACCCCCATGGGGGGGGCGTATATATATATATATATATATATATATATATGTATATATATTTTATATCATGTTGCACTGTCAATATGGATCTCCCTGATCCTCTCTCGCCTCCCGTCTCTATCTTTCATCATTCCCAGGAGGTCTTCCAGGCTCTATCTTGTATAGGCACAGAGCTGTAATATATAGATTTAAGCTGGTCATTCTTGCCTTTGCTCGTCCATGTGAATGGATCCACAAGAGAATATCGCTTATGAGTTCGTCCTTATTTCTCCAGCAGTGTGCTGCATGCTTGGTTCGTCTAATTTTGATAGGCTATTGAATATGGAAGTCAGACCTAACCGATAAAATTTAAACGAAAAGAGTTTTCCCCAATATATATATATATATATATATATATGCAGATTTAAGAGGGATCTTGAATACACACACACACACACACACATATATATATATATCCAATATCTCTCCTAAATCTGTGTCCTGGATATATATATATATATATATATATATATATATATATATATATATATATATATATATATATATATATATAATTCTGCAGCCCAAGCGAACGGGAATCTATCCATGTTGATCTGTTTATATCTCTCCATAGAATCACATAATTACCTCTGTAAAAAGAAAGTTACTTTATCTTCTACCTCAAAGATATTGGAATTTTTTCTAGGTTGGTTGGTTGGTTGGTTCTTATACTATATCAACCTTTGTAAGTTATTTGCTGCCGTATCCATTTTTATGCAAGTAGTCAGTTTCGTTGCAAACAATTCAGTTTAGCATGAGTACACAGTTCAATTGTCACTATAATTTCTATTTCAAACTATTCAATTTAGTCAAACGGTTCTAATTCAAACACATCAGTTAAGCATAAGTATGCAGTTTCTATGTCAAAACATTTTTATTTCAAGCAGTTCAGTTTAGCTTAACTACACAGTTTGATTGTCAAAAGTATTTCTATTTCAAGCTATGCAGTTTATCCAAACAGTTCTAATTCAGCCAATTCAGTTTACTATAAGTATAGATTCTGTTTACACATGTCAAAAAAGTTCTATATCAAATAGTTAAGTTTAGTATAAGAACAGGTTCATTGTCAAACCAGTTCTATTTCAAACAATTCAGTTTAGCATAGGTATGCAGTTTAGTTCTATTTAACCCATAGTACTTATGCTAAACTGAATTAGCTCCTGATAGGGCCCTATCTATAGGTCAAATAGAACTAGATTGCTATCATTCCGGGCCAGAGTTGACTTGGGAGCAATGGCAATGAAGGGGTGCTCCGCATTTCCAAAAGCCCCATAATCACTCGAACCTCCCCATTAGATTGTTTAGTATCATGTCTAAGACACTCGTTTGGTGGTGTTACTCTTCTGCAGAGATGCAGTCCCTGTATTCTTCAGCCCCAGCCGACTGGGCAATACACAGAGGTAATGTCAAAACAGTTTTATATCAGATAACTTAGTTTTAGCTTAAGTACACTGTTTAGATGTCGGAACAGTTCTATTTCGAGCAATTCAGTTTAACTAAGTACTCAATTTAAATGTTAAAACAGTTCTATTTTAAACAATTCAATCTAGCGTAAATACGCAGTTTAAATGCCAAACAGTAAAATCAAGCCACGGTTTAGTTCTATAGGACCTTTATCAGGTGCTACCACTCCAGGCCCGAATGGATCTGGGAGCGATGGCAATGAAGTGGTACTCCGCATTCCCCAAAGCTCCAGCATTACTGGAACCTCACCATCAGATTGTTTAATGTCATAATCAGGACACTCGTTGGGAAAGTCTTACCTCTAAGCAGAGAAGCAGTCGGTGTATTCTACAGCCCTAGCCGACTGGGCATTTTTTTTCTAGTTGAATATTATTCGGTCAAAAAATATATTGTTTGATATTATCTATGACCAAATTCTGCAGCATTTAAACTCTGTAACCAAAAATAAAATTACATCAATATAAAGGGCTCATTCATTTTGGAGCAAGTACGAATTCATATTTTTAGTTTGTGAGTTTTGATATTATAGAGTTTTGTCATTTTCCGATGGCAAGATGTTTCAGCAGATGTTTTGGTTTATGAGAAAATTAACGTTTTATTGATGCTTTTTTGGGGGCGTGCTTATTTCTGGCCATTATCTATCTATCTATCTAATTTGAATGTTCATGTCTATTTCAATATATCTTTCTCTCTGCGTCTGTCTTCCTCTCTCTATATAGTAATGACTTAATAATCATCACAATTAGCTGCAATTATTTCACCCCTCCGTTGTATTCAACAAATATGTTATTGCATTGGGTTTCCATTTATTTGGAGTTTTAGATAATTCTAATCATGATTTTTTTACATCTCTGTATAAATGCGTTAAAATTTCTTATTTCTTAAGAAGATAATAAGTATTGGTAGGATTGAATTAAAAACTTTGGTGAAGGTTTGGCTGAAACTATTCGAAGAAAACAATGATTATAGTGTTCAATAAACTAAATTTCGAAAAATAAAAACATGTCCATTGGTTTTACTTAATATACCAAAGGAACTTTTTACCCTTCTTAATGCCATCAGTAAAACATAGCGTAAATAAGTGTACCATATTCACAATTAACACTATGTGCGAAATGGACATATAATGTTTATAACGATAGAACATATAAAGAACATAGGAATCTCGGAATTCGAAAACACGTAACGACTTCTTGTTCAGGTACGAAACCTTTTTATTAACTTTGAGTTAAAGGTTTCGACGTAAGGAGGAGAGACACAATCTTCTATGCTGTCTTATTCATTTGGCCCCCATCTCGAGCGGCCCCCCATAGGGGCGCAAGTTCGCCTCGCGCCTGCGAGCTCCAAAAGTCGATCCTTCTCGTTTGGCGTCTAGTACCCGACTCTTATTTTCTTCAAATTCTCACACAAACTTCCGCGTGCTTCTGGTGCGTGACGTCACCCGCACCCTATCACCAGTATCGTCTCGGACTATTATGACATCTAAGTGACACCTCAATCCACCCGCGCGCACCCGCGTTAACACCTGCTTCAATGTTGCACCTAACTAACCCATGTGCTGAGCCGAAAGGTTCTCAGCCTAACTAAACTCAAAGGCATGAACCGAAATCCCTCGGCTATTTTATTACATAAGGAAAGGGCTTGATAATCAGTGGATCGTACAACCTTGGGATTACTTTTAATGAGAAGCACACTGAACGAAATGGTTAACTTCATAAGAAAAAGGAATCGGTTACCTGAGTTCAAACACTGAACGAGGCTGTTGACGTTTTACTTCGTGTAAATGCCTTTGAGAAAGGCATGAACCTCTCTCTCTTCACAACTTTGGATAAACAGTAGAACAGTTTAGGGTCTTATGTAACATATTGTCCTTCGACCCAGCCGTCAATCAAGGAACTGGTGCATCCGGTCGAAGATATCTGGGTATAACCTTGACTGTGGACGGGTTGAATTGGGTGCAGATGCGACGCTTACAGGAAGCAGGTGGGTGTCAAACAATGATATAACCCGGTGCAACTGGAAGTTCAGTTAGTTGGAGTCAGTTAGTTGGGGATAAGATGCAGTAGAGAGAACCAGCACCCAGCAGAGGGCTATGGGCCCTCAGGACCCCCGATTGAGCAGCCCAGCAGAACGAGAAAGAAGTAC